>CP139758.1:21202500-21702500 GCA_034370585.1 Fragaria x ananassa | reverse complement strand
ATTTACCATATTTGTCACATTGGAACCCCCTTCCGCATCAAGGAGGGCTCTAAAAATGAAAGTCATAGAAAAGAGAATCACCCCCGAGCACCCTCCGCAGTAAAGAGAGAGATCGAGAAAGGATCCCCTTTAAGAAGAAGGTATGAACCCAGTCGTCATGTCCAAGCCATACTCCAATAAAATAAAGGAGTATGCTTAGGCAAATAAATATAAATGTTCCTAGATGCCTAGGCATACATTTACGACTAAAGATAATAAAGCCTATAAAACAAAGAGCTACTCTCATTTCTTCATTATAGATTGAGATCTTCTTCGAACTTAACGCACAAATAGATGGAATTGTAGCAAATAGCATCTTTCTAGTCGTGGAAGATATAGGTTGTTTAAGAAGAGAGAATCGTTGGTTCTTTATAGTCATGAGTATAAGGCATTGAAGAAAGAGCGAACTAACGAGAAGAAAAAAAATTCCCGGATGGTCCAATCGGGTGAACCAATTCTTATCCTTCCCCTCTCACCGCGCAGAGACGAAAGGGAATCGGTCAGACCTCGCGCAAACCCTTGCTCAAAGAGTCCGCCAAGGGGATATTGTAATGCGAGATGATCTTTTTCTACTAGTAGATCAATTACAAAGCCCTGCTAGTGAATTCTATCTCCAAGCCTTGACTTTTCTTTTAACTAGGCTCACACAAGTAAGTGAAGGACCCCTTTGGCCTTTCTGAAGTGTGGCCCGGGGATAAGGAATCAATAATTCGAATAGAGAATAGACGGCTTACGAGTTCCATCCTTAGAACGTGTGATCATGGCATCTGACTCGGGAAATAACTTAATCAATAGAGAGAAATCTGTCCTTTTAGCAGCCTTTTTTTATCTACGATACTAGCATCCACTTCTTCAACTCGAGCAATCACATCCTTCAACGGCAGCTGAAATAGCAGGGGATCTTGCTAACTGTGCTTATTCTGCTTCCTATAAATGAGAATCTCTCTGTCAACAAAAGCGCTTGGCCACATTCATTCAACCATCAACCATTTCACCGCTCCTACCTTCTTTCTTTTCGTGTAGTGGGACTCCTTCTTCGTCAGTCAGAGACAGCAGCAGATAAGAGAATCACTAATGGTTCTCTTATACGAAAATTTATTTACCCTTCCCTCGCTTAATCGGAATCTCACTCACTCTTTAGTTTCAATGCGCCTAGTTCAATGGCAGCTTTCTTCCTAAACAGGAGAGTTCGAAGGCCCTTCTCTGCGGATTCGTCCTAAGATAAGGAAGAGCTTAACCACACCAAAGCTAATTCAACTTCCGGAGCAGTCGAAAGAGGAAACATATTCAACAAGAGACAAGGCTGGTAATGACAATCCTCCAACTGCGGTTACGACGACAGTGGTAAGAGCTTCTTCTTTGCTTACATCTTATCTTTTCGTGACTTCTTGCATCTCGAAAAAGAATATTCTAAAAGGCTAGCTCCACCTCTCGGCTTCTGAAACAATCCTTGTGAAAAATAAAAAGATAGTAGCACAGGGCCTTCTCTCCGTCTCAGAAAAACGTCGAATTTCTTGCAGGTATGAAAGAAAGATAGCTATTAAAAAGCATCTTCCTTCCCCTGCTCTGAACAGCGGCAACAACCAGTGATGGCATACTCTTATTATAAGAAAGAAACATCTCCGAGATAACTGCATTTGATTCTATAGCAACAGATCTCGCGGTTATGCCGCATCAAGAGCAAAGCGAGAAGAGCTGACTCGTGAACATGAACAATCGCTTATTTCACAGCTGGTTCAACTTGAGCTTCAGATCAAAGAACTATCTTCCCACCAAGGGCCGTTCCCTAAAGAATGTCTTTCCCTAGGGCTTGTCTCTCATGAGTATAAGGCACTGAAGAAAGAGCGAACTAACTAAGCCCCTGGGGGTTTCTTTCTCCTTATCTACTAGAACTTTAGGAAAGCTTGGAAGCTACTTGCAGTGAATGAAGGAATGCGGCTGTAAGCTCATTGGTTTAAGAGCGACTCCGCTTCTCGCTAACAGCCCTATTCGCTTAGCTCGGGTATTCCCATTGCTTCAGGTATTTGATTACCAAACCAACCGTTGCCACACATCTAGCTACAAAGAAAGACAAAATACATTTATTGGTTCACGCACCTTCTGTCATTTCACTTCACTACCAGCGCAGTCCAATTCTCTTTCTCTATCTCTGAATTATCTGTTTCACTCACCACCTACCTATCTTTCAAGCATACCTTTCTCCTTTCAACCAATGCCATTCACAAGCCCAAAAGACTCTCCAGCCCCTTGGAACAATCCATCCAAGTTCAAACCCTTTCCGCTCTTCCAAACCTTTACAAATAGAGAAAGAGCTCAGAAGTGCTTTAAAAGAGTTGTAACAGGGGCTTCGTGGATGAATACCGCATAGGCTCTTAAAGTCGTTTAAATGCTCTGATTTTGCATAAGGTGAATTTGCTTTTCTTTCAGAATGCTCATATACTCCGCGACCCAGAGGCATCTAACCAAGAAGAACGAGATGAATTGCTTGCTAACGTAATGACTGCTCACTACGTGATAGACTGATTCTATTTATTCTATTATAGCTAAAGCAGCAAGCACAGAACGCAAACAGTTGAACTTCCCTAGTATTCAACTGGTTGTACCGTTAACAGCACTTGACCGTTCATGTCCCACTCTCTATCTGTAAGCAAGTTCTTCAATAACCTTTGACTTATTAGTGATACTTGGATGTACCGTTGTACAGAACGCTATAACCTCATTCTAAAGGTTGTAAAGAAGTCATTCTGGATAGTCACTAAAGAGTTATTAGTCCAACTTCGAATGGAAAGGATAGTCATTAATAGTCTTGTTGGATGAAAGGTAACAACAAGATTGACATGTCTTCATGAGTGTCTTACGGTCTAGTCATTCTTTCTATGTGGATAGCAGAAGTTCTTGCACGCACCAAGGTTGAAGTGAACCGAGAGTAATAACGCGATCTCGGCCGTACATTTAATCCAGCTTTTGAAAAGCATTAACATTGATATTAACTCTATTAAGATGATTGGAAAAAAAAATAGTTAACATAATAAAAACGCATTCAAGTCAGAATGCAATTTTACCCAAGGTAGATATGAAAAGGTTTCTCTTTGAGAAACAAACTAACCTCCACCAACCAGTTCGCCACCATCGCCACCAAACCTGCTATCCAACAAAGGCCTTAACCACAACTTTATCAGACCCATTTAGATTGAATGCACACAGGGCACACTAGAAGATTCGAACCTCTACAACCTGAATCGACGACCCGAAACCATCCGATTGTATCTTATATTTCGGGCATATCTCGTCGGCGGACAACTGTCGTTCTCTTTGCCTTGTTCTCCTCTCCAACCATCAACGCAGGAGAGGGAATCGACGTCGGAAGCTTCTTCATCATTGACTATTGCCTATGTGTTTGATGTTCTTGACCTTCTAGTGGTCGCCATCGGAATCCTTGAGGGCCTCAATGACGAGGGCGGCGACAGAGGGACAAGGGAGACGCTGACCGAGTTTCTGATTGTGGAACTGGCGTGGTCGATGTAGACCTCGACGACTTCGGAGGTTCGAACTTGGGAGGTATTGTTGGAGAGGCGGGGGAGATCGGGGTTTGCAGGCGGGGGGAGATGGAAAGAGTCAAAGAGGCAGAGTTAATTTTGTTTGATAGAGTTTTAATTTTTTTTTTCGGTCTAACCGATGTTTGCTTGATCTGTTTGGTTCATGTGCACCATGGTGCACTGAATCCGCTCTGGTTAATAGGCTCTATATAGTACGCTATGTCAATGAATGACCTCACTGAAAGATAGTGAGTGGGACATGAACGGGATTTCAATAGACTTTCTTACTCCGCACTCTTCAAGTCTATCTGTTTTCCCGGCTTTTTTTGCTTGAAATGGTCTTTTCACTCGTAAACTTCTTCTTCTATAAAAGGAATGCCCAGCTTCTTGAAACAAGCACTCGTGGGATGTCCCATCAATCCACACTCTTGGCAAAACTCCGGCAATCGTTCGTACTTTATCAACTCCTCCCCGAACTCAGGAAAATCAATCACAGTACGTCTCAAGAGTTCCATAGAAAGATCGAGCCTAACCCTAACAAACATTGCCCCACACAGCAACATCCATGAGGGGATCGGGGATGGACTTTTATGTGGATTCGTTTGCCGTACTACCCATGTAACCCTTGAAAACCTCTCCCTTAACAGTTGATCGATTCCAACTCCTCCTACATGTAAAACAACGCAAGTAGTATTTCCTTTAATAAATGAGTTCTCTGAATGAAATAATTCCTTCCACCCGGGCGTCAACCGCCTATAAACTCCAAGAAAATCGATCGATTTCGCGTTGTTTTCCATGTAAGGGGGGAAGGAATTTTCCAATTCCGAAGAGCGGGGGTTTCTAACTTTTACATGTAGGTGAAGAAGGATTTTTTTCAAAAAAGTCAAGTGATATGTAATATCGGAAAGATAGCTTGCTAGCTTTTACATGTAAGGGGATAAGGAATTGTTTGATTCTGAAACCGGCAGAAAAGGGGGTTGCTAGGTTTTGCATATAAGAGAGGAGGGATTTCTCCGATTCTGAAAAGCCATTTCCTTTCGTAAATGGCATTCACGTTGTTTTACATGTCAGAGAGGAAGGATTCCCTTGATTGCCTTGGTTCCTTTCTTTTAGAACCAGAACCTATGCCAAGGGCCCAATAACATCCGGTGCCGAAGAAACAGTAGGAGAAGAAGCGGAGCAACTCGAACGAAGTAGTCCATCTAAAAGATTTCCATGCAGGTCGGTTCTCCTTTCGAGCTAGCAGCCTAAGACTAAGATAAGTTACGCCTAAGATAAGATAAGATAAGTTACGGGTCCGGACTGCATCCATCAGGGGATTTAAGCGGATTCCCGTTTATTCAGCTTCAGCGGTTGACTTCAGTCAAGTAAACTGCCTCTTCTTCATCCCTTAGTAGCCTAGCCCTTGGCTCCTTTCCTTGCGCATTCGTTCGAGTTCGTTCCTCTTATGCTTCCTCTGCTTCCTCCGGTTCGAATCAAACAGGCTCGGATCGTTAACTTCACTTCCTTTTATCTGTATGAGTTTCAGGAATATCCCCATTCATAGGTCCGAGATCCACATATACGAATTGAAAGGTCTGAATGATCAACTCTGCAATCAGTTGTTAGAATCAATAGGTCTTCAAATCGTTCATTTGAAAAAATTGAAACCCTTCTTATTAGATGATCATGATACTTCCCAAAAATAAAAATTCTTGATCAACGGAGGAACAATATCACCGTTTTTGTTCAATAAGATTAAGATACCAAAGTGGGTGATTGACTCATTCCATACTAGAAATAATCGCAGTAAATCTTTTGATAACATGGATTCCTATTTCTCAATGATATCCCACGATCACGACAATTGGCTGAATCCCGTGAAACCATTTCATAGAAGTTCATTGATATCTTCTTTTTATAAAGCAAATCGACTTCGATTCTTGAATAATCCACATCACTTCTGCTTCTATTGTAACAAATGATTCCCTTTTTTTGTGGAAAAGGCCCGTATCAATAATTATGATTTTACATATGAACAATTCCTTAATATCTTGTTCATTCGCAACAAAATATTTTCGCGGTAAAAAAAATATGCTTTTTTGGAGAGAGATACTATTTCACCAACTGAGTTACAGGTGTCTAACATATTCATACCTAACGATTTTCCACAAAATGGTGACGAAGGGTATAACTTGTACAAATCTTTTCATTTTCCGATTCGATCCGAGCCGATCGCAGACATTTCTGGAACACTTCTAACAGAAGGACAAATAGTCAGTTTTGAAAGAACTTATTGTCAACCCCTTTCAGATATGAATCTGTCTGATTCAAAAGGGAAGAACTTGCATCAGTATCTCAATTTCAATTCAAACATGGGTTTGATTCACACTCCATGTTCTGAGAAATATTTACCATCCGAAAAGAGGAAAAGGCAGGGTCGTTGTCTAAAGAAATGCTTTGAGAAAGGGCAGATGTATAGAACCTTTCAACGAGATAGTGCTTTTTCAACTCTCTCAAAATAGAATATATTCGAAACATATATGCCATGGTTCCTTACTTCGACAGGATACAAATATCTAAATTTGATATTTTTAGATACTTTTTCAGACCTAGCCCTATTGCCGATACGCCAAACTTTTTTATCCATTTTTCATTATATTATGCATGGATCGGGTATATCATGGCGAATTCTTCAGAAAAAATTGTGTCTTCCACAATGGAATATGATAAGTGATATTTTTTTTGCTTCTCGCGAGGTATCCCAGGCGTTTGCCCAGGACTAATCCTCCGAGGTACTGTCGGGCGCAAAGCGGGGACCTCTCCCAAGAAAGTTTTCTGCATCCACAAGGGCTCGAACCCGAGACCACTTGCTTAAGCGGCGAGATCACTTATCATTATATGATAAGTGATATTTCGAGTAAGTGTTTACATAATCTTCTTCTGTCCGAAGAAATGGTTCATCGAAATAATGAGTCACCATTGATATCGACACATCTGAGATCGCCGGGAGTTCCTCTATTCAATTCTTTTCCTTCTTATTGCTGGATACGTCGTTCGTACACATCTTCTCTTTGTTTCTCGAGCCTATAGTGAGTTACAGACAGAGTTCGAAAGGTTTAAATCTTTGATGATTTCATCATACATGATTGAGTTGCGAAAACTTCTGGATAGGTATCCTCCATCTGAACTAAATTCTTTCTGGTTAAAGAATCTCTTTCTAGTTGCTGTGGAACAATTAGGAGATTCTCTAGAAGAAATACGGGGTTTCGCTTTTGGCGGCAACATGCTATGGGGGGGTCAAATCAATACGTTCTAAGAAGAAATATTTGAATATAAATCTCATCGATAAGTATCATACCAAATCCCATCAATCGAATCGCTTTTTCGAGAAATACGAGACATCTAAGAAAACTTCACATGCTCAATGAGGTAACCTTTTGACTAGTTTTGCCTGTTGGAGCGGACCTCAATGCCTTGAACAATAAGACCTCTCTTCCAATGACTAGCCCCATTTGCCAAACAATGCATTTTCAACAACCCATCGATCTTTTGATCCCCCTTCACACAAAAACTCGCCCATCTCAATCTCCAACAACCCATTGGATCACACCTTCGGGAATACGGGTACCGGCCGTAGTTCATCACTCCATTGTGATTACTAGTTTTTCCTCCCTCCATACCCATAGGGACCTCCGCCGGTAGATGTACAAATCCAGAAGCTTGTGCAGTAAACATGAACATGAGGTAACCTTTGTCCATGGGTAGACGTAACCCCCTATTTTCTTTTTCATGTGGTTGATGACTTGACTGCAGTTTAAGAGTGACATGGCATGCTAAGAACCCTTTAGATTAGGTAGAGAATGTGGATTTTATGAACTTTAACTAACTTCACATGCTCCTCACTTTAGAGGAGCCGGATCCATATATATATATATATATATATATATATATATATATTAATAAAAAGTTTACAACTTACTGGTTGAAATCAATGCATGAGTAAGAGCAAAAATGCTCAGTACATGAACTATCTAGGGTAACTTAAGATTTATAACGTCCAGTATCTCTATTTGCAATACCCATCTTAAGTGTAGCTGCAATGTAAATATATCTATGTGACATCACGTTAACAATTTTCTAACCCCCACTTTCATTTGGATCATCAAGATAAAAAAACTAGTCTTGCCATACCAAAAATAACAGGCCAGAAACTGTAAGACAAGTTCATGTTTCCATAGAGATTAAATCCGTCTGTTGAGAGTCCGAGCCTTCTCATATTCTAAAACCAACACATCTAAAAAAATTAGGAAAAAAAGAATAACAATATATAATTGACCGGAATACTCCACCGGAAAACTCATCATAAAAAATGGTAGAAAAGAGGGAGAAAAGCATGTACCAGCAAACTACAAACTACTGGATGAAGATGCGATATCATGCATCAAATAAGCCAGAGATTTGCCAGATTGATCTGTGTAGATTTTTTTTCATTGTAGCTCGATATGTTTTCCTCCAGTTTTTCAATCTGGAAGTGATGCAGAGGATATAATAAAGAAGATTTCACTTAAGCGACGAAATATTTCGTTGCTAAAGTCAAACATACCGTCTCTTTAGTGTTAACCTCAGACGATGAAAATTAAATTTGTCGGTTAGGTACATGATATCATGCGACAATTAATTTCGTCGCTCAAGAGTCAACACTTTCGTTGCTTTAGTTTTAGACTAAAGCGACGAAATGTAAATTTGTCGGTTAGGTGCAGGATATCATGCGACAAACATTTTCGTCGCTCAAGAGTCAAAAGTTTCGTCACTTTAGTTTTAAACTAAAGCGACAAAATATAAATTTGTCGGTTAGGTTAATGATATTATGCCATACCATCTTAACAGCAGCAGCTCTGCCGCTTCGTGGCGGCGAGACGGTGAGCGGAATTGCTCCAGAAATGGAGAGGACGTCGGTGCAGATCCAACGGAACTGATTGACGAGGCCAAAAGTTGACATGTGCAATTAAAAACCCTATCGTGTAGTATTAGTAAGTAGGGTATCGTTCTAGCCGGGGACACTAGGGAAGGATTATATCTGCATTAAAATAAGTTAGTAATATTCACAAATGTAAAATAAGCATACAAGTACAATTCTGTCACAACTATACAAGTATAACACACATATATAATTATAAACATATATACATATTTACGATTTTAAATGGGGGATGTATAAGGTGGTTCGAAACATAAAGAAAAGAAGTAAAATATTTACATACATCGGTCAATCAATACTCAAGCACAAAATATAGCAAACACCGATTAGAAAACACATAAGTTTTATGAAACATCAAGTTATTACGTTTATGTTATCATAGATGCAAATTAATTCCAACTTTTTACGACTTCTCATGTAACTTAGAACTTACGACGCGCATCATCCTAAGTTTATGTGTCATCTTGTTTAATGCTTACGACGCGCATCACATTAACACAAAATACACTTACCGTTCACTAGTCGTTGGAGACATGATCCTAGGTATGTCGTCACTCATCCTATTAGCATGTAAATCACTTACCCTACCACCCTATGCAGCAACTAAAATCGAGAGCCCGACGCGGTGAACTCAACCCTAGATTACTACGGCATATTAAACTCCCCCCTTAGAAACATCCTTGCACAAGACTATCTTTAGGTTCGATTATGTGATCAGGTAAGCAATTAATCAATTTGACATCTACTAAACACACAAACATAAACAACTTAAACTAAATCATAATCCTAACATGCAATCTAAATCGTTACATAACAAACATATTCATATGCAAATCACAAAGAAGAGTTCATAAACATGCTTATTATGCAAAACCGAAAACCAATACATATATATATCAATAAGAACTGTCTTTACACAGAAAATACATACACAAACCATGAAAGTATTCATCCTTAACCAACCTATGCAGTTCGGCAAGGATGAAGGATGAAATTGGTGGAAGAGTGCGGTCGGCAGTGGATGGAAACGGGGGCGGCAGCAGCTTGTGTTTTATGTGTTTGAGAGGTTTTTGGGTAGAGTTTGGCTATACTATGTTTTGAGCAATTGAAAGACACGAAATTAAGAGCTATACATGTCTATTTATACAGAAAAATCGAAGAGAAACCCTAGAGAATTCGGGAGCTTCAAGGAGACACAACCCTTGTTGGACTTGAAATCCTTCTTGGACTTGGTTTCTTCTTTCCTCTTTGACAAGGATTTCGACTTGGACCTTGGATTTCTGATTTCTTGGACTCCTCTACATGTTATTAGATCCATGTAGGCCTTATACACACGTTCTTGGGCTCATAGGCAGCCGAAATCATGGACAAACTCGGCAAGGACAGACTTTCCCGGTTTGACCGGAAAAGCTCCATACTTGGTTGTTTCGGCTGCCATGATGCATTCTTCGAATCTTCTTCTTCAATGCAGCTTCCCATGACTTCATTAAGCTTCTCTTAAGTCCTTTGACATGCTTGGGAAGAATTTTGGTGAAGAAACATCCTCCCAAACTCGTGTGACAACTTAGGCAGAAACTGCCCAGTTTTGCAGCTTGACCTCCGTCATTTGTTTTGATCATAACTCCTTCCTCAGAACTCGGATTGCTGCGATTCCAAAAGATTTAGAAACTAGACATCCACATCTTTTCATCCATATATGGCACGTTCCCTGGTTTCTCCTGGATCGTCCTAGGGAAATCTTTGACGTTGAGTTATGGTTTCTGGAAATTTCTGCTCGGATCAAAACTTGTGTTTCGGAGTTTCTTCTTTTCCATGGCCTCTCTTGTTGTCCTCCGTGAATCAAATCTTCATGATTCTTGTTCTCATATGCTCATTTACATGTCATCTACACATTAAACCAAATTCCTCAAAAATGACAATGTAAAGGTACGATGAATCATGATAAAATTACTAAGTGTTATCCAAAATCAGTTTTACAATACTTAAGCTCAAATTTCTGTATAAATACATGTTTTAGCCATTGCTCTACAGAAAAACCCTTTTGACTTAAAATAAGTAAAAACAAACATCACTAAGGAATAAACAAGGTACAAATGAGGGTAAAAACACATAAAAAACATAGCGTAAAACGCACTTATCACTGACGGCGTCCAAAATGGTGGCCGGATGAGGAAGAAAATGACCGGAGAAGAAAGAGTATGTGGGAGGGTCGGGAGAGAAAAGAGAGAGACTGAGAACTGGGCTGCTGCAATTATAGGGTTTCCAAAAATATCTCCCACACATTTTTCTACTTATACTCTTTCCAAAACCGAAAACTAACTTCCTCTGACCATAACTTTCTCATACGACATCCGATTTACGCTTGCTGCATGCGTGTCTACGAACTCGTATCGCCAAATTCTACAACTTTTAAGAATGAAGTCTTGGCAAATAACTTACGGAAAATAAAGTCAACTTTTGACCTCTAAAAAGTCGAAACACCTTAAAATTTACTCCCGAAACTTCAACTTCGCACAAACCAAAGAATTTTCATAAATATTCTTTAATTAATTTCAAAAATAATATAAGGAAAATTGATATGAAAATCTAGGGTATTACATAAGAGTTAAGACTCAATCACTAAACATGTTGTTTAGTATTAGACTACTCGACCAATTTTGTCACATTGCTAGTTAATCCTCTTAATCGAAATATGATCTATTTAAAAAGTAGTAATTTTTTTCCTAAAAAAAAATTTTATTTTTAAAAGTTAGAAAATAATAATAATAAATAAATAAAACACTTCTCTTTTTTTTTCGAGAGAGAGAAAAATAAATTACTTCTCAAAAAAAAAATCAACAAAGACTACTTTACTTTTGCATTGTATTTAATGGACCCACCATTTAGCGGTTATAATATAAACTCGGAAGATAAAATATCCGTCGTACCGTTGGTTGTTGAAAACGGAAGAAGAGAAGTACCAGAAGCAGACCAAACCTTCCATGACTTGTACGGCCTTCAACCTCACCACCAGCCCCCTTCTCCCTTCAAGACCGACCCGACTCCGAAAGCCGCACCCGACCCTCCATCCTTTCTGTTTCACCCCCAAGCAGAAACGATGCCGTTTCTCCCCAAACGCCGCCTCCTTGGACCTCCCGCTCCTCCCCTTCACCTTGACCGAGGTATTACTTTTACTTGGACAGTAATTAATCTGTTCTGCTGCGTTGATTCATTTATTTACTGTACCCCATTTCAGGTTCTGGTTCCATCTGAGTGTAAAACTCTTCATCTATATGAAGCAAGATACCTTGCTCTACTAGAGGAGGTACTTTTTATTTGTTCTTAACATTTTTAGTGAACTGGGAGGTTATTTCGTGCATCATTGTTGATGTGTAGAATTTCAATCTGTGTGGTGCAGTCATTGTCGAAGAGCAAGAAGTTCTTTGTGCATTTTGTGCTGGATCCTATCATTGTTGATGATTCATTGGAAGAAGCATCGTTTGCAGCCAGAAATGGTTGTTTGGTATTTATAGAGAATGTAAGCTTCTTTATTTTTTTTAGATGAGTTTTCGGAATTTCTATTACAAACTAATATCAGTTCCAGTGTTCTGCAGATTGAGAGATTAGAAGTGGGAGCATTAGTCTCTATAAGAGGAATCGGTCGTGTAAAGATTATCAAATTCTTGCAGGTGAGTAACTAACAAGTGAACTGGTCTGGGATATGTATAATTGTTCTGTTACAAGGGGAATAATCACTATACGACTGTTTAAGAAATTATTTACACATATTGGTTTATATATATATTTAGGATCCTCAAATGAGCATCTGTTTCTCGTATATAAGATAAAATTTGGACAAGTGAGATGCATGTCAGCGCATCTCAACTTTTCACTATGATACCTTGTTGGATGATACTTCATCCATATACATTATTTTGTATGTACATTGACGAAGAACTTCCCTTTTTCTGATTTCCACAAATATGAATGATTATTTCATTTTTTACCATGTAATATAAGATAGAAGTTTGTTTGTATCGATTTCATTGGTAACATGTTGATAAAAAAATTCCATAACTTTTCAGGAATCCGGTCACCTTTTGATCATGAAACCTGAAACCTAGGAAATGTTTAATTGTTACTCTTTAGCCTGGAAAAATAATCAAAGTTTTAGGATACCGGACATGTGGCTAGTTTCTATTTTTCCTGAGGGGCCAAAGCAAAGGCATACAATTTTCAGTACTCCTGCCCCATCCCCCCTTACCCCTTTTTATTGGTTCTTTATGTTCTCTTTGATTCTTATTTTAACCCACTCGGTCTGTAGTACTGTCATATTTATATTTCTTGTGTTCTTGTGGCTGACTCTCATGTTTTCTAAATGTGGGTTTGCACGTTGTTGTGCAGGCAGATCCGTACTTGAAAGGTGTTGTCGTACCCGTGCAGGACACGCTACCTGACAACATAAGCAGATTAAACCCCAAAGTTATGCAAGTAAAAGAGGCTCTATGCAGTTTAAATCGTTTGGAAATCAAACTAAAGGTGCGACTCTCATCACTCTTGCATCATGACTGTAATGGTGTTCTTTTTCAGTATATTAATCAAACGCTCAGAGGCAGAGTCAAAGTGGAGCGTGGTCAGCAGAAAAGCCCCCAATTTCCACACTATTGTTTTCTCACCAAACAGTATATATATATATATATATATATATATATATATATATATTCCATTTTTGGCTCTTCACCTCAGTACAACAATGATAATCCAAGAGTGCCTGTCAGGCTCTCTCTGAACTAGTTTTTCTGAATGTCAGTATGGTACATGTCTTGCTGCCTGACTGTTTGGTCTGCATTAGTTGTATTAAGTCAAGTCTGCTTGTTCCAGCTATTTACAAACTCTCCACTTCTTAGGAGTTAGGATATATACCGTATTAGTACTTCTACAGAATGTTGCAACAAGTAGAATATATCATGGTAATATTGTATCTATGTTGCATAAGTACCTTCATACTGAGAAAAATAGCAAACCCCTTGAACCCTCGTGCTGTTTCTCTAAGCGGATTTCCAAATGCAGTACTCCTCCATGGTGGTTTAAAGCATTACAATTGTTCACAATGATGGAGATAAACTGTTATCCAGTTATCCTCTAAAGTTGGAAACTTAGTGCTCTTTTTTTTCTTTTTTTTCTTTTCTAACTAGGCTCCAAAGGAGGCACCTTTGCAGACTCAAATTGCCAACTCTCTGATGTGGGCGGAAAAGGACCTACAAGTGGACTGTGATGAAGCTTTCTTTCCTTCCTTGGCTGAGCGTGTATCCTTTGCGGCACTTCAACCTGTATCAGGTAGTTTGCATTGTACATGTCGATTTCTGATAGAGCGTCTAGAAAGTTATAGTTCCTCGTGTCACTGCCTGGGGGTTACAAATTCATGTTGGAAACTATGTGCAGCACATTTTGGCTTTACCTTTTGCTCTTTACTATTTGGCGTTAAGATGGTGTTTATGTCATATTTATTGAGGGTTGAGTTGTAGGGGTCATCTTCTTTTAAAAGAGATGATATCTGTACTTTAAATATACTCTCAGATTCAGCCAAATTATATTTTCTACCTGGTTCACAACCATTGTTTGCATTAGTTCCAGACCATCTAACTTTTTTGCTGCTGTTTTTGGAATTCTGGCATGTTTGTTGTGTTCATTGTTACTGTTTCTTTGGTATCCCCAAATTTGTTTAAGCTCCTCTGAGTTTTGGTTTGGGCGTCTTTGTACCTGTGTGATTCTCAATTCCATGTTTGACAGCTTTTACATGCTGAAACATCTGGCCTGTCCTTGTTAATTTCAGCATATTATTTTTCAAGTTTGAGGCTTTATGAGAGAGTGACAAAGTAGTGGTCCCGCTCTTTTTCTACACTGCAATAACACCAAGTCGGCAACAGTGACCGTAGTAAAACTCTTCTGCTGCAAGTCAGTCAGAGTTATACATTAACATGCTACTAATAGTTAAATTAACATGACTGATGATGATAAGAGAATAACATTTTGGACTTCTGGTTGTGAAGGCAAACTTGTGAATCCTACTTGAGTGGAGTCTTTGGTTGCCTGAAGCGCCTTTGAATGATTTATTCTGAAAATCTGTGGTGGAAATCTCAACTAATATGTCACAGTCGAGCATGTCTGCAACTCCACTTATATGTTCTCATGAAGTGGTGACAATGCCCGGAAACTTTGTTCAATCATGCAAGTTAGGTCAATAGTTCTCACTGGATATCCTGTATTGCATACACTTTTATTGCTTACACTTCTCTGGTAGTCCAAGTTGTAGTCTAGCGTTGTTCTTGTCCCACATATGGCTTGCAATATGAATCCCATTTGGCCCACTTTTATCATTTATCATCATGCAAAGACCTGTTGTGGTAGTGAAAGGCTTATGTAACTTGAAGCAAATCATATGTTCAGCCATTCAGGTATTGACCTTCCTTGATCATTTCGAGGAACTACACAAATCTTACAATAGTCTTTTAAGTGCAGGGGTTCTTGCTTGCCCTCTTGACCAACATTTGTATTCGCTTCCTGTCATTGTTTCAACATACCAAAAACTAAGTATATGGATGAAGAAGCTGAACCTGTAACGCATCCTACTTTACATACATTTTCATCAACTAGTTTAAATTCACTGTGGTTTTCTTATGCCGCAGGATCAAGTCAATCAGAACTTCTGAAACTGCAGCAAGAGAAATTAAAGGCAATGGAGCTGAAAGACACAATGCATAGGCTAGATAGTTCATTACAATTTGTCAAAGATAATATCTCCATGGTTGCAGCCAAGCTTGCTATACAATCAGTGGAGATGAAGTGAGTTGTAGGAGGTTGAATCATGAACTCCATTGACTGTGGCAGCCAACATGGCGTTTAGCTGTGATCGTCGTTTACTGTCCGATTAGGGGCTGAAGCAAGTATATGGTTTAGCTACCAATCAGATGGTAATGCCTACCTTGTTCCATTTGGTTCTTCTGTAATTTATTCTTTTTTCAAAACCCAAATACTATTTTAGTTTTAGAGGGTGGAATGCAGAGTTGAAAACTATTTCCAAGTAAATTGTAGATAAATTGTGGCTTTATGGTCTCATGTCCATTCATAGTTGGACAGGAGTTTGCAAAAGCTCTAGAGTAAAGGTGTGCATTTCTGGTTAGACTGGTAATAGGAAACTCTCTTCTTCTTTTTTCCGACAATTTAGCAAAGTTGTTCCTATGTCAAAGTTGCCACTCATGTTTTCCCAAGTTAAAAGATACACATTCCCTTTTCGAAAGATACGAGAGTATCTGGTGACAATTATTGAATGATCACTGCAAACCCGGACGGTCGGTACTCGGATTGGGTCTGGAGGCCTCCTCCATCCCTTCCTGTTTATTAGGGCCGGACACCTTCCCTTCAGATCTCTATTTAAGTCCTCCAATCCATCTTTTTTGTAAAAACGCCATATAACTGACATAATCTAACCGGTTGACGACCCCTTAACTCATACACTGTATATGTATATCTAAAGTTCGCACCTCTCCTTTACAAAGAAAAGGCATCTACCGTTAATATTGAGTCATAATTGAATTGACCTCTATAATTAGCATAAAGAAGAATTGGTCTTAGCTCCTCAACGAAAAAATTTTAAAAAAAATTGTCTTAATTAAAAAGAATTTTTTTTTGATATTTGTCTTAATTGTAAATTGGTCATCGTAATGGCTATATATATCAATCTTCGGTTGGGATAGAAACATGAGATACCGTTCTGATATTTTCAAACTTAATATACCAAAATTTATAAAGAACAAAAGTTTGAACACCATTCGGACGAATTTATCAAGAGAAAGAAAAGAAAATAATTAGTATTAGTTGCATACGTGGCGGAGTGGCATTTCCTTGTCTGCCAAAATTACCAACTAACCCCTCCTGTATAAAAGCAACCGAAAACCCTTGAAGTTAAACCCTTTTAGAATCGCGCTGCAAACCCTACCTGCCTCCTCCTCTCGCTCTCTCTGCCTCCTTTGACTCGGAGGCTCTCTTCAAACTCTCTCAGTCTTCGATCCCTCCATCCCTTCATTCAGGTTTGATTAATTCTGAAACTCTATATCCATGTTCTTCGATTTTGTCAAATTTTATTTTGGGTATTGTTTGTTTCTCATCTTACAAACTTCATATGCTTCATTGAATCTCATACCCATTATAAATTTCATAACTCACTTTAGTTCTCCACCATACGTGAACACTTTAATTCGAAAATCCCCTATTTCATATTGAGCTGTGAAATTAGTTTGTTCAGTTGTGCCCTTTTGGGTCATATTGGTTAGGATTGCTACGGGTGTTGGGTTCATTTGATATTGTGATTTTAGAATCTTTTCTTCAGTTGAACTGTGTTGCTGTGTTAAGATTGCATCAGACTGTTGGTTCAATTGATATTGTGATTTTAAAATATCTGTTTGTTTTGTAGTCAGTGTCAGTGTTATGGTATATGTAATATGTATATTTATTGCTAGGAAGCTAGACTTTAGTAGATGTGCATTTCTAAGGTAGCTATTGCTTAAGCTACAGAATGTTTTATTTTTTGGTCTTAAGCTGTTAAGCATAGTTTCATGCAAAACTTGTGATTCTATGATGAGATTTGTATATTTAAGATGGTGTTGATCGACTTTAGTTTATTTGATCGCATTTCGTTTATTATCTTTGAAGGGTCAATCAGTGGAGCTGAAGATGCAGTCCAATGAAGCTCCTAGTTCCATGGAAGTCGAAGCAGTTGCAAATGGAGTCGGTTCAGCTTCTGGGACATTGCCACCAAAGCCAAGTTTTGAGCCTTTAAAGGCTCATGAGATGTCAGATGGGCAAGTTCAGTTCAGGAAGGTCTCTGTTCCACCACATCGCTATACACCGCTCAAGAAAGCATGGATGGACATATACACCCCAATTTACGAGCAAATGAAGATAGACATCCGTATGAATCTGAAAGGCCGCAAAGTGGAGTTGAAGACCAGACGTGACACACCTGACATTAGTCATTTGCAGAAATGTGCTGACTTCGTTCAGGCTTTCATGCTGGGGTTCGATGTCATAGACGCCATTGCCCTTCTGCGTTTGGATGAGCTTTATGTGGAGTCTTTTGAGATCAAGGACGTCAAAACTCTCCGAGGTGAGCACTTGTCTCGTGCTATAGGAAGGCTGTCCGGGAAAGGAGGTAGAACAAAATTCGCGATTGAGAATGCTACAAAGACTAGGATTGTGATTGCAGACACCAAGATCCACATATTGGGATCTTTTGCAAACATAAAGGTTGCTAGGGATTCTCTTTGCAACCTCATCTTAGGATCCCCTGCTACTAAAGTTTATTCAAAACTAAGAGCAGTTACAGCTAGATTGGCAGAACGGTTTTAGAGTGGGGATGAGTATGCATCTGTGTTGTGCATATTTATTGTCCATTTATAATTTTGAGTATTCTGAATATGAGTATGGCTTGGCAACAGACAGTATTAAGTTCTAGGAGATTTTTGTACCTTCAGTAGAAATGACATCTTGTAAGATCTTCCTGCTGGAAGCACTTTGTTAGAACTACATATTGTCTGACTGAAATGTTAAATCGGTTTTTGATAAGTTTTCTTTAAACTGGTTCTGGATAGAGTATGGTGAAACTGTAATGTAGCGATTAGAGGTGCCACCAGTTGTGGTGATTCTAGTATCTGTACATGGTGAATTTGGCAGTAGATTTAAGGTGAAACTCTTGTTGTGATTATGGTAGTCGTATAGGGTGAGTTTCTTTTATTGTAGGCAGTATAGATCTGAAATGAAACTCTGACTGGTTGATGACTTTGTCCAAGATGTAACAGAATGCAAAATGGGGAATTAGCTACCATCTGGCAGATGAGCTTACTTTAACCACATCATACATAGTCCTTTCTTTTTATACAAACATCATACATAGTTATTGGTTGGACTTTTTATACAAACATCATACATGGTTGGAAACATTCTTGAGTAGAATTTGTGTTGAAGGATAAGCATTACAAACTGTTGAAGAATAAAGTTGTGGCCTATAACAAGAAGAGCACTTAAAGAGATGAACTTCAAATACATAAAACCAGCCATAGATCTCCAGAATGTTGCTCACAGACCTCCAGTCTTCTTCTCCAATATCATCCTACTTTTTCCTTAATCTCTTCCTTCTTTACAAAAGACGAAGCCACAGATCTAACTAGATCGATGGAGGTACCACAATGTATGACAACTCCATTGAAGAATGAAGCAATTATCAACTATCTTAGTCTCTTGCTTTCTCTATTTCTTGTGCCCACTGCTTGTTGAACCGTAGGAGAGACTATCTCTTGAGGATTGATGCAGATATAGTTGGAAATATTTTTTTCTCTAAAAAAATAAATCTAATTGTGGGGTTAGTATTGGAATATTTGGTTATAAAATCTTGTGCAGGGTGAACCGAGTATTTGATAGGGTCAAAATAGCAGCACCTATATGAAATTAGCAAACTTTAATTGGAAGTTGTTTAAGGAAATTATGTTTCCGTCCTTCTGTTATGTGTCTTGCCTTAATACATGTAAGATTGGTTAATCCGGTTTCCTTGTTAGAATAGATTACAGTTGATAGATCTTCTAGATCTTTCGGGAGACTCTATGTAATGCCTATAAATAGGCTTTTCTATCAATGAATGAGTAGACCATTATTCTCGTTATCTTTTCTCCTTCAACACGTTATCAGCACATTGCTCTGACCCGAGCTTGATAACGAAAAACCCTAACCCTAGTACCAACACAAAAAACACGCCTCCGGCTACCTCAGCCTAGCCTTCAACCGAGTCCTAGTTCTGAGAACCCTCCGATGACCTCCTACCTAGGCGACCTTCTGCCTCACTACAGCGATTCACCCCAGCCCCCCCTTCCGGACCTCCGGTTCCAGCAGCCGCTCTCGGCACAAACTCGTTGCGTCTCTCCATCTGAGACCCAATCCTGCAACACAACCCAGAAATTTGCTCTGGCACCCACGACCCTTAGCGCGCTGGCACGCACTGCCACCCAACACCAGCCGAGCCGAGCCCCCTTGCAACCCAGATCTGCAGCACCTCGACGAGCGCCACCCGAAACAAGTAGTGCACCTGTTTCCGCCGACGACAGCCACAGTTAGCGTCTGTCCTATCCCCGCCCCTGTCAAGCAAGCCCTGTCGCTCTAGTCGAATCCAAACCGGCGCGCCTCTGCAGCCCATCCAATCCTGCAGCTTAGCCTCGCGTGCCGTCTCGCGTAGTCCGGCACTCTCTCCTCCATCTCCAAGCGCGGACAGCCCGAATCATACTCAGATCCGAAGGCGGAACGCTTTCTTTGGTACCCCTAGAGCTCAAAATGACCTCAACGTTCTTGGTGCTTCTAATGTGTTTGAGCGTGTCATACATGGAACTACTCATTTGGTTGAGTTTGATGTCAACAACAAAAGATACACCAATGGTTACTACCTTGCTGATGGAATATATCCGAGGTGATCCACTTTTGTGAAAACAATATCGAACCCTAGAACAGAAGAGGAGAAACACTTTTCCAAAAAAACAAGAGGTTTACCGAAAAGATGTGGAGCGGTGTTTCGGTATCTTCCAATCTTGATGGGCTATATTGCGTCACAGTGCAAGGTTGTTTATATTAGAAGATCTTCGAGCCATCATGATAAGTTGTATCATTCTTCATAACATTATTGTGCATGATGAATTTGTTGAGGAAGAATTTGTGGAACCTATAGAAGATGATCTAATGAATCCATCTATGACAACTGTCTACAATCGACCTATGCATCCCGATACTAGAGAACCTATTCAATTCGAACCAATAGGGAGAGACGGACAAAATCTTCTTGGATTCATGGATCGAGAATTTCAGGTAGAGTCTATCTATCTCCATAAGTGTCTACAAGATGATTTAGTGATACACAATTGGAACATAGATCGTAACCGAGTATGAATCACCACAATCGAGAATTTAGATTGAAATAAAGTGTGGTTTGTGATTTTAATTAATGTATTCTTTGTTTGTATGTTGTATTAATATGTGTGCTTTAATCTTATTTGATATTTATCTATGTTTAATAATAAATGTTGGTTTGACATAGTTGTTGTTAATATTATTATTGTTAAGTTTATTTCTTAATTTATTCAAAACATAAAAATTTTATTTCATAAAATTAAAATTACATAAGTGAAATTTAAATTACATGATCTCCTAAACATCATCTTATTACCTAAAAATAAAGCTAATCAAATTGAGGTATGTATGGATCGTTGCTACCGCCGGCATCACCTCTACAACCGTCATTGCCGCTACCGCCACCGCCACCAAACAATGTTTTTGCCATAATATCTCTCTTCCTATCTTTCCACCATCTAATTCTTTCCGGAGACCATGAATTAGTATCCATGGTCATAATTCTTGCATCTTCCTTTGCCTCTTCAAATTCAAATATCGTTCTTGTGTGAGCAACTATTTTTTCGTTTCTTTTCTTCACTCAACAGAAGTTTGAGTTGATTCGGCCATGGATTGAATGGCAAGAGCCATACATTATGTTGTATCTTGCGTCATCTTTCCTTTTCTCTTTGCTTCTTTGGCTTTCTTTATTCCAATGGGTCTTGGAATTGAGCTTGGTGGTGTCTCCACAACTACTTCATCATCCAAATCAATTGGAGACTCGTTTTGAAAAGGACTTGGTGTCGAATATGGTGCCGGTGTCGAATATGATGGCGGTGGATATGGAGTAGATGGCGGTTCAACAAAGTATGGATGGTTCTTAACTTTATCCCAACATTGGTATTTTCAAATTTCTTTTTATATTTTTCTCATGAAAATCGATTGAGTTTGATTTTCCTAAATAAGAAAGTGAAGCACAATTAAGCTATATAAATTGAAAATTTCGAATGGACAAATATATAATATTGCAGGGGAAAATTAATACCTCATCCATTCTATTGGTGCCGCTTGCAATACGATTGCGGGAGGTCATTTGTGCATTGTACCAAGTCTTGAGCATTGTCTTCAAATTTCAAAAATGGGATTGGAGAGCTTTAGCACTTCAGCTTGTTGGCGGACCATTCCATTGTTGCACATAATTATCGGCAAAATTATTTTCCCATAACCTTGATAAGGATATTTGTTTGCTGGTGATTGGGCATACACGGTCATACGCGCCCACGAATCGCATAATTGAATCTCTTCTTTGTATTGCCAATTGGAAAAAGCTTCCCCCATTTTTGGATGATAATTAAAGGAAATTAAGAACTAAAATGATGAGGAAGAAGATGAGGAGAAGCTAAATTTCATAGAAATTTGGTGTGAGAAAATTAGGTGAAGGGGTTGGGTATTTATAGAAGAGTTAGGAAGATTTTTTTTTTCGGGTTGATTTCAAATGAAAATTTAATAAATAAAAAAATGCAAAAAATCAAAAATGGTCACTGACTTTTGACCCATTAATCACTTTACTCATTTATATTTCAAATATATCACTTAGCTCACTCACTTTTGAATCTATCTCACACTTAACTCACTGCCGTTAAACCTATTGTTAGGAGCCGTTAATAATATCCAGGGTATATTTGTCTAACCACATAAAATATTTTGAATTTATTTTGAAATTTAGTTCTAAAGTTATTAGATCATTTTCCAATTTTTTTTCTTGAAATTTCTATGAAAAAGAGTAAAATTAAAAAATCTAAAATTATTCTGAAAAAATATATTATTTGTAGTTCTTTTTTTTTGGTACAAATTATTTGTAGTTCTTTTAATCGTAATAAAAAAATTAACTTATAAATTAATGCATATTTAACTTTTTTGAAAGTTATTAAATTATTTTTAACTTTTTAAAAAATATATATGGAAGAAAATTATAGAATTAAAATCTAATGAGGAAACAACATTGTTTATTTTTTTCCTCAAAAATAAAAAAATAATTGTAAATTATTTTTTAGTGGTTAGACAAATATACCCTTGATTAATGGGTCAAAAATCTGCGACCATTTGTAATGTTTTACCTAAAAAATTACCATTGAGGATTAATTACAGCCGTCAGAACAAAGATCTGACGGTTAAAATTAAATAACCATTGCAAAAATAAACTTACCATGCAGGATTCCAGAAAAAAAAAATTGTTTAAGATTTGCAGATAGTCACTCATTCCATCCTCGAATAAAAAAGGTTTATCAAAGCCATTACATACCTGTTTGGTGCATTAAATTACAAAGAGTAGCAATTATCATTCCAGAAACAAACCTTTCGCATCATTCACCAATCCTCGATTTCAGACCTTTCATCAACAAATTGGCTCCTGAACAACACCAAACCAAAAGCTAGAACAGATTTGAGGTTTTTAATATAAATAAACAAACTTTTTTGCCAAATAGCTTATAATACACTTATGATCGACCAGCGTCAATCTCCAGCTTATAATACACGCATCAATCTCCAGCTTCCCTTGGCTAACATAGCTTATTGATCATCTCTCCTTTTTGATTCCCTTACCTCCATTAGCCTTAGGTTTTCATACTTCACCCCAGTTAGCCAAGTGCATCTGCCTCTGATGCTCAGTATCCCTCCCTCCCCAGAGAATATATGCATGGGAAGCTGAGCAGTCTGCAATGAATCGAGTCTTGCTTGTCCAACTAGAAATTTCATTTCTGTGCCACTCCTTGTGCCTTCCCTCTATCACCAGAATGAAATTTCTTTTTATGTAGTAAGTTGTAACTAAAACAAAATGTTTGCCCTGCACATCAGAAATTCATTGAAGTCTTAAGATAATGCGTAAGGCCATAGATATGTAGGGATTAATGCTTAACAAAGGGAAAATCTCAGATTCCATAACCACTTTAACATTGGGATAAAAAATTAAAAATTATCCAGAATCTTCATATTATACTCTAAGAAAGTGGTGTTAGAAAGATAAATGATAAAAAACAAAATGGCATTACAAAACTATGAAGCCCATACCATGATAGACGATAAAGACAGGAACCTGTCTCATAGTTATTAATAGTCTTTACCGGAAGAAACCTGTCCGAGAGTTACAGTAAACTTTTACCCAAATTACCTGTCTGACTGTAAATAGATGTTTGGGTTCAAAGTTTCATACTAAGGTGACAGACTAACTTTCTCATGGTCGCTAGGAGTCCATGTAACCTTCTCGAATAACAGAGCAAACTGTGCATTCATGATTTGCAAGGGAAGAACAAGCTAAACACATAAATGAAGAGCATCGAAGACAGGACACCATGTAAGAATAAGAACTTAGGAAAAGCCATCTTTCACTGATCAATGCTTCTTCCTAAGCATGAAAGTAGAAGTGGCATCTCTTTCTCATTATAGCAATTGTGTTCTGAGATCACAGATTACCACTTCATCATACTCTCAAATTTATTGGCTTCTATAACATATAACACACAGACACACATATATATAATTCTATGTGGGAGATATTGTTTGGTTTGACTACTTGTCTACCAAGCCGTGTACTTGATGAATATGCCATATAGAGTTAACTACATACTTTGTTTGAAACTTTGAATCATTCATAAGACATTTTACTCAACTCAATAATTCTGTTTGATATGCCTGATGCATTTTACATGTCCCACTTCATTATTTGGAGAAGGAGCCACCTAAGTTTTAGGGAGCCTTCACAGTCTTTAACTTTTAGTATCCTCTTAGCCTAGTACGAATAAAGCAGCACAAATCATGTATGATGTCACACCTAAATCCAATCAATCTGGTAAGTACATATTCATTTTGGTTTTCCACGAGGCAGGTCTGACAGGACCTGGTTTTACTATCATTGTAGTAGATAAATCTACATTCTAACAAGGATAGAGATTAGCAGATTGACAGTAAATGAATGGATATGAACTAGTAGAATCTAATGACTATGGACAGATATCTCTCTGTAAATGGTGTACAATGGATATGAACTAGTAGAGTCTGATGACTCCATGATGCTTTTATGTGCTGCGTGCTTCAATTCCATGTTTTGTAGCTGCTATATGTGCTTGAATAAAGTTATGTATACATTATGTATAGTTCTCTATCTCTATAGCTGTATCCTAATTCCCATACCGTTTCAAGTTTTGTTATTTACTTTTATCTTCCTTTAGTTGTAGTTCAATTTCTAGGCCATTGAATGAATAATGCAATAGGAATGGCTTAGTTTCAAAAAAAAAAATGCAATAGGAATAGCTGATATGAGGCAATGAAAAATGCCTAAATCTGAAACAACTACTGAGCTACAATGTCAGTGTGTGAGAGATATTTATGGTTTTGGCATGGATAATTTTGTTTTAGGCACTCACCCAGTTGTACCCTGTACAATGACAATAGTTCACCAAAAAATAAGGAACATAATTTCTCAAGACATTAAGCTAACAACTTAAAACAAAACATACAATGTGCGCACAGTCACATAGCCACAATTGGTTATTTATAAGCACATCAACTGTGGTAGCCTAAACAGTACTCAAAATAAATAGCAAGCAAAATACCTCAACTATAGGGGAACCTATCTAAGTGTCTAACAAAGACAAGAACATGCTCCCTTACCAGCTCCCTTTCTGATTTCTTAAAATATGTTTTTTGTAGCAATTATTTTCTATCAGTATAACCATTATTTCAGAAAGGTGAGCCACTGCACGTCAAAACCCTTCAGAATGGGCAGCCGATAGGTTGTTTTGATAATGATTTGAGTCACTCAAAAGATGAACAAGAAGAGGACTGAATGGCTGATAACATACGCATCAAATCAAGTATAACCTCTCTCAATCACTCAAACACATCCATTTTTGGCTTCCACTGATGTGTACCAACTTATCTATGCAGTAGGTGAGGTATAAAAGATAATACAGCTCTAAAACCAAAACAGTCTACCAGAGATAAATTCTTATGGTTCACAAATAACAACAATTTGACTAGAACTGGATATATTCTTTATTTGTTTTCAGAACCTAAATCAAGTATACATGGCATATTTTTGTAAGTCTGTAAAATTTCAAGCTTATAAGGATCCATGGTAGAAAATAAGGAAAACAATAGCAGATTAGCAGTACCTTAGAAGAAAACTAAATCTGGTTCTGTTGTTTACTGCTGGACTGTCTCTAGCTCTTCTGTTTGTTACAACAAATTAACAAAGAGATGCTTAGCCTTCTGCTGATTGCGGGAGTAGATTTTGGTGAGCTGCATAAGGATATTACAGTAACCAGAGGCTTAGGCTGTGAAAGTTGGAGCACATTTGTTAGGCTTCAACAAATATAAAAATGGCATGTAATCACAGTTCTCATACTCAGATGGAGTACTTGTCAGTACGGAACACTATTATAAAATCAAATAAGAAAGAATGGCTGAAAGCATAAAGTAATCCCATTTCTCATACTCATGAACTACAACGATCAACTGTGATATGATCTTGGAGAAAAAAAAAGCATGAGTTAATGTTACAAAATCAAATACCAATTCCTATGGTACACAGCACTACTAATTGCTTCATACCACATTTTGTTAGAACTTACTTAGAGCCTTATCCCTAACGCCTCACCTTCCCCTTCTTAGGCTTCACATCATCCTCAGACTTTTTCTCACCAGTAATCTCCATCACAGCATTACAAAGAGTATGCACAATCATTTTCTTAACCTCCAGCTTATCCTCACTAGCCCTGTGGTTTGTTGGAAGGGTGCGAAACTCTTCCGTCAAACGAAAGCACTCCCCCACATTCTCAGGGGAAACGAAGTCCAGTGCAACTTTGATACACGACTTCAAATTCCTCACCTGATGAGGACAGCCTGCAGGAATGAAAACGGTGTCGCCAAGTTTCTGGACAAATGTCCATGGCTGAATTCCGAATTCCTCCTTGAGCTTCCTCTTGTGCTCCACAGTGAGATATACAGTCTGATCATGTATAGCATGAGTAACACTCTTCAATGGATTACAGTGCAAGTGCCTGAATTCATTAATGTGCTTCTGGATGTACTTCTCCAGCTGTGGAACATCCTGGCATCGGAAAATGTCCCATAATGCACCCCCATCTTCATATACTTCAGCTGATTCTTCCTGAGGCACACTACCCTTTTCAGCAATTGTGCCACAACTTCCAAACATCTCCCTTTGGTCTTGCTCCCTGTGTTTTTTCTTCAACTCATCTATAGTTGCAAGTTTTTCAGGAGCAAGGGTCACTTCAGCTGTATGTGTCAATATATTGACCGCATCAGACATATCACAGTGAAGCTTGGTTACAGAATCTCCCCGTCCAAGCTCCTGCACAACACCATAGGCAATATATGTTTTCGGACCCATATCCGGCTTTACTGACTCCTTTGGCAAGAACATAGCAAGGTTCAGACTTCCCTTGGGGTGCGTGTACTCCTTGAAAGGCAGACAACATAAAAATTCCTTACCATGCCGAGGAAGACGATTGTCAAACTCAGTAGATGGAGGAAAGTCTTTGAGCTTCAGAATCTCAGGCCAATCCAATTTATCAAAACGACCTTTGGAATATCCAGTAAAGAAGTCGCAATTGTTGATTTCAATGAAATTCCAATCCAAGCAATCAATGGCATCGACTGCCAATTCCCTATCATGGCTGAGATTCTTTATCTGTCTAAATGCCCGCCACATGACAGATGGTTCCCAGCTTAGACCTGATCCATTTTCAAGGGCATTGGTCACAATTACAGGCTCACCCCTCATCCAGTGCCACTGAAAATGGCCAAAATCCTCATCTTGGATTTGTCCAACCCTTGGACAGAACAAGTAGTTATCATCAGAACCATCTCTAGATGCTGCTTTCCTTATCTTACAGCTAATGCTACTTAAGCTAACAGCATCATCCACAGGTTTAACACATGAACACTTCTGTGCAGGAGTCACACTACTAGCATGCAAAAGATTGTAACTTTCATCTATTTTTCCTGCTTTCTCCACCAACTCTATGACGTGATTCTGAGAAAAATTGCATCTCAATTCTAAAGTATGCTTACCACAACCATTCATGTGCTTTGGGGGGCAGAGGATGCTTCCATCTTCACTTGCTCTCCACTCAAATGTGGCCACTTCAGCAGATTCAGAATCGTCCTGCTCCACTCCCACATCATCATTCCTCTTCAGCTCTCCCTCTCCATCCAAATGCTCCCCCGAGTTGACAAATTTCTCATCTGGAATATTTTCATCTTCACTTGCTCTTGTGGACTCTTCAGCAGATTCCAACTTGTCCGGCTTCACTCCCACATCAACATTCCGCTTCTTCCGTTCTCTTCTTCCCATTCTGACATTTTCTCTGTTCTTTTTTAGCAAGCTGTTGAACTCTCCCTCTCCATGCAAATACTCACGCCCCAAATCAACATACTTCTGCCCCACTTCCTCCTCTCTCTTCTTCCACTTGCCATCTCGAATCTCCCGGCAGCAAACAAGGCACAGATCATACTCACAGTCAGGACAGCTCCTATGAAAATCGAAAATCGAAGTATTGCAGTGATTGCAAAACATACGCTCATCCTCAAGGCAGTTAGACTTTTGAACTTGGAGCTGCGAAACATCAGATAAGCCTTGCCTCTTGGCTTCCACAACCATCTCACTGACCTGCTCATCTTTCATCCTCTTCAAATAAGGAAGCAGGCTATGAACCAAATACTTACAGTGCTCCAACTTAGTCTCCTCATCATCGATTTTCGGGTCCACATTGTCCAAACACCTGACAGGCACATCCAAACGAAGGCAGGATTTGCAGTTGCAGTTGCCACGGCACACGGGGCAAGCCTCAGCAAATGATTCCACCGAGGTGTTGGGATACCAAGTCTGAATACAATGGAGACAATATCTCTTCCTCTCTCTTCTTTTCCAACAACCCGTGCACCGCACCACTTCCCCCTTATCATTCCTCTGACACTGATGGCACATAGTCGACACGTCAGGCCTCTCCTCACTCTGCCTCTTCTTCCGAGTCTCCGCCTTCAACGCCCTCTCCCTAAGTGTATAACGCCTCTGTCCTCCTCCGCCGTCTTCTTCCTCTTCTTTCTGCCCCCGCCGCTTCCTGCCTCTGCCCGGCTTCGGCTTCTCCTCATTCTCAATTCCCAAAACACCCTCGCCGCCGTTCTCTTCTTTCCTCGGCCGCTTGCCGCCTCTACCTCTCTTTCTCCCCACCATCGCCAAGATTCAATTTGCTCTGTTTAGGGTTTTGTGCTAGATTTAGGGTATGGGAAAAAGGAGGTGTGTTATATATGAGGGTGACTGTCACTGAGTGGGTGATGTGTACTGGGTTTTCGGATAAAACTGGGGTCCGTGAACAGTGCGAGTTTTTGAAATTCAAAACTAGCGCCCAATAGTTTCGGCTGGAATTGAAATTTGAATCTGGTTTTGGGATATGGGATGAAGATGATAGACGATGGAGTAATATATAGAAACAAAAGTACACACGTTACGGATTCCTAAATATACTGGGGAAAGGAATAGTCGGAATTGGTCCTCTTCTCTCTAACTAGTGAGTTGACACACATTATTTGGCTTCTCTACTTAGATTTATGTTTTTTGGATTGACTTAGATGAATTCTAATCATTGGATTGAGTACAATCTAAGACCACCATGTCATCTTTATGTCATCCTTACTTCAAGCAAATGGTTATAAGACATCCAAGCAAATGCAAGTAACTTAAATCTAATCAAAACAGTTTTCCGAAATTTCGGATTAATAAACATTCATTTTGATCAATCGGTTATTTACAGAAAAAATAATAATATATATTCATCTATACTATAATAAAGACAAAATTCATCACATTGTGAACTTTCATAATTATTCTTAATGAGTCAACTGAAACATATAAAATAGAGAACATTATAGAAGACAACAAAATAAATATAAATAAAAAATAAAATATAGAGATAATTGAGGAAAACTAATTTAGTGAGACGTACTAATTATATAATACAGAATAGTTCTCTATTGTGGCTAGATCATGTTCCAGTCATTGCTAGCTACCTACATTGGTTAATTTAGCTCGACCATCTACTTAATTTGGATGTCGTTGTTGGATGCATTAACATGTCAGTCTCTTCTATTTGGAGTGGGGATATGTATTGTGAGGATAGAGTTATTTGTCGTTAGCTATAATCTTTTGTTAGGTGTTGTGTGTCACGCCCTAAACTACACCTCCTCAGTTTAGGCACGTCACAGTGTCGCAAGTCTCTAAACCCAAAAACAAGAGAAACGCAAGGCAGTTAATTTAAGAAAACACAACAGAAACGTAAAAATATTTTGAGCTATATAACCTTTAGTTTGCTAAAAACTCTTTATTTCGCTTAAACCTAACACAATGAACAACAATGAAATGACGAACTCAAAGTAATACAGATTCCAATGGAAACGTCCTAAGACAAACTCATAAGAAGTTTGGAAATAAGCTTGAGAAAGAATATTAATAATTAAATACAGGAAGCAAGATACCAATCACAAATTCGCACACCCAACTCCTTGCCACTATCCCGTTCTAGTGCACAATACATGCAATCAAAATTGTTGTAAGGATGAGCTTTCGTCCTCGCTGCTCAAGGAACTTTACCCCTAAGTTTGAAAACCAATAAATAATATGGGCTGCCCAGTATGAAAACATGCATAAACCAATCTTATAAAGAACGACAAACTTTAGAAAAATATTTTCAATATCAAATAAATGTGACGCCATAAACTATACCTAATGGTCGGTCCTCTTCTGGGCCCACTATCCAACTTACCTCACTATATAAGTGTACAACACAAGTAAGTGTAGCCAGATTGTGCACTTACGTCGTATCGCCTAGAAGTAATGCCACACCTCAAAAGATATCAGACACTACTTTTCAGTCCATACAGACCCTCCGGAGGTTTAGGGTATCGAAGCCCAAGGAAGTCGCTATGCCTCACTCACTCTTAAGCCATCAAAATCTCATAACCCCGGTTACCATTTTTATGATAACCACATCATGCAATATCTCATATGCATAAACATTTTATATAAAAATGAAAATCCACTAATCAAAGGAGTTCCGAGTCCCCTACCTGGAATCCGAAGCTTTTCTCACGAACTCCAATAATCACGAGCATTCCGCTCCTCGGGTAACTGGAGTCCCTAACATCCGACATTTTAATTGTCAAAAACTAATCAAAACAAGTATAAACAATATTACAACGATTAAATACTAATCATCGGAACCAACTTGACCCGTATTTGACCAATCAAACTTTAATACACTCTCATTTCATCCAAGTTCATAACCAGAACTCATTTGGTTCCAATTTCCCACCTTTGCTTGGAAAATGGATACCACAAACAACATTTGAATACTTTTACTTCCGGCACATTTTCTATAAATACTTTAGTCACATAACAATATCATAAATTCACTATGAACACCCATGTACTCTAAACCAATGTTATAATTTCATATTCTCACATTTATTTCGAGTGTCAAATTTACTCAAGATATACCCCAGATAAACTTAATTTTCTATGATCACCCTTTAAATCCTGAAGGGTGGATTCTTGTTTACCCTAACAACGTTTTCCTTGACTTAATAAACCATGGAGCTTTGACCAATCATATTTCCATTGCAACACTCACAGACTAACCATTCATTGATCAATATAATTCACATAGTTCCAAGCTATATATTCAGCAAGTACCTTGTCAATATTTGATGATCAATAAGCACAGAACTTGCTCAATTCCTCTGTGCACCACGAACAGATGCCACCTTAACCTCGGCTTCCATTTCATTTGCCATCCAGACTTCACCCTTTCAACATACATTGTCATTCTCTGTTCATAATTTCAAGGTAGTCGCAACTTACCTTAATATCAATTGGAAGCCAGGAAACTAGCTCCATTGATGGTGAAGACAGTAAGCTGGAATCATTAGCTTCTCCTCACTTCCACCTTAATTCACCCACTCTGTCTCACCACAACTATCTGTTGGAAAGTGCATCTTACATAATCATGTTTAGTTTACTTGATATGCACGCAGATTTTGTATTTACTGCAGTAGATCACATTAGCTAGAATATTATGTATCTTTCTCTTGTTTGAGTAGTAATTGTAATAGGATTCCTTCTTAATTGGTTTCCTGACTTGTAGGAGAACCACAGACGTAGGGTAGGTGATTTGTATATATTACTACACGATGAATACAATTGAATTATTCAGCCAAACTATCTTTTCCTATATGGTACCAGAGCAGGCTTAACGAACTGTCTTCCCCCTCTGCAAATATCTTGCAGCCTTAATCCCTTTTATTCTCACATATTCCCTCATGGCTATCAATGATGTCATCTCCTCAAACAACCAAGACAGTTCGTCCTCCCTGGATGAATCTGCCAGCCCGTTTTTCCTTCACCATTCAGACCATCCAGGTCTTGTTCTTGTCTCCAAGAAATTGACAGGCGAGAACTACACTTCTTGGTGCCGCGCTATGCGCATCTCTTTGAGTGCCAAAAATAAAATTGGCTTCATCACCGGCAACATTACAGAGCCGTCTGCAGCCCTAGAACCAGATGAGCATGCATTGTGGCAAAGGTGCAATGATATGGTGCTTTCATGGATTCTCAACGCTCTTGAACCTGACCTTGCCGATTCAGTTCTTAGCTGTGCCACACCATATGCTGGATGGGAAGACCTTCGCGAGAGATTTGCGTTGGGCAATGCTCCTCGCATTTTTCAGGTTCAAAGAGACATTTATCGTATTGAACAGGGTCAACTATCCATTGCAGCATACTATACAAAACTGAAGGCTCTTTGGGATGAGCTTGGTTCGTACAACACAGTAACCTGTACCTGTCGAGCACAGAATGATCGAAGTAAGTTGATGCAATTTCTTATGGGTTTAAATGAATCTTATGCTGCTACTCGTGGACAGATCTTGTTGATGAACCCTTTGCCTTCGATGAGACAAGCTTATGCTTCCCTTGTTCAAGAAGAAAAACAGCGAGAACTTGGTTCCTCGCTTCTTATGCCGTCCAACAGTGCAGCCATGGCAGTGCGTAGCAACAACTATGGACCACAACCTCAGATGCATGAGAATCAAGGCAACAGTTATCGTTCTCATGCTCCAATCAAACATTGCACTTACTGTAACAAGGACTACCATACTGAAGCAACTTGTCATAAGAAGCATGGCTACCCTCCTGGCCATCGTCTCTATAAAGGTCCAAAGGCAAGTAACTCTACAAGGAGACGTCAAGAAAATCCTGGTGCCAACCATGTTGATGCAACTCCAACGTTTGAGGAACTACAGAGAATGATCCCTGACCTTACAAAAGACCAATACACTCAAGTAGTTGCTGCATTGGTTCCTACATCAATCCCTCAAGCCAATGCTGCCTCTGCAACTGAATATGCTGCAGGTTTGTTGCCAGTTGCTCCAAATCGTTGGATACTCGATTCTGGAGCAACTCACCACATCACTTCCTCTCCTGCATCATTAATAAATGTTAAGCATCCTCACTTGGCACCTGTATCTTTACCTGGTGGAGACACGGCTGGCATAACCATGACGGGATCCTTTCGATTTAATGACTCTTATCAATTAAATGATGTGTTATGTGTGCCAAGTTTTCGAGTTGATCTTATGTCCGTTGGCAAGACGATCGATGATTTATATTGCTCAGTGACATTTTTTCCTTCTTGGTGTATTTTACAGGACTTGGCTACGAGGACGATGATTGGTGTGGGTAAGCGACGTGGTAACCTTTACTATTTGGTGGCGTTGGCTTCGACTGCTCCTTCATCTCACTTCTCTTGCAACCTCATCATATCCTCTGATCTTTGGCATCGACGTCTTGGCCACCTTTCATCTGCTCGTTTACAATTTTTAGCCAATAAATCTCTCCATTGTGTTTTTGATTCTAGTCATAAGTGTGATGTTTGTCCGTTGGCGAAACAAACTCGTCAACCTTTCCCTACCAGTTCAATTTCAACTTCAAGAATATTTTCTCTTATTTATTGTGATATTTGGGGTCGTTATAAAACTCCTTCTATTTCTGGTGCTCATTATTTCTTAACTATTGTGGATGATTTTTCCCGATTTACATGGGTTTTCTTGATGCGCCACAAGAATGAAACACAACCTCTTCTTCGTCATTTTTTTAATTATGTCACTACCCAATTTAACACTAAAGTTCAACAACTTCGTTCCGATAATGGGGCTGAATTTTTATCCTTACAAAATTTCTTTCTTGAAGAAGGTGTTCTTTTTCAACGTTCTTGTGTTTATACGCCACAACAAAACGGTGTTGTTGAGCGAAAACACAAACATATACTTGAAACAGCTCGTGCCCTTCGTTTTCAAGCACATCTACCTATAAAATTTTGGGGAAAGTGTGTTCTCACAGCTGTTTATATAATCAATAGACTTCCCACCTTGTTACTTCACAAGAAAACACCTTTTGATATTCTCTATAATAAGCTTCCTGATTATTCTCGACTGCGAGTTTTTGGTTGTGTTGCTTTTGCTACAATTCCCAATCCATGTTCAAAATTTTCTCCCCGTGCAATCCTCGATGGCAGGCTGCTATATATGGACTCTGAGCTTCAAGCCCTCATTGACAACAAGACTTGGAGTTTGGTTCCTTTGCCCCCTGGCAAACGCCCCATCAGCTGCAAATGGGTGTATCGTGTCAAACACAAAGCAGATGGTTCTGTCGAGCGCTTTAAGGCTCGTCTTGTTGCCCGTGGTTTTACGCAAACGGCAGGTATTGATTATCATGACACTTTTTCTCCTATTGCCAAGATGATCACTGTTCGTTTTATTCTTGCTGTTGCTGGTAGTCTGCATTGGCCATTACAGCAACTTGATGTCAACAATGCCTTTTTAAATGGAGATTTGCTTGAAGAGATTTACATGTCTCCTCCTCCCGGGCTTCGGCGACAGGGGGAGAACTTAGTATGTCACCTCCACAAATCCTTATACGGATTGAAACAAGCCTCTCGCCAATGGTTTTCAAAATTCACAAAGGCTATCCTTGCTGTCGGTTTCTCCCAGTCCAAATCTGACTACTCTTTATTTGTCCGCAAGCATGGTACATCTATCACTGTTTTGTTGATTTATGTGGATGACATTCTAATAACAGGAAACAATATGGAAGCCATCAATGCCCTTAAGTGATTCCTTCATACCCGCTTTCGCATCAAGGACCTTGGGGATCTCAAGTTCTTTCTTGGTATTGAAGTAGCTCGTTCCAAGAAAGGGATTTATATTTGTCAACGCAAATATGCGTTGGAAATTATTAAAGACAGTGGCTATTTGGGTGCTAAGCCAGTTGAATTTCCTATGGAGGAGTCCAAGCTTTCAAACAAAGGAGAATTACTCAAAGATGCTGGTGCATATCAGCGTCTTGTTGGCAGGTTGATTTACTTGACTATTACCAGGCCTAACATTACTTATTCAGTTCATATTTTAAGCAGGTTTATGCATGAACCTCGCTTAGAGCATATGACTGCTGCTCTTCGAATTGTTCGCTACTTGAAGTCATCTCCAGGTCAGGGTTTACTTCTTCATGCCAACAATTCTTTAAATCTCAAGGCTTATTGTGATTTTGATTGGGCAGGGTGCCCAATTACACGGCGATCTACTACTGGTTACTGTGTGTTTCTTGGTGACTCTTTAATCTCATGGAGAACCAAGAGGCAAAAGACTGTGTCTTTGTCCAGTGCAGAAGCAGAATACAGAGCAATGGCAGGTACTTGTTGTGAGCTTACTTGGATACGTTATTTATTAGCAGATTTGCATATGCCTGTTACAAATCCTGCTATTTTACATTGTGATAATCAAGCTGCGTTACATATTGCAAAGAATCCAGTGTTTCATGAAAGGACTAGACATATTGAAATTGATTGCCATTTTATTCGGGACAAAAAGGTGAAGTTGTCACTCGTTTTGTGACTTCTTCACAGCAGTTGGCAGATGTGTTTACAAAGGCTCTATGCAAAGAGAAATTCAGACAGCTTATAGGCAAGTTGGGAGTTATTGATATACACTCTCCAACTTGAGGGGGAGTGTTGGAAAGTGCATCTTACATAATCATGTTTAGTTTACTTGATATGCACGCAGATTTTGTATTTACTGCAGTAGATCACATTAGCTAGAATATTCTGTATCTTTCTCTTGGTTGAGTAGTAATTGTAATATGATTCCTTCTTAATTGGTTTCTTGACTTGTAGGATAACCACAGACATAGGGTAGGTGATTTGTATATATTACTACACGATGAATACAATTGAATTATTCAGCCAAACAATCTTTTCCTATAAATTACCGATTCAATACAGTTAAAACTCAAGATAAACAGATTTCAAATGCCCAGCTCACCTTGAATACAAGTTTAATCTACCGTAACTGACTAACTGCTGCTCTCTTTTTCGACTTGCCAGTTTTTGGCTCCCTCCTTTTCATGCAATGATATCAAACTCGTCCTACTGCCAGTTAGTGTTTCCAGATGTCGAAGAAGAAGCAAGAAGTCCCACAACAACTACCATGGAGAATTAGCTATACGGCGAAGCCCGGAAGCGGCAAAAGTCACAAATTAATCAAAGTTCGACCTACTTTCAAAAACTAATTATACAAACGTGTAGAGCTTGACGGGAGGATTGATTTCGATACTTCATACGACCCAAATGATGATCGGAGTCGTTGGGAAACGCGTTGGAAACACCAAACTACAAAACATCACTTCCTCCAAAGCCGACTAATACCTTAACCAAGACCACAGAGAGGCCGGCGACGGCGAGACGAACCGAACGGATCCGATGCGTTATTCAGGAAGCCCAATCGGTGGAGGTGTAGTCGCCTAATTAGTCGGCGAGTCTCCAAAATGAGTCGGCAGTGGTGAAGCTTCTAAAAGAATCTTGAATATTTAGCTAATCCAAGGCTATTTATAGTCTTCCCTTAATTAAACTTGAACGACTAATAATGCGGTGAAGAATCTAGACGGCTCAAATTGCACCGCAAAAGTTTCTTTCCATTATAAATGATCTAAATAATTTCTAATCTTTCGAAATTTATGGAAATTAGCTCGGGTGTCCAAAAATAACCCGGAAAATACACACGAACTCGTCTTACCGCGTACTTTATTACCCAAGTCTTAAATTATGGACTTGACATTGTAAAAGTTTCTGAACATTTTCTCAAGCACTCTTAAACCTATTGAGGTCGATAAGCTATTTACGACCTCAAATTAAGCATGTCAAATATTCTGGTTGTTACATTGTGATTGTGATGTAATTATTGTTTATTTGAATTAAAGTTTTATTTGATCAAAAGAAAATTGTATACCACTTAGGTTTCTTTCTAGGTTATCGTGATTCTCATGCAAATGGAGAGGTAAAAGGCTAATATATGAGAATATCAACCCCCTCCTACCATATTTACATTTGGTGAGTGAAGATATCCAATTGTATATTCTTTCTTTTTTTTTTGAGAAGAATAGCTTTATTGATAACGAAATAAAATTACAGCATAATAGAATGACCGGTTGTGGTACCTACACCACGACACACATTCCTAAAAAGATCCGTAGTTACGGGTCCGTCGCCAATAGCAACATCCATGAGCCAAGTGGGCCCAACCCCTAACCCAATTTCACGCTCAAAAAAAGCTACACAGTCCTGAGAGTAACGATACAACCTTGCTGCCAACACTAAAACGAGCAAATTCTCCTTCTTCCACACCGTGTCCAAATACCACCAGACCACGTGCAAAGGTAATCCACCCTCATGTTGCCACCTAGACCGCACCGATATTAAAGCCGATAGTCCCCAGGAATAACACCACCGAAGTAGCACATTGACCAGAAAACGACACTCAAACCCTCGCCCAAAAGAGGAGGGACTTATACCTATCCAAAAACCTAAACAAAGCCTAACCAAAAAACATAAACTAACAAAGGACCAAAACTGGCCCAAAACCATACCACTGGCCCAGGCCCACCAAACCAGTTCCATTAGAGGCCCAAACCTGCTCCACCCGGCCCAAAGCAGCAGCTGCATCGTCACCTCCATTTCACCCCAGCGCCGCCACAAGGTCTGGGCAGAAGTCGTCGTCGGAGCCCCTGTATGCATTCTGACCACCACCGAGTCCTGCTGCGAAGCCATAGTTTAGTCCTAGAGACAAAATCGATGCCGATCTGTGAGAACGCAAACTCGTCGTCGATCTGGTTAAACCTGAAGATACCGCCACCCATAACCTCGCAACAAGACATCAGTTCAAGACTCCGGGGATCCCACGCCATGCCGCAGCCAGACCCTGGACACCGTCTTCCCTGAGATACAACAGCCCCTCCCTGCAGAGTGAAGCCGCAGTTCGTATCCTCCGTCACAAAACCGACCGGAAGGCCCTGCCACCTCCACAATACCAAAACAGCCCATCCGGCCGCACCGACCCTACACCAACGAGGCGAGAAGCCCATGCCGATGCGGTGGCGCCGCCGGACAAGCCAGACGCACCACTCTCTTTCCAAAGCTCCCTCCTATTTTTATGGAGCAAACCCTAGTCCGTTTAGAACCTCACTATGAATAATTGTATCTTCTTTCAATGTTACGTAATTCTTCATTCTAATCAAATACGTATATGTGTTGGGTTTCTTTTTTTAATAGCAATAGGTGTTGAGAAAAATAACTATTTAGAAAGAAAATTGTAACTTTAAGGACTATTCAGATTAAAATGAAACCATAAGGACTGAACATACATCAACTTAAACCACAAAGACTATACAATATTTAACCCTTCGTAATTTGATATTTTATGTTTAATAAAACATAAGCCGAACAATATATAAAGGCATTTGCGTTGATTATTTTTTACAAAAGTGATGTCTATGAATCTAATCAACTTTGTTTTGTTTGTTTTTTTTTTTGTTGAAGTTTACACATCTTGAAAAAGGGTAGGGAATTTTTCTAGGATTAGTAGCATTTTCTTCAGCAAAAATCAAGAAATGTTTAACACCCAATTGATACTTTAGAGTGTTCCTATCTTAATTCATCCAAGATTTATTCATTGCTAAACATCATTAAGAAATAAACACAAATTTTAACCAATGCAAACCAACGCTATTCATACAAAAATTCAAGACTTGAAAAATCAACAACTCATACATTTCATACCAATGTGAATCCAAAACTAAAGACGAGTGAAAGTTGGATTGCTAACCTGGATAGCTATTCAACACAAACTCTTGCCTTCAAAACTAGCCGCTTTCTCTAACCACCTTGTATTCACTAATAGCAGAAATCTCACATTATCAATGAACAAAACCCCAACAATTAGACTAAACTGCAAAAACAAAAAAATATATGCTGTAAAAATCTCACCTTATATTCACATGACTTCAGCCAAGACAAAGTCATTCACCACAAAAAATCGATTAAATACTATATAAAAAAAATGTTACCACATACATATCAAATAGTAATCTAGTATTTGAACGAAAAACTTTTACTTCATGAATAGTTCAGAGAAACCTTTAGTGCAACAAAAAAAAAACAAAACAGGAAGCAAGAGAAGCAACTTTTCATATTGTTCTGACCACATATTGGACCTCGTTTTGTCTTTTTAAACGAAGGTCATAGGATATGTGGTACCCGTGCAATGGTTTGAAATGTTGTGACAATATGTAAACCAAACTCATCTAAACATCTACAATGCTGCTTTTATCATAGTTAAATAGGCAATTTTGCTAACATACTCAAAAATGCACATTCCAAGCCTCGTTTAATTAAATACCCAGCCCAGTTTCTTGGATTTGTTATTGCGGTTTTTGGTCATGTTGCAGAGAACAAGGTTATGGAGGACTTCATCACAAAACTTTCTGATCCGGAACTAATGCTCCACAACTTCTAAGACAAGACATGCAGCACGAATATATGAGCATGGAGGGCCTTGAACTACAGAAGCTATCAAAATGATGATCTGGTAGATGAAGTTAATTTGGTGCGAAATTTTAGAATCCACTTCAACCAATGCACGAATATCTTTATGATTTTATGTACTAGTGTGGAATTTACATGGATTTCTTTCACACATCTTCGTACATATCACAGGAAATAAGCAGTACATCATTTATGATGAGACAAAGATTCGACTTCATCATTTATGCACAGCATTTCTTTTGCAAACTAGTTATCGATGACCAGTGCTCTCATAGTCTTGATGTTAGTTCGTGGTGTGTGTTTTGTGCTAATAGCTAAAAGTTCTAAAATACATTTCTCATTATTGTTGTAGCCTTTATAAAAATAAAAATAAAAAATACCTAGCACGTATTATAAACCCAAAGAAGGGTTGCATCACTTCCTTGAGTTTCATTCTTAGACCACGATGACATGTTTAAAAATTAGTATAAAAATTCTAAACTTTGAAAAAATGACCTAGGCTAGATTGATAGGGTGTACATAGGGACGGAAGATCATGCATTGATACCTGGGCTATAGCCCAGAGAGTTTTATCTAATTTTTCTAATGACATAGCTGTATTAATTAATCTTAAACCTTTTGTAACTATGGATGTTTAGCCCAGTCAGTTTTATCTATTTTTGTGCAAATTTGGTTTTCTACTTTCTCGTCATATTCCCCATTTTAAAGAAATTTTTGGGGAATCTGTTGGGCCAAAACAATCAAAATCATCTCTAAAATTGAGAAAAACTAAAAATATGGGGAAACTGTTAGAGTTGTTCTTATTTGAAGATGCTCTTACTCTACCTCAATTCACAACAACAACTCAACAAATCGAAAAGTAATGTAACAAATCGAAAAACGCAGGGTTCATTCCATAAACCTTTCGTCATTGCAGACACAACAACATCACTAAGTGTTCCATCAGCCTTCACAAAATTAAAGAAAATGAAATTAAATGCTAAACCTAGAAATCGAAATTGTTGCTCGAAGCAAAAGAGTACCAAAACTTTCAGGACCCATCTTGGATTTCACCTTGAAATCCGAAGTAAACCCTACGGGGTCCACATCAAGAGAGATTTTACTAAAAATTTCGGCATAATCTCTCTTGAAAATGGACAACCCTACATGATCAAAACCAACATACACCACACTTGTAAAATCATGCTCCAACCTTGTACTCCTAGAGTCTTCCTTCTCCCCAAGTTCATCACATCTCCCAAAATATCAAATACTAATCTAAAAAAATCACACAACCAACAACAAAGACATTCAATAATTTACTAACTGGGTTATCAGAGCATATCTAATAATGAAAAAAAAATAATGAATAAAGAATTTCAGGTTGAATTTATTTATGATCTATACTTGTTAATTAAATCTCATTGTTAATTATAGTTTTGAGAATATTTTGAAGTGTTCATTGAGTTTTATTCTATTTTCTTATGATAATTTCCAAGTACGGTTGGGAATCGTACTCGTAACTGCAATTGCACGAACTTGGGGAAGTTTTATGGATTTAGATGTTTTCGTATGATTTTAGTCACCATACTAGGGTCGCTCTTATTCATTGCTAGCTAGTCTTTATTAGCGGTCCTCACCATAGGTGAGTCGAGCGCTTAGCGTGAGACGCTACTATAGCTTGAGAGGCACCGATCAGTTTTTATTCATTGTTAGCTAGCCTTTATTAGCGGTCCTCACCATAGGTGAGTCAAACGCTTAGTGTGAGATGCTACTAGAGCCTGGGAGGCTCTGACCCGAGCCCAAGAGGCTCTTCTTACATGGTGATATATCTTCCCCTTGTTTTATTTTTCTCAGTTATGTATTTGATTAACCAACGAGACTGGTTTGTCTATTTTTACGAGCTTCTAGACGTTAAGCTAAATGTTATATCAAAGTTACATGCATTGAGATTTGTTTTTAAAGTTTAAATGTGGGAAAGTAAATTATGTTTTTGTTAAATTGTTTAATTTATTTTTGTCCACTCACTCTAACGTTTTCAAATATTTTCCCATAAGCCCTTTGGTTTCAAATATCCAGTTTACATGGAGTCGAGGCATAGTCAAAGACTGCTTCCGCTTACGCTCGGACAAATTTTCAAATTTTCTCAAAACATGACGTAAGCGTCCGACAAACGTGAAAGGGACCTACATGACCCACTTCTCAATTTTCTAAGCCCCACGGTTTTAATCCATGAGTAGACTACTTTAACATTCACTCAACTTTACCAAGTAATGCAAATGCTTACACAATTTAGGTTGCAATCGAAGTACTGCCAACCTAAGAAATGTACAGAACTCATTTTCTCTACAATGATGAATTATCCAAAGCATCATAGGACTGGTCCTTTTTATAGTTAACAAAAAAGTCCATGCAGTCGTTAGATATGTAAGACCGAACATATTGTATGTCAGTAGATACTGAAGGTTAACTAGAATTCATGAATCAATTATGATCTATACATAACATAGAATCACTAACATGACCACGAAATTTCATACACCACAAAAATGAATGATTCAAGTTCTTTGGAGTAAACAACAATCCAATCCAATCCAATCCAATGATTGACAAGTCACATATAGCCTCACTTCAACGTTTAAAACCGAAACCCACTTTAGCGAATCAACTCCTCCCTTCAATTGCATAGAGCAACAAGTTTGTACATGAAAAAAAAAAAAAAAAAAAACCACACCAGAGACGAAGTGGTCGAGTACTCGAGTTCGTGTCTTCGTGACCATATGCAAATGGCATCTATTTATTTATTAATTCAATTTCAATTTAGATAGGGGTAAAATCGGCAGTACAAAAAAAGGATTATAGTCGGGGAAGTGCTCAAGCCCTGAGCTTAAACCCTTGTGCCGCTTTCTTTGTCGACTTGGGAGCTCTCTGAACTTGCAGATTCTTCTTCCGCAGATAACCTAAGGTATGTTGTTTCGTCAACCCTATCTTTCACTTGGGTTCTTCTTATTCTTCACTTTATGGCTTCTTGAATCTTTTGACTGATATTCAATTGGGTAAACGGTTGTGGGTATTCACCCAATGCTTTATAGGTTCGATTTTCAATCTTAATAACCTTGGTTTAGGGCTTTGAGCAGATAAATGGAACAGGGTTTTAAGCAGTTTCATTTAGTTATAATCAATCTGTTCAACAAAAGTGTTGTTGGGTTTCTTGAAGCTCGTATGATTGTACATTAGGTTCACCAAAACTAGTTTATTTTGAGGGGAATTTCAGTTCCTGCGGTGAAGAGATATATCTGTGCAAATGCTGCATCCCATGGAGTTTAACATATCAGTTTTGGCTTTCCGAATTTTTGTTATTTGGCTTTTACATGGCATGGATGTTTTTTGTTTTTGTTGTTTTGTTATGTTGAGATGGAATGTTTTAGTTTTTGGTAGACTCTTCTTTTTCTTCTACCGAAACAATAGAAAGATGTGCAATCAATCTTTGCTTTGGTGCTAGAAATGAGTAGTACCAAGTATTATTCATTCTCTCATTTGTCAAAACCTGGGATGGATCTCTTTCTAGTATCATTTGCCTTTCTGTTTGAAATAGTTAATTTTCAAATGCTTTCATGTCTGTGGCCATTACTGTGAGCGGTGCATCTGCACAGTGAAGATTTATCGAGTTTTTTGAGGCAATGAATTTTATTTTCGTAGATAAGTTTGTGTTTAGGGTATTGAGGTTAATGAGCTGGTACAGGGTTGTGGCTTATGGTTTTTCTGAATGGTGTTCATAGTTTTCTCAAAGTTAATTGTGACGGTGTTAATTTTAATATTCAGATTGCATTGGATCCTTATCCTCATTCTGGTCTGGTCCATTCACCAAACCACAATAAAGAATGGCTGACGTAGTCCAGTATCGACTTGAGCGTATGACCAATGAGCTCAATGATCTCGAGCAACGTGGAATTTTTACGCGCAGAGAGATATCTGAGATTGTCAAGAAGCGTACCAAGTTTGAGTACCGGCTCAAACGTCCGAGCCCACTCAAGCAGGATTACCTTTCCTATATTGACTACGAGACTCAGCTTGACTCACTCCGTCGGCTCAGAAAAAAATCAGTGATGCGTGAGCTGCAAAAGCAGGGCCTCAAGACCACTAAGAAGATGAAGAAGTCAGTTTCAGACTTTGCCGGAATCATGAGGATTCTTGATATTTATAGGCTTGCAGTCATGAGGTTTAAGGGAGATATTGAACTGTGGTTTCGGTACCTTGAGTTTTGTCGACAAAAAAGGAATGGTAGAATGAAGAAGGTAATACTCACACCCTTAAAATTGGTTCTTGTTTCTTAGCTATGGTGTTAATTTAAGTCTATGCGTCATTACTGCATTCTAAGAACAAGTGAATTGCATTTGGTGCTGATTGCACTCTCCTATTACAATTTATAGTCAAATACATATAACTGTGTTTCAGATATATTTTTTATCTGTTGCATTAGATTTACTTTGGAAAGTTTGAAATTGCTGAAGGAGGAATGTCTTTCTGCAGGTCCTGGCTGATGTAATCAAATTTCACCCAAAGGTCCCCGGTGTCTGGATTTATGCTGCAGCTTGGGAATTTGACCATAACTTGAATGTTGAAGCTGCCCGTGCTATCATGCAGAGCGGGTTAAGAGTTTGCACAATATCAGAAGACCTCTGGATAGAGTATCTTCGAATGGAACTCACATTCCTCAATAAATTAAAGGCTCGGAAGGTTGCGCTTGGAGAGGATGAGGGTACTTTTACCCGTGATCAGATAAGTTCGGATAAGAAACAGTGGAGAGATGAAAACAAAGACTTATTCATGTCCCTCAATGACGAAGGAGAAAATAATGAAGGGTCTGATGACGAAAATGAAAAGTCAATCAAGAAAATTAGCAAGTTTCAAGAGCAAGGTTTTAGCATAATAAGAACCATATACGCTGGAGCAGTAGAAGCTCTTCCCTCTAGTTTTAGTCTGAGAAAACGTTTTTTGGAGATCCTGGAAGCTACTGACTTGGTTAATTCGGAAGAAATACATAGGGAAATACTAAGTGATATGAAGAGAGACTTCTCAACAGAACCAGGGTATTGGGATTGGCTTGCAAGACTCGAATATAATCCTGGAAGTAAGGAAGATATCAGTGAAGAAGTCGCACTTTCTCAGATAGAAAAAGCAATTCAGGTATAGATGCATTTAAACTGCTTACTATCTAAACTAGCAACTTCATTTATATAGTCTCTTAGAAGAATAAAAACCTTCATTTATGTGGTGTCTGACATGTATCTGACATAAACTTATGCATTGTTGATCATATTTGACTTATGTGCATATAATTGTTTGATGAAATCCTTGGACAGTTTTATGAGGAGGCTATAGAAGTTTTACCTACAGCTACGATGCTAAACCAGTATGCCAAATTTTTGAATGGGGTTGTCACTCTTCCAAAGCTAGAAAACAAGCCTTCTGGGATATCTACTCCATCTACTCTTCTTTTGAGGGCTTACGAAAAGGTTAAAACAATGGGCTATATTGATGAGGATCTTGCTTGTCAGCATATTTCATTTCTTTTGCAACTTGGAAGACTAGAGGAAGCCCGAAAACTGGCAGATAATCTTTGTTCTGGGATATTTTCAAATTCAGTGAAGTTATGGCAGTTAAGAATCTCTATTGGCATCAGACACTTAACAAGGGATTCCATGTCGCCGAGTAAAGCTGAGCTACTATCCATCTATGAACTTTTTCAAGATGTTTTGACAAGAGTACCCATTTCAGAGGCTGAGAGCCTGTGGTTAATGGTATGGTGGCTATACCTTTCAACTTTTCTCTATCTCGCATACTCTGATTATGACTACACATAAATAACATTTTGTTGCAGAAAATTTTAACAGTTCTTTGATATTACAGGCCCTTAAATTCTTTGCAAATCAAAAGATTTATTTTGGCAAGTTGGTGGAGATTTCTATCAAATCATTGACAAAAGATGGCGGCAGTGAACATGGATTTTCCCTCTCTGCTGCTATTGTGAATTTTGTTCTTCAAAAAGATGGACTTTCACATGCTAGAGAGATGTATAAACGGTAGGTCATTTCATTATGAGCTAGATTCTATACCCCCAGTGATTCATTAGAAGGTTAACGTATAGTTCAACCAGAATTGTATGGTGCATTGTTTAGGGTTTATTAGCTTATGCAGTTGTCGTTGAGACGTTTCTGCTTCTGTTATGTATCAATTGCAGCTTCATTGCTTTACCACACCCTGGGCTTGCTCTTTATAGAGCATGCATTGAATTGGAATCAAACCTTGCATCCATTGGGGATAGAGGAAGCCTTGTCCATGCCAGGAAATTATATGAATCTGCACTTAAAACGTATGACCAAGATTTGAGCTTATGGCGAGATTACTATCTGATGGAGACTAAAGTAAGCTTTCTCTAGCATTTTACAAGCACCTAAAGAACTACAAATTTCCATTTTCAATAACAATTGTATCTTTCCAATTTTCAGTTGTCTGGTAGTTTAACATTGATTAAATAGATGTATTGTTGTACTTACACTCTTATACCACTTTCACTGTTGGGGAACTTTGTTTTTACCAGTGTACCATTTCTGTGCTACTTTGTTCAGTAGTGGTCATACCAATTTTTGTGCCACTTTGTTCAATATTGCCATTTTTTTGCTACTTTGATAACACTAGATGTTCATTATCCTTTTCCTAATCTTATTTCTTATTGTAACAACTTGCTACCCAAACTAATTGATTAAATTAATCCTCACAGCTACAAGAAAAATTCCTGCTGCTACAGTTTGTCATCATGTTATGTTTTTCATTTTTATTTGTAAAGTAATTTAGTACCTGATGTAATTACATTACTTGTACAGATGGGAACATCAGAAACAGCTTCTGCTGTACATTGGAAAGCACGCAAGATTCTAGAAGACACAACCGCTCTTGTTACACCAGATTTGTAATCGCCATGTGAAATGCTATTCAGTTTTGACCTCGTGTTTTAGATTAAAGGAAATTGAGTAATAGTTATAAATTCTGTTCTCTTTTTCTTGCGGTCTTGTTTTTCTTTCATTAATAACAAACATTTTGGACAATTGTGGACAATTGCTTGGGACATTTTTGCGCCAAGAGTTGCTGGATTTGCTTGAAATACTAATGCCACAGTTTGCTGAAATCCAGATCCACCCTAAACCATAAGCTTCTTGATACCTTTCTCCTGTTCTGACCTGTTATTATGGAAGAGCCACCCCCAAATCTAGCTTGCACATCATCATCAATAATCCAACTTCGTATATGACTCTGGATCAAACAACTGGCTACTATTGCCCTCCCTTTTGATCTTGAGCCATGTTTCTGCATCTCTTAGCTCCGCTTTTGATGCCTTTTCCATATCTTTGATGGGCAATTTGAACTTCATTCTCCATTGCCATTGGTTATTCACACGACCAATTTCGACACCATCTGACCTATTGATAGCTCTAAATCTCTATTCACCAGGTCATGTTGTCTAAACTCCAAAATAACAAACTATTTTTTAGTCATAAATATATCTAGTGTGCAAGGTTTTAGTATCGAGTTTCCAAGGCTAGGTGATACATGTATTATATGTAACTTTTTTGGCAGATTTTACTCTAAAAACGAACTTCACCAACTAAAACCTTATTGGAGCTCATTCTAACTAACATGAATAGAAGACCTACCTCCCACCAAAGTCAGAGTGAGGCATAGGTGAAGAGACACTGGCATGAAAAACCTCTCATGACAAACATAGTAGACTATGTTTAGGGTTAGGAACCTTATCACTCCATTGAGTACCTGAACCGCCTGAAATATAATCAATACAGCTTTCTCTTTTACATGTCGGTCATATTATCATACTATGATTCACAATTGCATCCAAAAGGGAAGAAACAAAAAGAAAAAAGAAAAATAAAAAAAGACAACGGATTAGATTAGCTTTGGCATTTTTCTCAAGGTTATAAAATATTGTGGCGGCCATATGCCACCAAAGATAAAGGCTGAAGTGGCTAGGTTGACTTTGTGATGTGCATCCACGTTTTTAATTCAACCAACATAATATATGTATGAACCATGAAAGCTTGTTCATTTGGATCACTTGCTCACTATCTTTGTTTCTTTGCCATGGCACAAGAAGAACCTATACAACCAAAATGGGAAAGCCGAGCTTCTGCCGAGCTCAAAGGCTCAAAAGCACAAGATGTTTGGCCTCTCGTGGCCGACTTCTGCAACATAGACAAGTGGTTCCCCAACCTCCACACTTGTTACCAAGTCGAAGGAGTTTCCGGCCAACCTGGTCTTGTTCGGTACTGCGAAATGGGGAGAGACGAGACTACCTTGTGGGCAAAAGAGAAGCTACTCATGATCGATCCAACCAACCAATCTATCACCTACGAGGTTGGTGACAACAACTTGGGTCTCAAGTCATATGTTGCAACAATGCAAGTAGTCCCCATCAACAACAACAACAACAATGGCTGCAAGATCGTGTGGTCCTATAGTTGTAATCCGATTGAGGGCTCAAGCTTGGAAGAATTCCAATCCTTCGTTGAGTATTCCCTCCAAGGGATAGCAAACAAGATGGAGCTTGCTCTTGTGTCTAATACCACTACTAGCATGGGTGATGAACCTCGACCTTCATGCAATAGCAACTAGTATTTTCAGGGATTAATTACAAAACATAACCCGAACTATGATGTTATTTTCATTTTCATACCTAACTATCAAAAACTTACATTTTCATACCCGAAGTTTCATTCCGTTAGCATTTTGATACCCTAACCACTAACACCGTTAAATTTTGAGGGCATTTTTGTCATTTCAATAAATATATCATTTTTTACATTTACTTTAACAAAATAATTTATTTTTTCAGGTAATCAAATACAAATAAAACAATTTATTTTAGTAAAAATATTAAAAAAAAACTCCAAAATTAAATATATATTTTTGCAACAATAGTGATAAAAGTTAGTAGAACTCTTGTATGTATATTAATTTTTGGAGTTACATGTTAAGCAAAGCAAAACAAAACAAAGTAAACTATATAATTAAAATAAATTATATCGAGAAAATATCGAATATCGATGAAAATATTATCAAATTTTATATAAACATGTTTAATCTATTGTTGGTTAAATATATACCATTGTTGCAAAAATAAATATTTAATTTTGGAGTTTTTTTTATATAATATTTGTGCTAAAGTAAATTTTTTTTATTTGTATTTGATAACCTCAAAAAATAAATTATTTTGTTAAAATAAATGTAAAAAATGATATATTAATTGAAATGACGAAAATGCCCTCAAAATTTAACGGTGTTGGTGATCAAGGTATCAAAATGCTAACGGAATGAAACTTCGGGTATGAAAATGTAAGATTTTGATAGTTAGGTATAAAAATGAAAATAACATCATAGTTCGGGTGGTGTTTTGTAATTAATCATATTTTCAGTTAATGAACATATTTCATTACTCGAAAAAAGTGTAGTAGCAGACGAGTAGTGTATTTTCTCTATGACCATATAACAGAGGTGGTTTGGTTATTTTTTCGAGTTTACACTTACATTTTTTTCTGATAATTTTATTATGTAAGAGTATTATGGGCGCTTCAATATTTGGTGAAGCACTTGCACATTAGAGATGATAAACTTGGACTTGCATTACAAATCCCTCAGTTTCCTCATTTGAAATTTAACTTGACCAAAACTGATTAATGAAACTCAGATTCGCAGCTCAAACTGCGATTAGTACTATTCTAGCATGAATACGGTGTTGCTAAATCAAACTAATATCCTCACAGCAGACTTGATGGCAAGTATTTCTTCCTCCCCAACTTTCTTCCAGACACCACCAATCATGAGATGGCCACTGACATCTTCTGAGGACATGGCATTGACCTCTTCTGAGGACAAAACATCTTCCATGTCTGATACACAATCATCTACCTCTGTTCCCCTCATCTTTTTAGCACTTGGGTTATCGAATAGCTGCATATCAGAATTAGCTCGTTTCTTGCCAGTACACGAGTTCAGTTCCCACTTCTCGTTTTCTCCAGGTACTTCAGGATCCAGTTCAGATGCACAATTGAAGTCCAGAATAGGCAGGCTGCCAGAATGCCCAACAGCACAAGGCAACATTCCAATAGGGCACCGGGTCCATGATTTTGCCACAACCCATCTTTTAGAACTTCCAACATCTCTTGTTCCCTTCACTGCTTCACGCTTCATTTGGTGATGTTTAATCAACTCTAGCTTCTTTGCTGCTTGACTTATAGATTTTTCTTGCTGGACAAATATACTATTTGAACTTGCAAGACAAGTGTTTTCTTTAGTAGCATCCAAATTTGATGAAACTAAGAAAGAGAGTTTATTGAGTTTTTGCACTAGGTACTCGTCTCCTGTAAGCTTTGCAAGATGGAGGGCAGACTTCATGAGATGGTTATTAGCAGAAGCTGATACAAGAAGACATTTACGCAGGACATCCATCAGAACTGCTTTCGAGATAGTTTTTTCCGCTGAAGAAACTTTAACCTCGTCAGCAAAATCTTCTTCAGGAGGCTTTAATCCTTTGAAACTTCTAACAAGCCATGTAAACAGAGAAGAGAGATGTTCAACTTGGTATATCTTTGCCCCACAGTCTGATGATGTGTTCAAACCTCTTCCTAAAACAAAATCAAAAACAGCAACTAATATGAGAAGTAAACATAACATGTGAAATCAACATAAGCAATTATGCGGAGCACACAACTAGGTTTGTCTAGTTATACCCTCACAGTGTTGAACACAATTCAAATCACTCGGTTAAGATGAAAACTACTACTTTAAGTTGGAAACTATACACAATAGACAAACATTATGAATACATATGCAGTGCTCATTCCATGCATACCCAAAACTTATATCCAGACAACTCAGACTCTACGATCATTAACTATCACTTAAGCTGCCCAGTATCAAAAGGCATCCCAGTTTTAGTCAAGTGAATATAAATACATGTACTCACCATAGATTTACCAGTATCTATCTGATAACAGAGAAAACAAAAATTCAAAGAAACAGGAAAAGTGATTACCCATCATTTCTTCCTGAGTCTCAATCATATCAAGAACTGCATTAAGAAGAGCTAGACGTAACTCTGGTTTCTTATTTGAAAATTTTGTTATCACAAGCTTCCACTCATTCAATGACGTATATACACTTGGGTCCTTTTGGGTGTTTTCTGGAAGGTCCAATGAATCTGAAGAACTCCTACTGTTCAACAAAAGCTCCAACAGTACAGATACAACTTCTGACGAGAAAGACGAATACAACCCAACAAGACCTTTCAATATCTTGGTAACATCTTTTTTATAACCTGAAAAGTAAACTGCATCCCTTAACAACCATACATATAAAACATGCAAAAAGTTAAAGAGATAATCAAAAGAACCAGCTTTTAAAAACAGACGGCCTCTAATTATGGGAAACATGAAGATGGCAGCAAGTAAAGTATATTATAAAAGACTAAGTAACTTACTGAAACATACTTTTAAAGAATCAAATCACAGATACATAGAATGCATGCAAGTATTTAAAGATGTCAATCTTAGCGGGAAGACCAGGTTCCTTCCAAACCAAGGTCTAATTGCCTGTAGAAATACACACATCAAACACAACCTTTCAAACATTCTAACTAACTTATGACTGACAGCAACAGTGAAAGACCAAGTCCTCTCTGTTCAAAATGCACAGGAAAGAAACCCAGTTCTGAGCTTATTAATAAAGCAAGTGTGCCCTCACAATTCTAGTAATGACTAAAGACAAAAGGTAGCAAAAGATTGAAGGAAATAAGACATTATGTTTTGACTAAAACAGGAAAAGGGAGGGGTTTGGGGTAATAGGTCCTGCTGCATTTGTTCTATTGTTTTGAAAGTATGCACTCCAACAATTACTATCAGTGACAAAACACATTACTTGGCATAAGAGAGCTTATAAGAGTCTCAAATTGGTTTTGAACTGGTGAATAGTGGTTAACTTCCTATGGGAGACTCAATGGCCACAAATGCTTCTCACCATCCAGTTTGGGTGATGTTTGGCTTGAGCCCACCACGCTGAAGGCAGACATGATCAATTGGTAACCCCCTTTGGAAAAACAAGACTTTGCATAATAGAGCTTATAAGGGTCTTGGTGTCATCAATCAATTTTGGATTAGATGCCCACAGTAATATAGACAACCAAATCCTTATTTTCACAACATAAATGATCGTATCATTACTTAATACCAAGGTTGTAAAACTCGCTAGGCGCTAGGCGGGCGGACGGGTACCTTGGAGCGCCCAGGGGCATAGGCGGCCTTGTAGGCGGCTTGTAGGCGGATTCGAATAATTTAATATTTATTTATATTTAATTATTTATATTGAATGATTATATAAAATCATAAATCATAATACTCACCAAGTCATCATATAAATTATAAAAAAAAATACAAACAATCAAATTTCAAAATAGTTCAAAGTTCAACAAATCAAAATAGTCCAAAATGTAAAGTACTAGAATAAAAGGAAGTCTAAATCTCTATTTCTTCTTCTCCATAGCTCTCTACGACTCGTTCGGTATCGACCTCAAACTCAAACTCAATATCCTCTTCTTCTCCTCCATCTTCTGTGTCATCATCCGAAACAAAATCTTCATCATGAAGTTCTCTTATCACCACATTCCTAGGACTTCTCCTCCTAGGTGCACTATCCACTTCCGAAGTCTAATTTTTTTTTTTTTTAAAAAAAAATTTATTCCGCCCAGACCTGCCCAGGACCGCCCAGGGAGCCTAGGCGGCCGCCTAATTCGCCCACCGCCTAATTGGGCCTTGGAAGCCCTCCTCTCCAAGGAGAAGCCCCGCCCAGCGAGTACTCGCCGCCTAGGCGGGCTGGGCGGCCGCGTTTTAGAACCCTGCTTAATACTAGCAATTTTATCAAAGTAAGAACTACTTAAAACCAAAATTAACTGTGATTGACTATTCGTCCACCCTGGAACTACTTAAAGCCGTGACAGTATTCTATCCAAGCATGATATCTTCTCCAATAAACATGTTATTCTCACTATAGTAGAACCATGAGCTAAGCCTAGAACGTTTCAACATAAGGTTGAGTGGTCAACACCAGACAGGTTTTGAAAAGGCCCCAACCTACGGTCAATGATGCAGTTTAGAAGGAACATAAAATATTGGGTTTTTGTGATTGTTGGCCTCTGAGGTATTAATGATTCCAAATGGAAAACTCACACAACGTTGCTAAGCATTCTGGTTGACACATTTGTGAGATGTAACTGGTTTAACACGGATTAAGATAGAATGCTCACCAGAATCACATCAAATTGTATGAATTTATGATTCGTTGTAAATGATGGTTTTAGCAAATTAATCAAATATTACAAGCCTGCAGATTCAACTATAGGACAAAACATTTCCGATTAATTCCAAACAATAGCTGGATTTCAGTCCATATTATTCTCAAAACTATTTTAGTCCAATTACATAGACAACATAAGACAAAGTTGTAATATTTCCAGCTTTTAGTAACGGAGAGATAGAATGAATCACAAGGGGGAAAAAAGTAACTACAGTACTCTACAAGCAAACCTTCACTCCAGGTCTCATTTTACTTACTTTTCTTTCTTTCTTATTTTATGACCAAATGTCAACAAGTTTTTGAAACTAAGAGTTAGCGAGATGACCACCTTCTCAACATGAAATCAATAAAGTTAGTGATTGCTCTTACATCTAGATTTTGATGAACAGGTCTCACCAGCCATTATTGAGAAAAATGTACTACGGCCACAAAGCCATTTACTATGTCTGCCACCTATAGAAAAAGCGAAATTCGACACAACAAAAAGCACTATAAAACAATAGTAAATATCATAAAACTACACATTAACATGTAATCCCCACTTTTACATAACTTCTTCCCGTGACATTAATGCTTATATGGCTTTTCATGCATACAACCTTTTAGTAGGTAAGTTGTAATGCAAATTCTAGGCCGTGGCAAAAGACAGTTGTTTTCTCATATCAAAAAGTGACTCTTTGCATCACAGAAGTTTTGACTCTTATGATTCCATTACTTCAGCTAAGTACATGATGTCAATTTGCATCATCCTGATCTGAAGCACCGACTCCATACTTTGGTGGAGTGTCGAGTGTCAGATACCTGCCAACACAGCCCAACTCAGTGAGCCGCACTACATGGCAGTCATAATATGTGTACAGGGCTGTGAGAAAGCCTATATGGCATGCACCAAACAAACATCAATCGGTATAGTACAACTAATTTAGAGTCAGCTTAGCTGGCATAACTATATAAATAGCAATATAAGAATTCATGCCTTTTTCAATCCCTAGTTTGCTGACTAAAAAAAAAAGGCAAGTTATATTCCGTTCTCATAAACCATAAAGAATGAATATTCTCCAAAATGTAACAAATCAAGGAACATTCTGAGCATTGCATTTAAGCAATTTGGAAACACAGCTCCCTGGCTCTAACATGCCATGCTATTGTCTGTTTGCACAGCATAACTAAAAATATAGTTCACATAGTTTGATACAAGGTAAAGTGAAATTTTAAAAGGTCAGACATACAACAAATACTGCTAGAAATCAAGTGCTAAGGTCCCGACAAGTATATTTCTCATTTTCATGAAACCATTGTGGCCGCATTTTAGCAAGAAAAGTTTTGTCATTGGTGCAACAGCAAATTGCACTCTGTGCAAAATAGATCTTGTAAAGCATTAGAAGGATATATACTCCAGTCAAAATTTAGGCAGTATGAACAAACTTGCAGAAGAAAAGATCATCATACCACGTTTTTCTTTGACTTGAGAAGATCGCGTCATTTTAGCTCTCAAGCAGAAAGCCAATTCATGAAACTTTGACTTTATTTCATTTCTGATGTTAGCATTTCCAGTACCTTGGAATGGAATTGCATTCTTCTGAGGTTCCCAATAATAATACTTCAACCAATCAAGGGCCTGCAAACACCAACCACGTACAGACATAGTTTCAATTCCCGAACTCAAACCAAATCAATGCATTCCAAATTTACATCAAGTTTTAAGTTACAGAAGAAAAAAGTTTGTCATTATTGCTAGGGGAAGCTGTGAAGATGCATGAACATGAAATTGTGGTTGTGGAACTATGCAAGGATAACTGTTTAGGCTTATCTTTAAAAATAATAATATTCAATAGGTAAAAGATTGGTAATGTTCATGAATTCAGAAGCCAAAACTATATTATTTAAAAAAAAGAATATCTGGAACTATGTTTTTTTTTTGGGGGTAATAATCTGGAACTGTTAAGAGACCTAACTTTATAAAAATACAGTACAAGTATAAATTTCCTATGCAAGATTTGAATGCTTTACCCCACACAGAGTGGAAAACAGATATATTTGAATCAACAATATTATATTTCAGAGCAGAACTACATATTGTGATCAGGAAATGAGAAGGGAAGAGAGGTAACATTTTCCCTTCTCAAATTTGAGATTCATCGTTAAGGAAAGTCCAAAACCAGGAAAGTCTTAGGTGAATGGGAAGGGAAGAGAGATAACATTTGCCCTTCCAAAAACTTGCGATTTCATTGTTAAAGAAAATCCAAAACCAGGACTTTGGCCCCCATTTATCCAAAAAAAATAAAAAATCCAAAGCCAGGAAAGTCCTTTTCTTTCACCTAAGGAAATGGGAAGGGAAGAGAGATAACATGTGCCATTCCAAAAACATGTGATTCATTGTTAAGACAGGACAACAAATAAGACAATTTGTTCGTGTTGTATTGTTAATCTACTATGGCATAAATTTTTTTTTTCACAAATTTATAGTGTCCGTCCTATGAGGATGTGAGCAATTGTCTCTCGCAAGATGGAATGGATATGTATAGCCAACTGCCATGAATCTATCCAGCACTCACAACTTGGTAAATCACCCAGCAGTCTTGGTAGGATACCATTACATATAAGTATATGTAAAGTAGATGTGTTGAGAGGAACTAAAGTGCTATACCATTAGAGCTTCTCCAACAGCTCTTGCATTAATTCTCTATTCTAGAGGAGGAAATCACATAATCTCTAAAAGAAAAGGAGCTCAACTCCAACAGCGCTCTTTTATTCTATTGTACAAAATTAAATGTTTTTCTGTATGATTATGAATCTATATAATTATTATATATTTATTCAAATCAAACCCTAAAACTCATGTTAAGTGTTGTAATTTTATGACTTTTTTTGTTTTTTTAGGAGAGAGAATGAATTCTAAAAGGCAAGCATTACATTTTAGAGATTTCTTCATGTATATACAAATTTTGAGAATTCTATACATATAGAGGATCTGTTTTTCTCTCTTCCTACTTTTTATATAATAGAGGATGCTTTACATGAACTGTTGGAGCCAAAAAATGGTGTTTTTCCTCTAAAATAAAGATAATTCTATCTGTTTAAATTCAAAGCGGCATACCTTCATGGAAGCACTACGAACAACCTCAAGAGCGGGAAGTTCACGGTGAGATCCCTCTGGAAATCAAAGCAATAACAGAGATAAACAAGAAAATTTTAATCCACAATTCCACACTATCACAAGTGTTAAAAAGTTATGTGTAAATCCGACAAGAGTATGTAAAGGCTGATTTCCGATGGTTAATGTGGTTTATGCTACAGAAAAGCTGAAATGCCTAATAAGCTAACAATAGATAAATTATGGCTACCAATAAAAGTTGCTGAGATAGAATTGCTTACCATGACGAATATCAATTAGTGATCGTGGAATGCCAATTGCATCAGCAGCCTCAGCAATTGAAATCTCATTTTTCTTGCGTGTCTTCTCAACAACACAATTCACAAGCCTTCAGAAAAGGGAAAAATAGTGTGAACAAATATGTTTATCCATGCATGGAATCCATGTACACATTCCCAGCAATAGTCAACTAATACTAATAATTAGTCAATTTACAAATATAAAAATGAAGCCCAATTTTTTGAATGGCCAATGAATTACAAATGCATAAGGCTGTATGCCTGGCCATGTCAAATCTTAAACAAGAATATCCAAAAAGAGCTGTACTAAGACGTTAGTTTTATTAGTTTCAGACACGCACTGGATCAAAATGAATTATAAATACTGCATATACATACATGTATTCAGAACTTCACCTTGAAATGAATGATACTTTCTTCAATTTTTTTTTACTAGATTATATAACGTCAATTAGTCTTTTTCTTCAAAACGATTTGCGCTCATTACCTCCCTAACATCATGTTGGAGCTTTTTCCAAGACCTATCAATTTCATTAGTAGTCTTTTTCTTCGGCACATATTTTATCGAGTAACAGGACTCCTGGATAGCTAAATTCTAATGTGAACAAGAAAAAGTGATAGACTCAAAAGTTTCCCAACTCAAAAATTAATTTGGACTATTTCAACTCAATTAATTTGGACCAGCCATTCAACTCAATCCAATACACTACAAGATGATACAGGAGTAAACAAAAAACAAACGAAAAAACAAAGGCAGAAACCAATAAATTATTGCAAGGGGAACTCACCTCATGATAGCCATGCAATATAGCATGGCCAGCATTTCCTCAGAAAGTTCTGAATCAGCCGATTGATCTGCTCTGCAATTATCCACAGCATCATCTGACTGGTCCTTTCTAAAATTCACATTAATTTTCGGTATACAAATTCAACCAATGTAAAACAAAACTTCACACCAAGTAACCCAAAACAAGAAAGAAAAAATACAAAGGTCGAAGGTACCTAAAGTGAGGATCTTTTTGATGAATTTCGATAATGGAAGCAGTAACTTCGATAACAGCAGGAACACACCCTCTGCTTTTCCATGCCGATATCTGTAAAACAACATCCCAACCATATAATCATTCATTGCCTGACTACACTTCGAATCAAAATTAACTCCTTACATTTTTGTTCAAAAAATCAAAAGCTATTAAACAGAGATAGGCAAAAGAAGGTTACTCTTCTCAAAGCGGAGGCGACGGAATCAGGTGAATTGGAAAAGAGAGCTTGGGAGACGAAGAGCCACTCGTCCCAGCTCAACCACGCCACCAGTTTGTGGCTGTAAGGAGACGAAGACGACGACGTTTCCACCGGCTCTTCTTCTTCCATAAACCCTAGAATCGATTCCATCGGAACACTAAGGAGGCGCCGCGCCAAATACACAAGTCTCTCAAAGTTGAGTCTTTCGAGGTTTGACGCCAGTTTTTCTGTGTTTTCTCTATAAGGGTGTTTTTGTTTATTTATTTAGGGTCTTCCCATTTGCTAATTCACACGTTTCTCCTGCTCTAAACCTAAAACACTCCCGACCGTTTTTTCATTTCAGATATTTCGACATTTAATACAATAATAAAATTTATTATATCATCATTAATTATAAAAATAAAATAGAAAATTTCATATAAGTCCTCTTCTCAACATTTTCTTTCATGCAAGTCCACCTTAATATTTTTACCCATACAAGTCCACTTTCAAACCTAAATTTGTCTTTTTGCTTTTATAATGTACCTAAAATACCCTCCTGTCTTTCACCCTCCCTTTCCAAATCAGTTTCTCTCTATTTCAAAAAAAAAATATCTCTCTCCAAACCAGATCTGATTCATCATCGTCCTATAACCTCTCGATGACAACGCCTTAACGAAGCCGCCCCTCGCCGATTCAACGTCGTCGGAGCTCTGTCGCATCTCTCCCGCCGACTCTCTCACTCGAGACTCGCGTGCGTTTTTAGAGGAGATTTCAGAGGAGTTGGACCGCGATGACGCCTCGACTCTGATCCGGCAATCATAGCTCAGCGAGCCGATGCCTCAACTCCGATCCGGCGATCATAGCTCAGCGAGCCGACGCCTCGACTCTAGAAACCGCGCCGACACCTCGACTCCGGTGCAAGGCGATGGACGGTGCTCTCGATTATTAGTGCCGAGAATCTAGTTTTTTCTGATCTCAAAGGAGCTCGTGCTTCGGATTCATCCAGTTTCTCTTAGATTTCCTCTCTCTGTTTCTTTCATAACCATCTCAATTCCTCATTGGAGATTTACGTTTTCCGATCTGCTCTCGATGACCACAGCGAAGCCAGCCACTACGTTCTCCGGAAGTCGCAGGAAGTCACCGGAGACTCTTGTCGGAGGTCGACGAAGACGTTGCTAGAGAGGAGGTCGTTGGAGGCGAGAGTAGGTTTCGGTGGAGGTGAGAGTAGTTTTTGCTATGGTTGGTAGTAGGTTTTGGGGGAGGGTGAGAGTAGGTTTTGGCGGAGGTGAGAGTAGTTTTTGTTTGTGTTTGGTAGTACGTTTGGGTGGAGGTGAGAGTAGCTAGGTATCGGCGGAGGTCAGAGTAGTTGTTACTGTGTTTGGTAGTAGGTTTTGGTGGAGGTGAGAGTATGTAGGTTTTGGTGCTTGGTAGAAGTTTTTTTTTTTTTTGATATCGTGCTTGTTAATAGTTTTAGCTCTGTTTCGTAGTAGGTTTTGTTATGTTCAGCAATAGCTTTTATTCTGTTCAGTAGTAGCTTTTGTTTACTGGCTGTAGTAGCTGGGTAATAGTTTTTGTTATTGGTAATAGCTTTTATAGTTAGGGGTAGTAGCTTTTGTTGCCGATGATAATATCTTTTGTTACTGGTGGTAATAGCTTTAATAGTTGGGGGTAATAGCTTTTGTTGTTGCCGGTAGTAGTTTTTGTAGATGGTGGTAGTAGTTTTTGTAGATGGTGGTAATAGCTTTTGTGGCCGGTGGTAGTATTTTTTGTGTTCGTGGAAAACCTCACAGTAGTAGCTTTTGTAGACGGTGATTGTAGCTTTTGTAGCTGATGGTAGTAGCTTTTGTGGCCGGTGGTAGTATTTTTTGTGTTCGTCGAAAACCTCACAGTAGTAGCTTTTGTAGACGATGATAGTAGCTTTTGTGGCTGGTGGTAGTAGTTTTTGTGTTCATTGGAAACCTCACAGTAGTAGTTTTTGTAAGCGGTGGTAGTAGCTTTTGTAGCTGGTGGTAGTAGCTTTTGTGGCTGGTGGTAGTAGCTTTTGTGGCTGGTGGTAGTAGTTTTTATGTTCGTCGAAAACCTCACAGTAGTAGCTTTTGTAGGCGGTGGTAGTAGCTTTTGTCGCTTGTGGTAGTAGCTTTTGTCGCTTGTCGTAGTAGCTTTTGTCGCTGGTGGTAGTAGTTTTTGTGTTCATCGGAAACCTCACAGTAGTAGCTTTTGTAGGCGGTGATAGTAGCTTTTGTAGCTGGTGGTAATAGCTTTTATAGCTGGTAGTAGTAATTTTTGTCATCGTCGGAGGTCGGTCGGAAATCTCGCCGGAGGTTGGCCGGAAACCTCGCCGGAGGTCCGTTGGAAATCTCGCCGGAGGTCCGCCGGAGACTATTCCGAAATGAGAGTGATTGTTGATTTTTTATACTAGTGGTATTCTTGTAAATATAAAGGAGAAAATCTAATTTTTTTTGTTGGATGGCAGTCTGTAATTATGTTGAACTTCAATACTTAATACAAAACCTTATTTAGACTTGGGTGGACTTATGTGGGTAAAAATGTTGTGGTGGATCTATGTGGGAAAAAATCTGTCAAAGTGGACTTATATGTAATTGGCCCAAAAAAAATACTATATATTTTATTATAACAATAAAATATTCAATAAAATATTTTATTGTTATCTTTTTCTCGTTGAAACATGTAAAAAATTTAATTTTAGGGAATGAAAGTTTTGCTGCAAATTTAGGGAATGAAAGCTTTGCTGCAAATTTGAGGAATGAAGGCTTCTTTTTCTTCTTCATCCTCATTTTAGATAATGAGATGAGGGAGCTGTTGGACCTAAAAAAAACTTAATATTCTCTAAAATCAAGCAAATCAAGAAAATAGAAAAGTTGTTGGAGATGCTCTAACTCAGACCTAAATTCAAATTTTAGGCCAACTAAACCTACAAATATTCATATGAGTTTTACATCTCTACCCCATAGAGTCAAGACCCAAACCTATTTTAATTTTTATATCATTGTTTAATCATAAATGAAAAAAAAACTCAAACATATTTTAATCATAATCTATGACACTAGCCCACACACTCACTTATTAATTATAGATTTTGATCCTATTTAGTTGGGTCAAAATATGACACGTTTTAGGTAAATCATATTTTAACTCAACTTAGACAGTGGATTGTAGATTAAATTTTAGCTCAGCTTTGGTTACATAGCACACCCAACTTCACTCCAAGTCCATGAATGTACATGCCTTCATCAACAGCTCCTCTGACAGCACAACCTGAGACTACATATATAAGCATAACCTCATGGGTTCTATTCCTATTTCAAACTTTGAGTCCCATTCCTGATCCCACCTTGGCAAAATCAAATGAATATCTGATAAGATCTTTTCTGCACAAACACTCTCACGAAATACCCTTAAGAAAATGAGACCTTAAAACAAGACCACAAAATTCTGGAGTGTCTGAAAATGGTGGTACATCAAATCCACTATTCCCCATAGTCCTCAAAGGATGCAATACAGTACCACCACAAAGTTCTACATGAGGCAGCAGATAAAGAGGATATATATTATGTGGGAAAGCAACAGCGAGTCATTAGTTAGTTGTATAACGAGTGATACAAGAGCACTCATCATGTTGTTAACTGAGTATAAAAGATAGCAATCCATATTCATCAGCAAAATTAAGATTTGGATTGAAGACCATCAATTTCTTATAAGGTTTCATGTACTTTGATGACCCGCATGATCAAATCAAACACATTGCTAATTGCTCCCTGGTCACAGTACTTCACTAATACTCCAGTCAGACTGATTACTTACTAAGTTACTATACCCAGCCCCATTAGTACTATCGTCAATCTGGTATACCAAACAGAACCAAAAGGAATGATGCTGCTACTTGTTGCTGGAACAGTTGGGAGTACAATGAACCAAGGGAAGGGTATTGTTGCTGAATCGAAAGAAGCCAAATTGATGATAAAAATTCCATTACACGATAAGAAACTGTTGTGGCCGCTAGAACAAAACCTAAGATTTCATCATCATCATCAACTACTGCATCACTGAAACAAACTGATGCTCTAGCTAGAAAAACCTTGTTCAAACATCTCATTGAAGCCCATGATCAAACACAATTAAAAACCATAGGTGCTTCAAGGATGATACGAACCAACAATCCCTAACAAAAATAAACCGAAAAGAAAGTAAATCAAGTTGGCTGCCACCCATGTACAATGCATCGCTAAAACACCTTTTCCCCAAAAAACACAAAAGGTATTGGATCCATTCAATTCAATTCAATCAGAACCCTAAAAAAACCTGAGAGAAGAATCTGTCAAGCCCTACCTTCCTGCAACAGAGGAGAGAACGATGCGGAGGCGCCGGAAGCCGCCGCCGCCGCCTTGCAAGAATCGAATCCCACCGCATCAGTCACCATCTTCAAGAACTCATCCAGCGACAACTTGCCGAACCTCCTCTCGTCCTTCTCCAGAAACCTCAGGATCTCCTTGAAAAACGAAACCTCGCAAGGCAAGACGAGGCCGCCGGTGGTTTCGAAGCCGAACTCCTCGGCGGTCTTCTCCAGCAAGTCGACGAAGACCGGGAGGTTGACGAACCGGGCCGGAATGACGAAGCGCCTCCGCACGGGTCCGACGTAGACGGCTAGGAACCCGGAGGGGGTGCGGCGGGCGGAGCCGGAGGAGGAGTCGGAGGAGGCGGAATCGTCGTCGTTGTAAAAAGAGAGAGCGGGGCGGAGGCGGAGGCTGGTGAGCTTCCAGCGCATCATGATTTGCTTGAGCCGCACTATCTGGCGGATCTTCTCCACCTTCTTCAACGCCTTGGCGACCGCCATTGTTGGGAGGAGAGAGAAAGAGAGAGAGCTCAGAGAGAGAGTGGCGTTCAGGAGTCTGTGATGTGGAATAAGAGGAGTGTGCTGTGGATTGACAGATATGCCCTTGTCTGTGGATTTTGTTTGGTATTTCGTACCGGAGGGCGTACTTTAAATTTTGAATTTTTGTACTGTATGGGAGTTTGGTATTTTTCTTTTTATTTAATTGCTTTTAGTCGTTGTGGTTGGTTTGGGAGCCCGGACTAGGAACTGAAACGGTTAGTCCAAGACATTCTTTTTAGAATTAAATTCAGTTTACCCCCTTAAATTTTGGTGTCAAAATCAGTTTAGTCCTGCAACTTTTTTTAAAATCAGTTCGCCCCCTCAACTTTCGTAAACACATTAGTTTAAAATCAGTTCGCCCCCTCAACTTTTTTTAAAATCAGTTCGCCCCCTCAAAATCAGTTCAAAAATTGGACCAAACTGGACCAAACTGATGTGTTTACAAAAGTTGAGGGGGCGAACTGATTTTAAAAAAAGTTGCAGGACTGAACTGATTTTGACACCAAAGATTTGGGGGGTAAACTGAAATTAACTCTTCTTTTTATTTAAGTAATGGACCAGATTTAGAACGTATTGATTAAGTCCGGATCAGTTCAGTGATAATTTTTTTTTATTAGACCCGATCCGTTACTCGTCGGATCATTAATGGATAACTTTCATATTCAAAAAGGAGGACCTTGTGGGCGACGCCGGCGGAGACGCTGCAGACTTTTAAATGGGTGTGGAGGAGGATTTGCGAAAGCTGCAGAAGTCATAGATGGTTTCATTTGAACCGGTAATAGAGTTGATAGAGGGGATGGTGGTTTCCTAGTGGCTAGAGATGACAATGGAGTCAGGTTTTGGGGAACCCATTCCGCTTCTCCAGTTGGAGACTCTCGTTGATGCGTAAGTGTTGGGAATTCGTGAGAGACGTAACCGTGTCAGTTTGTTGTCATTATTGATTAGCTTGAGGGATTTTCGTTCACAGACGCATGGAGAATTCGAGAATTCTCCACTTGATTGAGTTGAAGAAGATGGATACTGAACAGAGATCTACTTCTTCTACTTATATATTCTCGTTCTAATTGTTAAAACCAAACAAATTAAAGGATTTGGAATAAATTTAATCTTATCCTAATCTAATCTAATTGTTACCCTAATTCAATCTTTTTGTAGGTGGCTTTCTTATATATAATTGGGAGCTTCTATTCATACCTTTAAAATTAACATCTAGACCTCTCTTTTTTCAAGTTATAATCTATTTGTAGTTGGTTGTGCATAAATCAACTTCTCAAGCCCGTAAACCAGTAAGCATCTCATCATGGTTAAGACAACCGAGGTCGCCCTAAGGTTCTCGTTCGAGAAAAGGATGGGTCGGGCCAGAGCCGGCTTATAACAGGTGCAAAGTGTGCACAGGTACAGGGCCCCAAAATTAGGAGGGCCACAAAAATACACATATTCATAATTTTTTAATTATATATAAAAATTAAGAACTATACTTAATATAAAAAGGCCCATTAGAAAAAAAAGGCCCATATAATTGAGAAGAGGCCATATCGACCAAAAACTCCCAAACCAAATATTCTTCTTGGCTTTTTGCGATCTGTCACTTTCTCTACTAACCTAACTCTCTCTCTCTCAATTTTTATCTCACTCATCAGCCACAGTGTGGACACGCCCACAGCCCCACACAGGTATGATTCTTCATAATTGATTTGTTAATTGTTATGTACATATGTACAATTTAATTGATATTTGTTTTAATCTTCTGAATGGTTTGATTTTGTTTTCAATTTGCAAAGGTTGATCGTGTGGCAAAGTTGTTGGATTCTGCCATTCTGGAATTTATGAAAATTGGAGAAGGAGCACTGGTCTAACAGGTTTTCTTGTTCAGATTATTTTCTAGAATTATTTGGGATTGTTGCATCGTTCTGTTACAATTTAGAATCATGCCTCTTAAAAGAAAATATGAATCTGGACATGCTAAACGTTTAAAGAAGAAAAAGGGTGATGAGTTAGCTAAGTCTTTAGAGGGAAGCATGGATAGGTACGTTACTAGAAAAGCTCAAGGCCTGGGTGAAACATCAGTGAATGATGAGCCTAAAAAGGCTGATGAGAACGTTGATATAGAAGTCAACTTGGAAGAGCACATTGATGGGGAAAATCAAACTGATGCCAATGAAGTTGTAGATGATCATTTGGGTCAAAATGAAAGTGAGGATGATGCTGAAAATAATGATAATATGATGCTGAAAATAATGATAATGTCAAAATGAAAAGATTGAATGGACTTGCTATGATTTCTATTGAGAATGATTTTCTTGGAAAAATCAATTGTGATAAGCTAATTGATGAGTTTGCAGCCAAGAAGGCAAGGAGAATGATATTCAAGTGAACACCCAGCAACAATGTTGCTTTTAGATCATGCATATATATGTTTGTCATAATTTTTTGCCTCAAACTTTTGTTTTTGTATTGAATATATAGCCTCTTTTGTAGGTTCAACTAATGAGGTATTATTATTTGATAAATGATCCAACTTTGATTTTATGTTTTGAGTTTGTTCATCTTCAATTTTTATATGAGCAGGGCCTCTTTTGAAATTTTGCACAGGGCCTTCAAAATCTCTAAGACGGCTCTGGGTCGGGCCCGACCTCGGTGGCAGCCTTGGGCCAGGAACAGTCTCGGAAGGTATAAGGAAATTGGGAGTTTGAACTAACAACAAAGGGGAGTTGTCCCACATCGGTTTTCAAGGAAGAAAGACCCACTCTTGGGCCATAAATACGGCCCAGCCACCAGCTTGTCAAGTATGATTAACTACCCTCATTAATTACATTCGGCAAAGATACTAACTTAAGCTTCGAAGGAGGAAAGACCGGAAGCCCCCGGTCACCCTTGTTATTGCAGGTCAGCAGGAGGATAACCAACCACCTATCAGATACGCCATCAGCTTCTGCAAACCTCATCTAGGATTGTACAGAAACATTTGGCGTCGTTTGTGGGAATCTTTACAAAATGTCAGCGTGACTCGATGACTGAGTTAACCGAGCAGCAAGACCAAGAGGCAGGACAGGAAGGACGAAGGGAGGTGACATACGGACGGATCCCGGAATCAGGAGGGGGAAGTTCAAGAATTACGGGGAGAACCCTACGGGATGCAACACCAGAGTATGTGCCGTGGGATCTCAATCCCCAGGAGGTAGCAGAAATGTTGGAAGATATGAGGGCCCAAATCACCCGGCTAGAGCAGCAAAGTGCTAGGGATCGAGTAGAGGCCTCCGGGAGGGAGCGCAGGTTGGAACGGGATAATGCCACGCTCACGAGAGCGCTAGCCTGAGGGGTTGAGCACCAGGAGGCATTGGATAGGGCGGGGGAGTTGGATCGGGTGGCCACGTCTCAGCAGACAGGCGTTCAAGTGGGAACAAACCGTAGGACCGTGCACATAGGAACGAACTTGTTCCCAGATGAGATGTGGAACGAGGGACCGTCGCCCTTGCCCGAGCCAATCCCAGAAGTTTAGATTGGAAGACAGGGAGAAATGGAAGAAACCTTAAGAGCAATCCGGGATAGCGTGATGAATTTACCAGACCGAATCTCGGATGCTGAGAGAAGGGGAATACATAACCCAACCCGTGCGAGTTTCGAGGAAAGAGGGGAACCATTAACAAGAGCGATCACCCGGTGCGTCTGGCCAAACACAGCCAAGCCACTGAAACTTAGTTACAATGGGGATCGTGACCCCCATCTCTTCCTTGATAGTTTCAAGTCGCACACGAACGTTAAAGGATACTCGGATGCGGTATGCTGCAATATGTTCCAGGAAACGTTAGCAGGGGAAGCGCTAAGCTGGTTCTACGAGCTCCTGTCGAACTCGGTTGATTGCTTCCTGGAGCTGGCAGACAAGTTTGTCAATAGATTCATTTTACAGACGGATGGGCAGAACACCGCCGAGCTGTTCAAAGTAAAGCAAGATCCGGAGAAGGTTTGAAAGCTTTCGTGAACCGATGGCAAGGAGCCACAGTCAGAGTCAGGAGCTTTGACAAAAAGGTTGCGGAGGAGGCGTTCATTCAGGGATTGTCACCTGAGAAGTTTTTATATGTCACACCCCGGTCCTTAAGTTATTTTACGGTTATTTATTCCGGTATTATTTTGGTCTTTTACCGTATTAATTAACCGTTTACGGTTAAGGACTTTAAAGTTGACTTTTTATTCTGTTGGGAATTTGAGAAAACTTTCTTCATGAAAGTTGTAGAGGACGTCGTTACGAGTTCGTAGTTATGCTATGCGTTAAATTCGGAGTTAGTATGGTAAAGTTATGAATTTAATGGTAAAGTTTTTGTGTAGATAAAAAGGGGAAATTTTGAAGTGGGTTTTTTTGATTTAGTTGGGTTTGAGAGTTGGGCCGGGGGTAGCAGCCCAAGTCCTTTCTTTTTCTTCTCTCTTTTTCCTCTTCTCTTCTTTCTCTTCTGCTCTTCTTCCCCGAGCTCTCGAACCCGTCCCCGTCTGAAAGCTTGGCCGCCAGTTGCCGCCGTCCAGCTAGCCACCGGCCACCGCTCCAGCCCGGGATAGACCCCCGCCACCTCCTCTCTCTTCCTGGGCCGGTGACCGGCCGTGTAACGCCGCCGTTCGAGAGAAAACCCGTCGGAGACGCCGGATAGCTTTTCGCCGGAGCTCCGTTCTCCGGCCACCATAGGCCGTGATTTTTGGCTCATTTTGTAGCCCTCATCAAGGTGAGTAATCGCTCCAAAAGAATTGGTCTATTTCGATCTCATTATGGTGTTTTGTATAATTGGAAGTTTTAGGGATTTTAGAATGTTTTAGTTCGATTGCCTTAGTTAGCCTTGGTTTTGGACTAAGTGCTAGTTATGAAAATTGTTGAGTATGATGAGAGGATTATTCTATCAAAATTTGAGAAGCATTGGAGGTCGCCAGAAAACGGCTCCCGGCGGAGCCGCCGCCGGGAAAATATTTTTTGTAGAGATTTTGATGAGGAGTAGTATGGAATGAGTTTTATAATTTTTGAAGGAGTTTTGATAAGGTTTAAGATTTTTTCGATGGTTAAGGAATTTGACGGTATTTAATTTGGAGTGCCGATTTTCGGGTTAGCCGGATTTAAAATTTGTTTAAGGTTAAATTTTGGCCATCGGGGATGGTGGTGAATTTTAAGTCTTAAAGGATTAAGGATGGAAAGTTGGACAAGGGAGAAGATAATTTTGAGCCCTTAAATTTTTATGGGTCATTTATTGAAGTTTTATTTCAGTTCGAGAATTAATATTATTTTTGTCCAGGCCGTGAGGAGGATCATTCAGCAGAAGCTTCGGGTCGTCGACAGGCTTAGCCGAGCACTGTGAGTGGACCCTTGATTTAAATGTCGTGCATGTAATAAAGTTTATTAAATTTTCAAAGGCATTTGGAGTAAAGAGTTCCGTTGAATTTTGGGAACTCTCTTGAGCATTTTAATTGACATGTAAGACATGTCAAGTGATTTTTAGAATTATTTTCGGAAAATGACTTTCCAAAAATTTGCTATTTTTTTTTACCATAAAGGGTTGATTTATGATCATTCTTGCTAGCTAAACATTATTTAGCGGCTACTCACTATAAGTGAGTAGTGCGCCTAGCGTGAGACGCTATTATAACTTGGGAGGCAACCGATCGGTATTTATATATATATATATATATATATATATGTTAGCTAGCCATTATTAGCGGCTGCTGACTATATGTGAGTAGTGCGCCTAGCGTGGGACGCTACTATAGCCTGGGAGGCTCATCGTTATGGTGAAATATTTAATTAATGAGAACCAATGGGATTGGTTCGTCATTTTAATTTTGAATAATTATGGAAATGTTGGGAGAGCATAGATTTGACTTCATTGCTCCATATTTTTTTTGCTTTATTTTGTCCACTCACTCTAACGTTTTTAAATGCTTCTCTCCTGGGCCTTTCGTTTTAAATGCCCAGTCTGCAGAGTTCGGTTCGGCGAGGATAGGAGGCTTCACTACCACAGAAAAGGCATCAGACCACGGCCAAAAAACGTCGTGTGATTGTTCAGATTACTGTTGTCTTTTTGCGTGCCGTCTGATGGATTGTAGAAACGTCGTCTGACTGCTGTCGACATCTGGGATGCCAACATATGTCGAAAGCGTATCGGCAGATTTTGTGTCTTGTGAAATATACTCACATCACACTTTTTACGAGTAACAGTTGTGTGATCGTTTGTCATACCACGGTTGTTATTAAAACTATATTCTGATATAGACTCACAAGTCGTTTTTAAGCTTATGGCCTTTCGAAACCATTGTTTATATATGACAGAAAAACGACTTCTGACGGTTGTTATTAAAACTGCTATTTGATATAGACTCTGAAGTCGGTTTTAATGAAAATTTTCAGCTTAGTTTATTTCTAATTATATATATATATATATTATTTTTTATATAATCCAGCTTTATATATAAAAAAATATAATATCAATAACAATAATTTAAATCCCAATATATATATATATATATATATATATATATATATATATATATATATAGAATTCAATAAGTTCATAAGACATATGAAACATGTATCATTTGTCAAATATTCATACATAAAAACATAAGAGACATTTGTTTCCTTCCATGCATCAGAACTAAATCTCATTTATCGAAGTGTCCTCATGAGTGAATGCTTCTGGTTATAAAGGCTTCAATCTTCACGTAGCAAAACCAACAAGTTTCTATCAATACAGATCCCCTTCTTCCCATAAGCACCTCATTCACATCCTTTTCATCCTTCACATCCCATTTAGGCTCCATGTGCGTCAATCTCTTTGGTAAACTCTTGGTACATTACACATCAGTACTACCACACTTTACATTTTACAATGCACGCTCACTTCAACTCCAAATTGTTTTGCCCTTAAGACTGAGCTCACTGTAAAAGCAAAGATATATAATAGAGGAATGAGGCAAGGTAGGTGGTATTCACTGTATTGTCTACTCAAAAGTAGTCTTCACAATACCACAAAAACAGAAAATGAATTCCAGATATATAAACCTAGTCTGTATATAACTTACTTTTCAGCAAGTCCTTTAAATTAAATGAAGCAGCAAAACATGAAACAGATCAAGAAAAAAAATCGTGATACCTTATCAAGTGATAATATATCTAGCAAAGTGATAATTCAAGTCAAGAATAAGCTTTAGCTACTAAGGCAAGAAACTCAAATGCACTCGAAATTTGATTAGTCATTTTGGTGACACTAGAGCACAAGAACTACTAGTGCAAATTTAAGCTTTCATCTATTATATAGAAATGCTGCTATCTTCATATACATGTGAGATGAAGAGTGCCAAAATGCACAGGAATCTTAGACATACCAAAATGACATATACATTATTCATAGTCAGATAATCATGTGAAAAATGGATATACAAAGCAAGTGCAAGACTAATAATGTAAAGTCTGTTAATATAGACCTTACCAAACAAGCTTCTCGGGTCCTTACACTGCCAAAAAATGAGAACAAGTATATATAGTGGAGATCAATTCATTTTCTTTGCAAAATGAAAGGTTTCAGTATCTCAAGTAGCAGACATATAAGGCATAAGTAGTAGCGTATTACATACAAGCTATTTTCAATTTCCATTCCAAAACAGCATGTCCTAGTCCTACAATGCATTGTGTTCATCTCAACGCGTACCATTTAATGAATCCAATCTATTCATAAAGCCTCATTAACAAGTGAACAAAACAACAACCAAAATGGACTACTCTTATCATGCAAGTGAAATTCCACTGCGTTGTTTGGAACAAATTCATATCGTACGTACTACTTGTATTCTCTGGTGTTAAACTCTGTCCACTGATTTCAGCACAAGTCTACTTTCATAGTGCAGCGTTTTAGATGTTTATTCAAAATTGATCCCTACAAATATGTAGAGGGTGGTATATATATACACAGAGTGAACACTTGGAACTGATAGGAGATGTCATCCTTAGGGTGAATGAATTCTAAATTTCTAATCAAGCAATAATGATGAGAAATAGAAAAATCACAAGCCTTACGCTGTAATGCTTGAAAACAACTATCACTATAAGAAATTCATCTCTCATAATCATATGCATGCAGATTGCAAAATGCAGAGTACGTGACAATGAAAACGAAGATCTCATATATGCAGCCAATATGAAACAATAAGGTTACATGGCGAATTGAACAACGTCCAATAAACCATACTTGAGTCGAAATAATGTACTCACTAGCCAGCTAGGTACCGAAAGTTCCTGTGTGTTTATGCAGTGGTAGTCTAGGAAATGGTGTTGGCCACCATGGGGAGAACACCAACTGGAAGAGGCGAGGATGACGACCAATATAGCTGTCCTCATCATTTGGGTCGCTCTGAATAATTGACCACTGTCTGGTACGAGTGTTGTACATGGCAGGGAGTTCCCGCATCACTTCCTCACCCGTATCTATATCACATACATAAACCATATCCCCATCAGTAGTGTTAGGGACAAAAGCTGAGATAGCAAGCTTATCAGGAGCAATATCTGTATCCACTGAGTATTCCTCCGAGTGTTTATACAAGCTACCTCTCAGCCCTCTTAATGCAGTGCCCAACCAATAAAGCTTGGTGTTGAAATTCTCATCTTACCTTGCTTATTGCATAAGCTTAAACCGATAATATGTTAATCCAAATTCTAAACAAGCCCTCCACATGTACTGCATCTACCTCGGCTATTTCGATCACCATTGATCTTGAAATCTCCTAGTTCATCAATCAAGTAAATATTCACCATCAGAACTAAAATCAGTTGAGAAACAAAATACAGACAATTATAGTTTGAAATGTATCGATTGCATCTGAACCAAAATTTTCCTACTTACCTTCTTAGCCCCAATTTTGACACTTTTGCCATCAATCCCAAATCCACAGCTCCAAGGTTCCCAGTTACCCATAGCTGAAGTTCGAATCCTCTCTGAAAGAGAACCCTATAGGTTACCCATTAGGTTTTCTACCGCATTTGAACAAGAAAACCCCAAATCAACCAGTTCACACAAGAAAAAAATCCAATTCAATTTCATCAATTTTAGGTCTCAGAAACGGAAGAAGAAGAAGACGACGACGAAGCAAGAGAGAGAGAGGGTTTTGTTACCGGTGAGATTGTTGGATTTTATATTGGCCTACCTGCGGTCAGAGTAGATCTCTAACTGCCGGGTTGACGATGATAGGCTGGGAGTAGATGTCAACGACGAGCTCACAGCGGTGGTCGATGAAGGATTTCATTATGATCGAAGAACCCATTAGGTTTGGAGAGAGAGAGAGAGAGAGAGAGATATATTTGGCAAGAAAAGGTTTGTAGAAGATAAAGCTTTGGTTGGGTTCTGTTGAGGTTTTAGGGAGAAAGGAGTAGGCGGCCATGTTGAGAGAAGTTGTGGGTTGAAGGGTTGTGAGAGTGGCTTGTGGGTTGAGAGGTTTTGTTGAGAAAAATGCTATCGAGATAGAAAGAGCTAGGGTGGCTGAGAGGGGGTGGCTGAGAGAGTGGTGTGGAGAGAGGTTATGTGTGTGTTGTCGAGGTTTTAGGGTTTTTATTTTTATTTTTTTGGTCTAAGTGTTGGGGGGAATTTAATTTTGGGCTGAAATCAGTGAAATGCATGGGGGAAGTTTTGGACACATTGATGGCGTTGACATTCATTTCAACATCAAATCACACGACGTATAACCTAAAAATGTGGTCTAATGCCCGAAATTTTAAGTTTTGGCATTGCCTCCATCAAAGTTCATGTTCCCTCTCTAAGTTTGGGGCTAAATTTAGGGAGAAAGTTGGAGGGAAATATTGGCGGACATGGTTTTGCTGCAAAAACATGCGCTCACACCACATTTTTATTACAAAACGTCGTATCATTCTTACATGTTGGGCACCTTGCAAGCTGGGCTCAAATTTTTACACATTCACATGACGATTTATTCGAAAACTGACATCTAAAAAGTTAAAAATCAGTCACACGACGGTTTATTGTTATACGTCGTCTGATAGGCGTTGTTTAAAGCTGTTTTTGTAGTAGTGCTTGTTATAAATTCCCACTGCATCTAGTTTTCCCATATAGGTTACGAGTTAACCTATGTTATTATTTCTCTCAGTTATCATTCTAGTAGATGCTCTGAATATTTTAGGTTGGTTAAAGTGTAGTGAGGACTGCTGAAAAGATTCTTTTATTGTTTTTGAGAGATTATTTTTCATGAATATTATTGGGAAAACATTTGAGTTGGGTTTGGTGATTTTTTTTCCTTTCAGTTAGGGTTACCCATTATCAAGGGAGGTTTTACCAAGAATTTTGGTAGAATTTTCCTTGAGGTGGGTCCCGCAGGATTTATTCCGGGTTTCAAGGGGGAAATTCGGGGTAGGTCCTGACATTATATGCATTGAATTGAATTGGACATACACTAGATTGTTCAACCTTGTTGTATCTAGTCTATTCCTTTTCTTTGTATGTATCTACATTAGGGAAAAAGAATTAATTGATAAACTATATTGTTACTTATTTGTATTAGTGCATAACCAAATCAAATAAGTACTTACCCCCTCAAAAGCACTCCAATTTCTTTCACATCCGGATGAACTTGTGGTCAAACCAAGTATTCTTTTAGCCATTCTTTGCAAAAGTGGTACTTGGTTTCCATAAATACTCCACCAAGCAACTATACAATATTAAAAACAAGCAACATTTATGAATTAGCAAAAACTATAAAAGAAAAAATAACAAAAGAATTACAAATGAATTAGTAAGTATTTCTTACCCGGATTATAATTTTCATTATCTTGTGCGCATCCCACCTTAGCCAAAGCTCTTCCAAATACACCATTTTTCTTCAAGTACTTATGCAATTCTACATTTGTCACCTTACTTTGAGTTTCAATGTCATCGGGAAAGAATATCTCAACACAAGTAAGAAACCCTTCCATGACAATATCATCATTTCCAATTGTTGGATCGGCATAAGTGTAGTAAGGATTCAAGATGTGGCCTGCTAAATGCAAAGGAGAATCAAGTCGATCCCGGTATTTCCCATCAATAATGTCTATGATTGGACGATAGTGAGTTTCTTGATCTTTGAATGCCTTTTTAACCTCCTCCTTTGTTGTAAGTATTTCTCCATAAACAAAGCCCATTGATGGTTTTCTATCCCCATCAACAAGGCGAAGCACTTTGACTAAAGGGGCAAATAACACTTTCAAGCAAAGACTAGCTCCATTCCAAAAAGCAGCACTCAAAGCAATATTCCCCGCCGCTTTCCCTTTTACACTCTTTCCATGTTTGCTTTCATTCCATTCATCACTAGGAATCATACCTCCCAAGTCATTCTTCTTCTCCATCAAGCTTTGCAAAGTGAGAAAAGCGGTTGCAAATCTTGTGACTCCCTGCCTCACTATGTTCTTTTTCTTTGTGAACTTTCTCATCATTGCCAAAGTTTTGTGATGTGCATAAATGTAGATGGTGAAAGTCTTTGCCTTCTCAATTACTCCTTTGAATCTAGGTTGAGTGCCAATTCCTTGAAGCATAAGATTGATGGTGTGAGTTGCACAAGAAGTCCAAAATATGTTTGGCCTCTTCAACTTCAATAAATATTTTGCCGCCATATTATTTGAAGCATTGTCCATCACAACTTGAACCACATTTTGTGACCCAATTTCTTCAATACACTTGTCCACATATTCAAAAATATATGCCCCGGTGTGTGACTCATCTGATGCCTCCTTAGAAGAAAGAAAAGTTGTGCCTTCCGCACAATTGACACACAAATTCATGACACTTCTTCTTTTTTGGTTGCTCCAAGCATCGGTCATGATAGAGCAACCATTCAAAGCCCACTCTTCTTCTTGATTCTTCAATAAACCTTTAGTTCTCTCTACTTCATCCTTCAATAATGGCTCCCTTAATTGGTATTGGCTTGGAGGTTTGTAACCTGAGCCAAATTGACCAACCGCTTCCACAAACCTCTTGAAGCTGTCATTATCAATAGCATGAAAAAGGATCTCGACTTCATACACCCATCTAGCGAAATATTGATGCACATTTTTTTCCTTGAAAAGTGCATCATTAATATTTTGTTGCCTCATCTTACCACTTCCATGCATTAAGAGTCAGGGTCAATAGTAGATGCATAACGGTCCATAGGTCCAAGATTGCGCGCCTTCTTCCTCCAATCACACTATCATCTTCATCTTCTTCAATGATAACTTCTTCCCTCACTTCTAAATCATGCACATACTTTTGTCTCTTCTTAATTCTTCCTTCCTCAATAGCTTTCTTGCATCTTGCCTTTTGATCATCCAAAGAATTCCTACATGCGGTGACATTCCCCTTGATGTTGGCAACATGTTGCTTAAGTCGATGTATTCCACCACTCACTAGTTTTCCACACAACTTACACTTTAATTTATCTACATTTGTAGCATCCACCAACTTCGCAAATTCCCAACCCATATCACCTGACTTGCGTATCAATTCCGCAGTCATCTCCGACATTGCATTAGATGCCAAAGAAGAAGTAGTTCCAGCCATTTTTCTGTATGTGTAAATAACTAAATAATGTAATCACAAGTTCACAACTCATTAACCTCATAATTCACCAAAATTGGCAAAATAACACATCTCATATTCCAAAGTTGCAAATCCAAAGATAACAAACCACTTAAACAAATGCATTGATTCACATAATTATATATTCATATTGCATATTATGTATGTGGCCAACTAGCCATGTACGTAAACGTCAAAACCACATAACCATTATTCCATTAACTAATATAATCACAAATTTGAAATTTCACCAATCACAAATTCACAAATCACAACTCGGTGAACTCACTGCATCATGCATTCATGCCAAAATTTGCAGAACATTCGAACAAGCTAATTAGTTAATCAAGTAAACATTTAAACAAGATCTTCAAAATTGTATAATCTTACATGTTATCTAAAAAAAGAACCCAGAAAAGTACCTTTTTTCTTTTCTTTTGGCATCCAATTTCCTAATTTTTTTGAGGTAGCGGCCATTTAAAAAAAAAGAAAAAGAAAAGAAAAGAGAGAGAGAGAGATGAGAATGAAGAGATGGGAAAAATACCAAATATGAGAGTGAGGAGATGGGAAAAATACCAAATATGAGATATGGAGAGGAGGAGAGATTGGTATTTATAGGAGTAGAAGTGTTTTGGCCACGATCCTCAACGCGCGGGCGAGAGGTAAATAGCGAACAAAGAGAGGGGGAGTGTTGCGGGCGTGCCACCTCGCGGACGAGTAGCTTGTATGCGAGCTTGACTTTTTGATCAGGCGGAAGGGGGTTTCCAGGTGCCACCTCAGATGAAGAATTTACGAGTACAAGGCGATCGATACTCACGGTATATCGCGAGCAGAGCAACAATAGGGGGATCATAAATCGGGGGTAAGTCCAGGAGGGCTCTGAAACTAAGGCGGCGGCGCACTTAGGGTTAGGGTTTCGAGGTAGCTCGAAGGGTAACTGGTTTGCAGTTTGTATTTGTTGAGAGATTTGATTGAGTCAAAGTTGTGTTGTTTGTTGTGTAGTGAGAGTTCTGTAAGCTTCGAGCCCCCTTATATAGTAGTTCGACTTGCGGTAGAAGAAATATAGCTTAGAATTCACGTCGGACACTGAAACCCTAATAGCACAATAAGGACACTGTTCCGCCCGCGCGAACCAACTATCTTGTGACACATGTCCAGTTCGCACACTTCATTCCGCATTTTTCCCATACTTTGAATCTATCCTTAATCTTGTATTACATTGTGGACAATGTAGGGTTTAAGTGTGGGGGAATGATTTAAATTAGGATCCTAAAAAAAAAAATTTGAAAAATCTAAAAATAATTTTCGTCTTTTGTTTTATTTTATGATGAGTGATAATCTCTGAAATTATAGATAAGGAACGATCACAAGATTGAGATGATTTCTAACTGATATTCAGTTGTTAATTGAAATGAATTGAAATCATGTGAAATGGAGTGGATATGATTTGAATCTCTGGTACAGAAATGAGCATACTAAGACATGTTTTTGATTCATATAACTTTAAATGTGAGCTTTTGAGCTTATATATGTGCTATTCTTTCTGAGTGTTAATTGAAATATTCTGATTCGTTTTCTTGGCTATAATTTTTCAAAAAACCTCATTATTGTTTTAATTTGATTTATTGCTCACCATAGCTTTTAATGAACTCTAGATGACTAGAACTCACTCTTGTGGATTTTCGAAACTTTTAATCATAAAACGCTTTGATTTTGGAAAGGATAAATGGAACTTTTTAGGATGATCACCATTGCCAAACAAGCTTATGTCCCTATTTGTGTGCGTTACACACTCCTTAGTTTAAACCCCTTTGAGCCTACGTTAAGCCTTTTCTTTCATCACCCATGCAATTTTTATCTTGAACTTAGTACAGTGATATCTCTACCCTTGTCCTTTGGTCCTAGTAGAGCAATTGTGATGTATTGTATGAAGTGATGATGTGAAACAAGTGTGGGGGAGTTGAATGTCTGGTAAAGGAAAAGAAAATGCTGAAAAAAAAAAGAAAAGAAAAAAAACAAAATTTCGGCAGAAAAAAAAGAAGAAGAAGAAAAAGACATTGTCTTTGTGTTGTGAAATAGGAGTTTTGGTTGTAAATGGAAGGCCCAAAAACAGAATATTTGGCCTTTGTTCTTTTTCACAATGTTGGAAGGTGTTTAGAATGACGAAGGGCCCAAGAAGATGACATTTGGCCCTTACTTTGGCGACATAAGACATGTTTGAATGCTCTGCTAGGTCCTTAGGAATTTTTACAATTCCTTACTCTTCAACTCATACCCCTAGCCTAGCCAAATTAATACCTTGTGAAGTTCATTTTGATCTAAAAGATGAGTAAACCTTGATCTATGGAGTTTGTTTTAAGAGTTGAGCCTATGGTATGGTTCATTTGTGTGAGTAATTGATTCTTTCATGAGGTTTATATTTGTTCTATTGTGCTTTTGTTCATATAAATGCAAGCTTTCTGATTCTATCTTGCATATTTATTGAGTGATTTAGCCAGAAAATCTGAGTGAAAAATGAGTGCATACCTTGTGAGAACGAATCATACTTGTTTGAAACATGCTGAGCTTAAATATCACCTTGTTCTATCATGTCCTACATGTAAATAGGTGATCTATGCATGGCAATTAGCTTCTGAAACTTCATAGAATGATTCTTGATTGAGTGCTAATTTTGATGTCATGAGATTGGAGAATCTGAGACAATATGTTATGGGCAATAGAGTTGTTTGTTTGTTTGTTGAGTCTTGTAGTTGCGTAATTTCCAGTTTGTGAGTTTTGAGTCTTTTTGATTGATTTTGCTAAGGGACTAGCAAAAGCTAAGTGTGGGGGAATTTGATAGGTGCATTTTATGCAACGTTCTTAATGTATTTCCGACCCTATTTAGCTATGTAATTCCTTTAACAATATTGATTTTAACTTGGTTTGTGTTTTTAGGTCTCAAAAGCCAAGGAGCACAAAAGAAGCAAGTTAAAGAGAAGAAATCTTGAAGGAAGAGGAATCCATATGGTACAAGGAAAGAGATCAGAAAATCTGCCAGGAATTGTCAGTCAACTTCGACAGAGAATTGTGATCAACTCACATATATCCAGGAGATGAACTTTATATCACCGGAAAGCTAGAAGAGTCTAGTTTCTAGAACCTTTTGCAGATCATCAATAGCTATTTTGGAGAAGAAGTTATGACTGTTTCAGTGGCCAAATGTCAGTTTGCCCGAATTTCTGATTTGAACCGCAACTTCAATTTCAAGGCCCAGACCACAACAACAAGCCCATGGACGAAAAATTGAGGGTTCTCTAACCATAATAGAAGCTGTTCATACATTCCCTATATATAGGAGGAGTTGCAAGCGTGAAAGGGGGTCGATCTTTGCTGCAGAAAAAATAACGTCCTTTCATCTCCTTCAGAAATTCCTCTCCAAACACAAACCCTAATTTAGGACATCTCCTGCCATGCCTTCTCCTTTGTAATCATCGGCGTAGTTCCTTGTTTCAATATTCGAAGTGTAATAAAAACTCAGATCTCATGTTTTCTTTTATTATCTATTCAATTACTTTAGTTTGTTTCCATCTCTCTTATTCGTTTGTGTTCATGAGTTGGATTTTTGATTGAGTTTGTTCTTATAATCATGAAAATCAGATCTGTACACTTGAGTTGTTGGTGTAATTGATGATGCTTTTGATGATCTAAATTGTGTTTATGTGTGATTGACAACTTATGACTTGTTCTTAATCAATATGTGTCATTGTTTGTGTTAAGTCCGCGTCGGTAAACACGAACTAGAATGGTAAAGAGTCATAAGTTGCATGCTAGGATGTTTTTGAAGTCCGCGTCGGTGAATTACATTCTAACATGTTCAAGTTCTTTCTCTAATCTATTTTAGATATGAAGTCCGCGTCGGTACATATCTAGCTATGACAAGTTAGAAGGGTCTTAAGTAGTTAAGTCCGCGTCGGTAAATTATTTGAAACATGGAATTTGATTCGTTTCTCCATATGGGTTGAAATTACATAGCTACTTGATTATATGAATCTAATTTAGTGTTTTCTTGTGTGCAATGCCATGGCCATGGATTGGCTCCATTGCATGTAGTTGTCTTCTGCCAAGGATTGTGATACGAGAATCGCACCAGGCTGATCCGAATGGTGAAGATAGAGAGGATGATTTGAGATCTCCCATGGTTCAGGTGTGCGTGCGAGAGCGCCGGAAGAAGAGGCTTCTTTGAGCAGCTTCTCCCTCAATAGGGCTAGCACTTTCTTCTCGTCGACACCTTCTGTCATGAGGCTGTTTCGATGTTTTAGGGTTTGGCCGAGGATCAGTTTGCTACTGATATAGCTATATCAGAAGAGTTACACAGCTTATATACAAGCTATTACATTGAAACCCTACGAGACTTCTTGTACAAGAAGGAAACTCTAATCAAACTAGGTAACTATAGATTCATATCTCTATTAACAATAATAATAGAATCAGTTAACCTTCTTGAATATCTTCTACATATCTTCTTCAGTTTTAATACTACCATATAGGAGGTATACATAATGCTTAAAATCGTCCTCTCTTCATTGCGCAACGGAGGAAAGTTAATGATCGAATTTTCTTTCTTCCTCGTGCCTTTAACCCTAAAGAAAGGCATGGGAATCATTAGATAGGATCGTCCGAGATGAAAATTCAGTTTATAATCAAATAATAAAAAGACGCAGCCCACGTTTTAACTTTTAACAAACCTAGCTAGAAACATGGTAACACTAACCGCCGAACGAGTCAAACTAGCAATTTAGCATTCCCTAAACAATAGGGATCATTATCTAGAGCAGTAAAAAAAATTATCTAGAGCAGTAAGAGCGTAAAAATGAAGAACAGAGCGTGGAAACGTTGGGTTGGGGATGAAACGACGCAGTATCGTAGACCGGGTATAAGTAGGCTCTTCCCTTCTCTCTTGTTTCCTGTTAGCATTATCACTGATCACTGGGAAGAAGAAGTCATTGGATTTCCGATGAAGCTGAAGTCGCTCTCTTTCCCGGTGGAGAACCCTCCGCTTTCAGTAATCGCGGCAGCCAAGATCGCTGGGGTTTCGGTTCCCGCCGACGCCTCTCTCGCTCCCGGCTCTCCTCCCGTTCTTCACTTCTCCGATGGGTAAAAAAACCCTAACTCCTCCCTTACTATGCTTTCGTTTCGTTTCTTATCTTCAAGGTTCTCATTTGCTTCGATTCGTAGGCGAAAACTGCGCGGCGTTTCGCCGCTTCTTTGTTATTTCGGTCGTATCTCCGATCTCTGCGGCGGCGATGCGTTTCAAGATGCTCAGATTTTTGAGTGGCTTGAGTACGCTTCGGTGCTCTCAGTTGGCTCTGCTTTTGAGAATGCCTGCAAGCATTTGGATGAGTATTTGGGAAGCCGAACCTTCTTGGTTGATCATTCGTTTTCGATTGCCGATATTGCTATCTGGTCTGGCCTTGCAGGTTTGTAGCTCACCTAATATTGTTAGGTCATAGTTGTAAGGTACATTTTTGATTGGAAATGCTAGGGATATTTGGATGGTTAAATAGTTAAACTCTATGCTTGGCAGGAGCTGGGCTTAGATGGGAGAGTTTGAGGAAGTCGAAGAAGTATCGGAATTTAAGTAGGTGGTACGGTTCGATATTGGAGCAGCATGGTGATGCATTGAACCAAGTAACATCTGCGTATGTTGGAAAGAAAGGCGCAGCGAAATCGAAAGAGAACTCAGCTAGTCAGCAATCGAATGGCTTGAATGGAGACGTGGCGAAAGCACGAGGAACATCCGAGGTGGATCTTCTGGAGGCTGAGGTTGGAAAGGTGAAGTTGAGGTTTGCACCGGAGCCCAGTGGTTATCTTCACATTGGGCACACCAAGGCAGCTTTGATGAATAAATATTTTGCTCAGCGGTATCAAGGTCAGGTGATTCTGCGGTTTGATGATACAAATCCTGCTAAAGAAAGCAATGAGTTTGTGGATAATATTCTCAAGGACATTGAAACTTTGGGCATTGAGTATGAGATGGCTACCTATACTTCAGATTACTTCCCCGAGTTAATGAAAATGGCTGAGAAGCTGATTATCCAAGGTAAAGCATATGTTGATGATACACCAAGAGAGTTGATGCAAAAAGAACGAATGGATGGGATTGAGTCAAAGTGTAGAAACCACAGCAAAGAGGAAAATTTGAAATTGTGGGAGCAGATGATCGCAGGTACAGAGAGGGGTCTGCAGTGTTGTGTTAGAGGGAAGCTAGATATGCAGGACCCTAATAAATCACTCAGAGATCCAGTTTATTATCGTTGCAATCCAATGCCACATCATAGGATTGGGTCCAAGTACAAGGTCTACCCAACTTATGATTTCGCTTGTCCATTTGTTGATTCCATTGAAGGTATAACTCATGCACTTCGTTCTAGTGAGTATCATGATCGCAACGCCCAGTACTATTGGATTCAAGGGGATATGGAACTGAGAAGAGTGCATATATATGAATTCAGTAGGTTGAACATGGTCTATACACTCCTCAGCAAGCGCAAGCTTTTGTGGTTTGTTCAAAATGAGAAGGTCAATGGATGGGATGATCCTCGATTTCCCACTGTTCAGGGAATTGTGCGTAGAGGTCTCAAAGTCGAAGCATTGTTACAGTTCATTCTTGAGATGGTAAATCACTAATATGTCATACCATGATTAACAACAGTAAATGTTTATCTTAGTATCTTACAAAAACTGAACTGCTAAACGCCAATTGTACGGATTACCTATCGGAGAGCATTAATTGGTCATGAAATATAGTACCTGTTTAATGCTTCTTATGTCCTCTGTTTCATAGTTGTACTAGTTTATCTTTACGGTATGGAGACTTTTTAATATATCTAAACTTTGAAAGTTGAACTGAAAACTGATTTTTTTTGTATTTTATGAATTAGGGGGCTTCGAAGAATCTGAATCTTATGGAATGGGACAAACTGTGGACAATTAACAAGAAGATTATCGATCCTGTATGCCCAAGACATACTGCTGTCATTGAAGAGGGACGAGTGTTGTTGACCCTCATTAATGGGCCCGAGAAGCCATTTGTTCGCATAATACCTAGGCATAAGAAGTGCAAAAGTGCTGGAGAGAAGGCAACAACATTCACAAGGAGCATATGGATAGATCGAGCTGATGCAGAGTTGATTTCAGTTGACGAGGAAGTGACGCTCATGGATTGGGGGAATGCCATTGTTAAGAAGATTGAGAAAGACGAAGATGGAAATCTTGCGCTCACAGGGGTTTTGCATCTTGAAGGATCTGTGAAAACGACCAAATTGAAGCTTACCTGGCTGCCTGAAATAGATGAACTGGTTAAACTCTCATTGATGGAGTTTGATTATCTGATAACAAAGAAGAAGGTATGTGCCTTTGAATAATTTTGAAGCTTTCTATGCCACAAAAATGGTTAATCCGTGGATTTAGTTATTGTATGTGCGATGGTTTATTGCTAGTTTCATGTGTAATTGAGTTGGTTGTTTTATTTTGTAATTGCAGCTTGAGGAAGGCGAGGATTTCCTCGATGCGGTTAACCCATGTACCGAAAAGGAGACAGCAGCCCTTGGGGATGCCAACATGCGAAATCTGAAGCGTGGAGATGTATTGCAACTTGAGAGGAAAGGATACTTCAGATGTGATGTTCCCTACGTCAGGCCTTCAAAGCCTATTGTTCTCTTTGCAATCCCTGACGGCAGGCAGCAGACTGGGTTAAAGTGAAAAACTGCCTTCAGTTAGTGATTTAATACTTGTTATTTCATATTGAATGGTAGAACTTTTAACTAGTTTGACCAATCCTAAAAGTGCCTTTCAGTTGTAGTCTCATATCAGAATATTGGCAATGTTTTGATGGAATAAGATTCCTTTCACTTATTTTGTGCTGAATCTTTGGTTGCAAATGACCATCAACCAAGTGATTTCCTGTTATATCAACATTTCTTGTTGGAAGTTACAACCTGGTTAATTATTCATAGAAAAAAAGTTACAACCTGGTCTGATTTATCCATATTAGATATTAGGATTAATTACAAAACACCATTCGAACTACGATATTATTTTGTTAGTATTTTCATACCTTGATCATTAACACCGTTAAATTTTAAGGGTGTTTTCATCATTTTAATAAATATATCATTTTTTACATTTACTTTAACAGAATAATTTATTTTATGAGGTTATCAAATACAAATAAAACAATTTACTTTAACAAAAATATTCAAAAAAAAACTTCAAAATTAAATATTTATTTTTACAACAATAATAATAAAAGTTAGTAGAACTCTTGTATGTATGTATATTTTTAGAGTTACATGTTAAGTAAAAAATAATAAAATAAATTAACATATATAATTAAAATAAATTATATCGATAAAATATCGAATATCGATGGCAATTTATCATATTTTATATAAACATGGTATATTTAACCAAAAATAGATTAAACATGTTTATATAAAATTTGATAAAATTTTCAATGTGGGAGAAAGGAACTTTGTATTAATGTTGAGAACACTTTACAAAGGCTTTCAAGGATGCTCTCCAAGATCCCTAGGATTTCCCGGATGGCTTGGCCAAGTGCCTTCACCATCTATTTATAGCCTAGCACCTCCTCAATGGATGGCTAGGATTTATTTGATCCAATGGTTACAATTCTATCTTCTAGAATGTACACCAATTATCTACAAAAATGTCTAACCTTAGAGAATTCTATAGGGTTCTAGAATTCTCTAAGTATGTCCACCATCTACGCTAGAGAATTCTAATGGGTTCTAGAATTCTCCATATATTTTCACTATCTACGCTAGAGAATTCTAAAAGGTTCTAGAATTCTCTAGCCATGTTTTAATGCTTCCTCCTTAAGCTTGCATGATGGACTTGAATTTGTGTCATGGACCTACTTCACTCAAACTCGGTCCATGTCAATATGATGGATTGAGAAGAGGGAGGAAGAAGAGATAGTTTCAATCCGAAAAGGAGCTGTTTGGCCAAGAGACGCTTTACGGTGATGGGTCTGTGATAATTCGGGTTTAAGGGTTATGAATCTGTGTCCGTTAGATTGTCTCATTAAAAATCCAATGGCTGCCATTTTTTTGTCCCTTCCTGTCCCACATTTTTAGTCCCGCACCTGAGCCGCCTTGATCGACCAAGATTACCTTTACATTTTAGTTTCCTTTTTCCCTTCCAAGTTTGATCCTCTCTCTTTCCTTCAGTCATCCTCCTGCACCAATTACAGACACCCCAACTTTGGGTTTCAATTATGAACCTTCTTATATCCAAAAATTGAAGGAAGTGTGTAAATTTATGAAATTCAGCTTTGAGTTTATGTAAACAACATGAAGAATGAATTAGGTTAGATATCTCTTTGTATTACAATGCGATTACGTCTTTTCAGACTTGTTGGCCTTCTTTTTGTCTCTCAAATTTGAAAACTACATATATCCTTTTGGAAAAGATTAAATACACAAACAAGGATATGACATTTGATTTACACCTTCAACAATCTTACTAAGGTCAAACGATTTTTATGCTGCTATGCCATGTATCAATAAGACATTCACAATTTTAACTTTCACACATGAATAACTAAATATTAATTAATTTTTCTAGTTCAAATTTTCATCCAATCGTGCTATTGCACTTGCTGGAAAGTTAGTTATTAATGCGCACTTGTACTCATCAAGTTCTGCTACTGCGCCCGTACCCTTCCAATCCTACTACTCCACTAGCTGGACATGTAGTTGCTACTGCACTTGTCCATTGCTGCTACTGCACTCGCTAAACTCGTACTCGTCCAGTGTTGCTTCTGCACTCGAACTCGACAAGTGATGCTACTGCATTCACACTCATTTAGATATGTTACTACACTTGTACTCTTCAAGCTGCTACTGCGCTCGTCATCACAAGTTCTGCTAGTACACTTCATCCAATATTGCTACTATTATACTCATCGCCAAGTTCTGCTACCATTATTGCATTGCTCCTTATGCAATTTGAAATGATAGTTGGCAGTAGCTGCATGCGAACTATTGCAATTTGTAATGAAAATGGCAAAGGATGATTTTGTTTATGCATGGATGGATTAATACTTCTCAAGTATTGCATGTGTAAAAAATTAAAAGCCGTGTGACGTTACCACCATAGGTTTTATATATATGCTAGGTCTGCAGCTATATATATTTAAGATGAACACAGTTGCAGACCACTGTTCACTAAATTTGTTGGCTAATGTTAGAATCCAAGGTGCGGCGTAGATATAGAAATCAAAATTTGACGAACTGGAGATAGCACTAAGAAAGAGTATCCAAATTCAGAAACAAAATAACTAAGAGAAGAACATTATTTTAATCCAACGGTTATTCTGGTTTTTGCATTATTTTTGTCAGGATCGAATCCAAACTAAACATCCTGAAACAGATCGAATCCACAAAAAACTGCTTTTTCATTTTCAGGATCTGATCTGAACCGTCTTATTCGGATCGGATCAGATCGATCTAACTTGAAACATGACCAAATATCTGCCCTACTAAATTTCAACTACTATAAATGATAAATGTGTTGGTAAATTTGTGTTCAAGTTTGATCAAAGTTTGTCTGTTGGTTGAGCTGTGTTACGATTAGTTATTTGATTGGTTGAGTTGTTGGCTTTGTTTGGGTCGTGTCAGTGTTTCAATTCTGATTTTGTATATGATAAAGATTAACCTTCTGAAAACTATATGTTTTTATTTTCGCTGTACGCTTATATCGTGTAATTGACCAAAATTTACCAAATTAACTAAGATCCACAGAATCCATTTGTATATGAAATGTGATATGAAAGAAAGATGTGGTTTCTCACTTCAGCAATATATCAAATTTGAATCTTTTGTTTTTTATAGATACTCAGGTGTAAATTCAAGAAGGGCAAAGGACCAAGGAAATAAAAAAATAGTATGGAATCTTCCATAATTTTGGAGTGCGGCTATTGAGATCTCTAAATTTGCTCAGTATACCTCTTATTCTCTCTACACCTCCATCTTACTTTTAAATACAAACATTTGCTCATTAGTCCTCCTTTCAAATTCCTAAAATAGCCTTGTTTATGTAATTCACATATATATTAATATATTACTCATTACATCTCTTATTCACTCACTATACCTCCAATTCTTTTTTGTCCATTTTTCATTTTGCATGCAAACATCCATTCCCGACTTTCATTCTTTAATTTTTTTTCTTTTTAACGCAAACCTCCATTCCTGACCTTGATTTCTTGATTTTCTTGATTTTTTGTATTTTTTTATTTTGCATAAAATGTCACTAGAAATTCATTTTTTGATTAAATTCTAAGAAATAATTTTCAATGACATCAATTTTCGAGAAAAGTTATTTCAAATCATGAAGAATACTATTCTCTTAAAAATTAAAAAAAAAGGATTGTGTCTCAAATTTTATTTATCGATTATCAAAATAATGTTTTTACATGAACTATTCTATATTTTTGTTACTTTTGTATTTATATTTTACATATACTATTTTTTTCGTAAGTTTATATATATATATATATATTATACCTCATGATGATAAATTATTTTAATAATTTTTGTAAAATAATTTTTATGTGACATGTATGATAATATAAATATATAAATGTTTTGATAAGTATGTGGTAAAACTAGAAAATTGTTATAAACTAAAGAATATGTAGAGAGAAAAGAGAAGAACAAAATGTAGGAGGAGGAAGAAATGTCCCTTTCATTCTCATTAGGCTCTCTTATATAAGAGTATGATTTACATCGTAAGAACATAATTAATGAGTATTTACAAAGACATCCACATATATTATAATATTTACAACACTCCCCCTTGTATGTCCACCAATGAATGATATGGTGTTGAACGCGCTTATTTGTTGTCTCGTTAAAAACCTTGCCAGGTAAAAATCCTGTGGGGAAAAAACAACCATGGTCGAAGGAGAAAAAGAGTGCAACGCGCATATGTCCTAGATAGGGGTGTTACTTCGAAACCGAAAACCGAAAACCAAACCGTAACCGAAAAAACCGCACCGAAAATAAAAAAACCGAACCGAACCGGAGCTGTTCGGTTCGGTTTTCGGTTTCGGGTCAGTGAAAACCGAACTGAACCGTTTGAACCGAAGTCAACGGTCAAACAGTAAAAAAAAAAAACCCTAGTTTACTACTTTACTACGCGTCTCGCCGTTTCTTGACTTTCTTCTGTTCTTCCCTCTCAGGCTCTCACAGTCTCACGCAGTCACGCAGTCACGCACTCAAGACTCTCACTCCTCTCAGTCTCTCACGCACTCACGCAGTCACGCACTCACGCGTCTCGCCGGACTGTCACTCTTCTCCCCTCTCGCCGGTCCGCCCTGTCGCCGCTTGCCAGTCCGCCGCTCGACTCTCCCTCTTCAGTCCCCTCCGCCACTCGCCAGTCCGCCGCTCGACTCTCCCTCTTCAGTCCCCTCTGACTCTCACTCTTCTCCCCTCCGCCGCTTGCCAGTCCGCCGCTGTTTGCTGCCTTGGTGGAAACTGGAAAGATGCAACAGTAAGTTTCTCATACGCCCAAACATACTTACATATTAACAAAGTCGATTGATTGCCAAATGTTTATGAAAATTTGTTGGATGGTTTATACGGTTGTGACTTGTGTGTGCGTGCTGTTAACATGCGGCCTGTAATTTTTTATCTTTCTTACAGGTGAAACAGAAAGCATTTATCATCTGCAGTGAGGAAGATCGGATTATCAGCTACAAGCAAACACTGGTCAGTTTCAAACTTCAACTTAACCTCTATAATCATCTTTAAAAATTGGTCAGTTGTGTAAGGTAAATTGTGCATATTGATGAGATTTTGAGAAAGATGATTGTTTACTTCAAGTGGATGGAAAAACATTCTGCAATGTTTCCTTTCCAATCATTGTCTAAACTTTTTAATAGGAGGGATATATTCAAGGTTTAGCAGACTAGCAGTGTTATATTTAAAGCTCCCGCAAACGTATATTTTGCGACCTGTGGCTAGAAATTAAAAACTAAAACATGAACAAGTTGGATTAGCATTGTTGACATGCCTTCTAATTGTCTGACCATTCAGTTCAGGTACATTGTTTGACATTGTGTATTGGTGAATTTAGTGGTTTGTGGTTTGCCTTGTAGTGGAATTGATGAATTGGTGAATTTAGTGGTCTGCTTTGTAGTGGAATTTAGTGAATTTAGAATTTATGTGCTTAAATCTTTGATTTCTTTTCTTTTGCAGACAACATTCCCTCTCACAATGAAGAGGGTTAGATTGAACTCATCAAAGGCAGTGAAGCGCGGTTCCTCAACGTCCATTGACTCAGTTGGTCATGGTCGTGGTCGTGGTCGTGGTCGTGGCCGTGGCCGTGGTGTTACGAGTTCTACAATGAACAATTCTTCCTCATCTTCTCAGGTATATTACTGAAATTTGGTTACTGAAATAATTATAATATATATATATATATATATATTTTGATGATGATGATTATATTTGTATAATATGTAGATGCAAGTTGATAGTGTTGGTGTCGGTGAATCGGCAACACCGACACCGGTTCCTAGTATGGGTGGATCACAAGCAACTGAAGCAAGTACCGGTGAAGAAGAGGAGAATCATGAGATGACTGAGGAAGAATATTTGGCGTACTTGAAGGACAATGAAAGGTCAGATATTTGGGCTCATTTTACTAGAAAAATGGTTAAGAATAGAGTTAAGGGAGTATGAATTTATTGCAGTAAAGAATATTGTGCTGATCCGTATTCAAATGGTACGACATCTCTTCTTAAGCATGTAGACAAGTGCACCAAGTATCCTCCTAACATTGAAATGTTGAAAGCTAAAAAGCAAAAGATTTTGTGTTTTAACAAAAAGACTAGGGAGTTAGAAACCTCTGCTTTGACAAATGAAGAGCTCACTAGGTTGTGTGTGGAGATGATTATTCTAGATGAGCTACCATTTACTCATGTGGATGGGATAGGGTTTAAGCGTTTTATGCAAAAAGCGTTACCTTTTTGGAAAATCCCTTGTAGGCAAACAATAGCAAAAGATGTGCTTAAGGTGTATATGTGGGAGAAAGAGAAGTTGATGGGTCAAATGAAAGGGAAAAGAGTGTGTCTTACAACGGATAGATGGACATCCATTCAAAACATTAATTATATGGTTGTCACCGCACACTTTATTGATGATGATTGGGTGTTGCATAAAAGAGTGCTTAATTTTTGTGCCATTGAGGATCATAAGGGAGAGTCGATAGCTGAAATTTTAGAGGATTGTTTGTTGGAGTGGGGCATAGAGAAGATTCTAACAATCACCGTTGATAATGTTTCGGCAAATGATGTTGCAATAAGAGAGTTAATCAAGAAGTTAGATGCTTGGGGAGATCTTAGAATGATTTTGAATAGGGGGAAGAATGTGCATATGCGGTGTGTAGCTCATATTCTTAACTTGATTGTGAATGATGGTTTGAAACCAATGAATATGTCTATTGATGCTATTCGTAATGCGGTGAGGTATGTTAGATCCTCTCCACAAAGACTTGAACTTTTTAAACAATGTGTTGAGAGAGTGAAGATAGAGTGTAAGGGGCTTGTGGTGTTGGATGTCCCTACTAGATGGAATTCCACATACTTAATGTTGGAATCGGCTTTGAAATTTCAGAAGGCATTTGATAGATTGAGTGATCAAGATACTCGTAATTATTGTGCATATTTCAAATTGGGTGAGAAGAATGCAAAGGAAGGGCCACCCGCTTGTGTTGATTGGAGGAATGCCGAAGTGTATTCGGATTTTCTAAAACCATTTTATGAAGTTACATTAAGAGTGTGTTGTTCTAATGTACCTATTATTCATCACACTTTTGGTGATTTGCTTTATCTATATGGTCTTTTAGAAGAACAAATTAAGAAACCAAGTGTCCCTATGATGGGAGATATTGCACCTCCAATGGGAGAGAAATATAAGAAATATTGGGGTGATTTTGATGAGTTGAATCAATATGTGTTTCTTGCTCTTATTCTTGATCCACGACACAAATTTGAGAAACTTGTTGATTATTTAGAAGTTGTCTTTAGGGATGAGGATGAGTACCATAGGGTGGAAGTTGTCTCAATAAGTGTGAAAGAGCTTTTGTATGACATTTACAATGTGTATGAGGAGGAGGAAAAGGATGTTAGAGGGGTTGGTGAGTGTCAAGCATCCAATGATATGATTAAGATTCCTTTAGCCACGAGTGTTACCGAGTTTGAGAGGAAGCTAAAAGAGAAGGAGTTGAAGAGAAAAGCAAAGAAAGCCGAGATCATTAACAATGATGTTGATAGATATATTAGTGATCCTATTGAAGGAGACGATGAAGGGTTTGACTTGTTGAATTGGTGGAGAGTGAATGGGGTTTCTAGGTACCCGATATTGGTCCGCATTGCAAAAGACATTCTAGCTATTCCGGTGTCCATTATATCTTCGGAATCTTCTTTTAGCACTAGTGGGAGAGTCATTAATCCACATCGAAGCTCTTTAAGTCCAAAAATGGTGCAAGTTTTGATATGCACACAAAGTTGGCTTAGAGGTGAAACTATTGCTTTGAATCATGTGCCATCAAGTGAAGAGATTGAGCTATGTGAAGAGGCGGAAAAAGGTAATAGTTTTACGTTATTTTTGAATGTTTGATTTGATTAATTCGTTTTACGTTATGTTACATCATTTACATGTATTTGTTTTTTGTATGTAGAAATATTGGAGATGCCATCATTGTCAAGTAAGCAAAATGTGAAGTGTGGTATGTTGCCTCCTAAGATGAAGGTTATGAAGCAAACAACATTGCAAGGATGAGATGATGTTGATACTTGATAAGGATTTGAACATTGTTGACTTTATTTTCAATTTGTGGACTTTTAAGTTTGAACAAATTTTTAGTTTGTAATGTTTAAACTTTGAACATTGGACTCTATTTTCAATTTGTGGACTTTTAAGTTTGAATTATATGGAAGTATGCATTATCGAATATGGATCCCAATATATTAAGAACTCTATATTAAAATTACCAGAATTTTTTTTTTCAAAAAAAAAAAAAACCGAAAAAAACCGAACCGGACTGAACCGTTCAGTTCAGTTCGGTTTCCGGTTTACATTTAAAAAAAAAAACCGAACCGATTTTTTAGTTCGGTTTGGTTTCTGGTTTTAGGTGAAAACCGAACCGAATAAAACCGTTAACACCTCTAGTCCTAGATAGCATACTTCTGGATGCTCCTCCTGATTGTTGCAAGCTTCATGTACCGTAAATAACGGTTTGTTTTGTCTATCATTGAAGTGAGATTTTGTTCGTTTTGCATACAGGGGCTCATCACAAAATTTTCATACCTGCAAAGTGAAAACAATACCAACAAAGCTATACAATTTAATAGGTCTTACCTCATTTAGTAATATTAGAAACAACCTCACATGTTCAAATTCATACATTATGTAATAACTAAGCAGTAGAAGCTAATTAACACATTACTATGTATGGTTCAAAACAATTTGAAGATCAGCATGGCATATCTAGCCACTCATATCAATATCTTTGTTTATTGATACGTCTCGTATATGTTCTTCAAGAGCTCTAAGTAATTCATAACTTCGCGAAAGTTAGAATATGTAGCAACATAATCTGAATTTGGTTTTGTAGTCCAATCATAATACTCATAGAGGCAATGTTAATCACGTTAACTATAACAGAAGGAGTATATATGAGCTAGCTTTAAACTATCGATTGCATGAGTTAACTTTAGTTTAACAGCCCAGCATAACGAGAGATATGCGCCTTTGGGCCTCCCCCTCATGCCTTTCTTCTTGGGTTCCAACCCAAGACACGTCTCACTAATGGTTGTGTTTGCATGAGTAAGGCACATTACATCATTTCCCTTAGGTGATAAGGAATCTCACATTCAGACTTTCTTAAGTATTCATGGATCGATTTACGTTCGAATCATTCATGTACTTGGATCCTTTAAGGATTTGATAAGCGATATGATTATAATGACGCTTTACTTTTGAGATTGTATTTTTAGCAAAGTCTTTTAAGATCCTTATAATATACGATGACAACTGCCGTAAGTCTATCTTCAATAAATATATGTAACACCGTACTTACAGAAAACTGTCATGTATAAGGAAAGATATTCGTAATCCTCATGTCTCTTGTAGACATTGTGCCATAGTGATTTATTTTCACTATGATTAATACTCTTTTGTATCATGTAGGATTAAAGGTCTAAGTATCTCATCACTATTCAGTTTAATTGGAATTGCCTCTATCCAATTTGGCCAATAATATGTTTTGTCGAAATTCATAATGAAATGTGGTATTGCATCATACAATCCTTAACGATCTTTGGTAGCTACCATATGTAAATTTTCATCGATGATCATCATTCATAGATCCCACACATTCTTATATGCATGCATTAGCTACTATGAGCTTATTAATATTGGGTACCCCTGCCACTTCTAGGGCAAATATTGTCACTTCTATGATAAACATCTCTCATAGATGAATTATATTTAGTGAATGTGGATCTATATTCATAATACCATAAAACATTATAGGACATGTATAATCTTCCATTTTCAGAAGCTTAAAACTTTAGACCTGGTGGATACATTCAACTCCAAATTCACGTCGTTATTCAAATGACAGTGGTCTTTTCTCTCCCCCTAATGGCTGGAAGATTGTCTTATTATGACCATGCATAAAAATGCATTTAAATGACTATCACTTCATTTCGAGTGAAGATGTCCATTGGCTGGTGGTGAACCCACACCAAGTTTAAGGTCAAAAATATTAAATTCATGAGTATCAACCATATTGATGTATTGTTGTATCACCAAGATATCATCATCTGATGGTGTACTTTAACCTTTGTATATGTAATACTGTAGCCGTCATATTAGGAACTCGGACATTTTTAATGACATTCTCGTCAGGAGAACCATGTCACTTATATACTCATTCTTCCCACAAATCAAATGGGGGCAAGGTTATTTTTTGTTAATATGGTCGGTCTCAGGGATTTTACCCAAGTAAATTTTCTTCCCGCTAGCATATAATTTTGTCATCAATAGTTTTTATTAAGTCACTAGTTGTGATATTCCTCAAGCTCAAAATGAGACAATAGTAAATATTCCACAACAATTCATGTTGTTCTTCAAGAACAATCTTTCTCCCTTTCATAACAAGAGGAGTGTCTCATTAAAGTGACAAAACAACAACAAAAATATGCAGCAAATAAACAATTTGCTATGAGTAGCGTTAGCTAGCAGGCATCAAAAGTTGTTACTGATTTCAAGCAACACTGTAGGTAAAATATGATGTAACTAGTCATGCCAAAATAATTAATTTGGTTCAATGAACTTCTGGTTCATGACATTATGTGTCTCACTATATTGTAGAATTTAACACACGTAATAGGTGACATAGCGAGATACTGTCCGTTTTGGATCTCGCTCGCTCTACAATTTTGTGCTTGAGTTGCCAACCCAAAATTAGTCTCACTATGGGGAGGTATGTTTGCAACACACCACCTCCCCTCCTTCGGGCGGTGTGGAATCTCAATACATATTATGGAACCATATTGAAGCCACTTCTTGTAAAAAGGGGATATTATGTGCTCTTCCGGAGCCATCAATCATATGTGTAATCGAATCTTCAAGTTCAAATTTATAATGTTAGAACTACAAGTTCTCAGATTTCATATGTTGAACTTCTAGTTCAAATAAATTTGGTGCCGGAAACTTCAGGTTCCAGATAACTAAACTGAAACTTCACGTTCACTAATTTAATTTACATACTCAGCTTTGGGCTTGAGCTTTTACCATTAGAACTTATGTTCTATAATTCAGTAATTTGAACTTCTGGTTCAAAAACATGACATTTGAAATTCATATGTTCGTGCTATAAAATTGCTGGCCCGTATGAGTAACAATAAAATTTAGAAGAGGAAAATAATTAACAAACTCTAAAATGGTAAGGAACAAAGACAAGTAAATGTGAGAATGGAAACTTATAGTTCCATTGGTGAAGAAGTTCAAGAACTTCTGGTCAAGTTATCTTCACGAATATTATAATCTTGTTTCTCTCCTCTAATTTCACAATAACATTGTATCAAAATAAATTGGAGCTTCATGCTCTCATATAATTAGGGATCACAAGAAAATCATATTGTATAGCTCTAATGAGCTTCTGGTCCTTGTTGATTACATAAGTTTTGAGAAACTTCATTTCAATAATTTGACAATATCACTTTCAAAGAACTTCAGGCCCTCATATAGTTTGATCAAAAAACTCCGGGTTTCTGTCACACCCCAATTTCCGAAAGATAAATTTCAAAAATTGTGGCATGATCTAACTTAATTAAATATCCCAACCGGTTTAAATAACAAAACCAAACAACTAGAACTCAATAACGGAAAAGTAATATTATACAACTCATCACTGAGTTAAATATTACACTTCCATATTTACATAAACTTGAAATACAAGAACATGAGAACAACCTCATGAGCTTAAAATTATCTACCCGATTTACAAAACTATACAGAGTAAGTACAGCAAAAGCCAAATTGAACCCTGGTGCTAAGTCTCCTCCTCAACCCTGCTGATCATCACCTGCAGGTCTAACCCCTACACCAATAATTGGTGTACCGGGATTGTAAAATAACAAACCCGGTAAGCTAAAAAGCTCGTATGAGTAAACTCAAAATTAAAACAACATTTCTCACATCTAGAAATTTCACAAAAGCAATTATATCATTGAATAAATCCACAATTCCAACATTCTTTCAAATAACATGTACCCATGAGTCCCAGGTATTGATGAAATACCTCTCATGACCTACAACAACACAATTGTGTACTCATGAGACCTAGATACGATAAGGTATCACTCATGCCGTACACTGAAAGACGGACTAGAGCTCTATTCCTAACCGTAACCAATCACCCGGCCAAAGGCTTGGAACCCAGCTTGACTGTCCAATATCAAAACATAAAAATGATAAATAGCATCAGAACCGCAACCAATCACCCGATTAAAGGCTTGGAACCCGGTTAGGTAAGCACAAAAATGATAAATAGCATCATAACCGCAACCAATCACCTGATTAAAGGCTTAGAACCCGGTTAGGCTATTTATCCAACATTTCACAAGATCACATCTTATGATTATATCCTTCACAAGGATATAATTATATGAACAATAAAATATTATTCCACAAGAATAACTTATCAATAATTAGGAAAACTTGTTTTATCTTACATATGAGCCGTTGACGATCAAGCTCATATATTTTAAAACAATTAATAACACAGTATTAATTTAAACATCATAATCATTATCATCATCACATAACCATAATAAAATTTGGTTCAAAAGTGAACCTTAGTGAGATTTACTCACCTTGAAATCTCGCTGCGAAACCCCCAACACAATAAAGGCAAACCAACACAAAATCACAATTCACCTAAAATCGCATAATTAAAAACCTTAGAAACCAAAATACTAAAGGATAGCACAATACCCTTAAATTAACCCTTAGCTCAAGGGAGGACAATTTCCCAAGGTCATTGAACTCAACGACACAATTGAGCTGCCTCAAATCTTCAAAACCTAAACTCAAACTCCACCAAGCCAAAACAAATAAACCTAAGTCCTAACATGCAAACCTTGCTCAAAACATAACCAAACTATCACCCAACATGATCACAGCAGCAAGGACAAGCTAACCACAGGAAACTAAGGCCACAACTCGGCCGGACGTGCCGCCACGCGCCATCCCAAAACTTCTGAATTAGGAGAAACTCACAACATGAAACTTGTAGATTGAAGTATGGTGAACAACTTTAATATCTGGGGTTTTGACTGGTTCGGCCGGGATCGGCCGGAAAATGCCCCGAAAATTCAAAACGGAATAAAAAACAAAAGCTGCAAAACCGACACCAAAATTTGGTTTTCAAATCACCAAACACGTATAAACATCACTAGAGGAAGGAAAGGAGCAAGACTCACCTAACTCTTGCCCGAAACGCTGCCAAAATCGCCGGTTTTCCGGTGATACAGCAGCAGCTCCTCCGCTCCGTGACGGCTTCCAGGCGGTGCGACGGCGAGCAAGGCTGCCCCAGCAGTGGAGAGGAGACCCGTGCCGACACAACGGAACCGGCGGCGTCCAATTTGGTGGCCGGAGGAGGGAGAAAACGATTGGAGAAGATGGAGGTCGGAGGAGCTCGGGAGAGAGGAAAGAGAAAAGCTGATTTCTGAAATTCTAGGTTTCCAAAAATAACTCCTCCATATTTTTCTACTTATATACTTTCCAAACCCGGAAACTAACTTCATCTGACCATAACTTTCTCATACTACCTCCATTTTAGGTGTGCCACATGTCTACAAACTCGTATCTACGAGCTCTACAACTTTCAAGAAGGAAGTTTTTGAAGATAACTTACGGAAAATAAAGTCAACTTTTGGGTCTCTTAAAAGTCAAAGTACCTTAAAAAATACTTCGAAACTTCAACTTCGCACAAACTAGAGAATTTCCATAAATAATATTTCATTAAATATAGAAATAGTACAAGGAAAATAAAATGAAAATCTAGGGAATCACAGTTTCGATCAATTTTAATTACAAAACCGAATAAGGTTAAGAAAAATAAAACATACTTGAATTCCATAATCTCATACCATAATATTGCTTCTTCAATATATGTGGACCGAATTAGTCATATTCTCATGACTTGCACAATGAGTGTATTTGCAATGGGTACATGCAGAGCTTAAATAGCTAAGTGTTTCCTCAGATTCTCATAAATATGCATAAGGACTATCTTTCAGCAAGATGAGTAATCGAGAAAAAATTGTCCGTAGTCAGATTTCTGACAAAAACATCTTGCTAATAGTCAGATACTCTGGACAACATCACAAAAGATGCCCGGTAGAGGAAAGACAACAATATATGTGCCCTTTTTCTATATGAACCTCTAATTTTTCCACTCAAGTATAAGTCGAGGAAGTCTCAGCCTACAAAGAACCAAGAAACATGGTCACGGAAGAACACCTCTTATGTCCTTCCTTTATGTCCATGGTGTTACCATGATACACTACATCTCCCTGCTTATCATATTACTCGTGAGGAACTTCATGCCCTCTATATATAGTTGGATAAAGAGGTTTTAGGTCTGGATTATCGAGTTCACTATAATTCATAAAACGAAGTATGTCGTGAAATGAATAGATTAAATTCAAATAATAAAATGGAAAAATACATACCTTAGTCCCTTTAATAAATATGATATTATGGAAACAATAAGTTTCATGAAATACCAATATCACAATAAATAGGCTGTTAAAAAATCAATTACTAGACCTGAATTGATAAAACAATAAATAAACCTGAATTGATAAAACAATAAATAGAGCTTATCAATGGTCATAAAACTCTAAAACTACTACTTATTATGGAAACATACATCCACGCTATGTAATGAAACCAATAAAATGTAATTAATATACATACAATTCAAAACCTAAGAATGATGATGTTTTGGGCAAAACCGCAAAAAAAAAAAATCGATGAATTTCCATGTTATTAATAGCTGAAATTTGGTAAATATAAATGCTCGTAAATGGTGCACATAATTGTGAACAATGGCCTTTGATTGCCAAATTATGATCTGAAAAGTATTTGTGTGCACATATTGGGAAGTAAAGTAACCATATTCACTCATATAATAACCTTAATTTAAGGCACTCGTATCAATCACAATAACTCGGTTTCCAGAATACCATTATGATAGGCTTAATATTAATCGGTGTTAAGGACACCCCCATTGATCATGTCTTTAACATTTCAATTTAGCCACAAAAATATTGTCAACTTGGGTGAAGTGACATCCACTCATGGCTCATATTTCTCAAGAGACTGATTAATATGATTAGTTTTGGTCTTATTGCCATTCAAAGAGGGCTTTGTAAAGTGCCACTAAATGTTAGGACATGCGTCAATGGGCCGAAAATGGTTAAGCCATAACTATAGCCATATCATGATCCATATTAGAAGGCACAAATGCGTCCATTCATATCGTGCTCTTAGTAACCGATCAAGCAATGCTTGCCAAAACTCAAGCGGATCTTTCACCGTTAGATACATGTCTTTCAGACTCTTTTTCAAGACCACATCGATCATCATGGATCTAATTATGTTGTTTAGAACTTCATGTTAGTAAGAAAGAAATATCAATATCCAAACTTCAGGTTCGAATCTTGTGAACAATGAATCACATGTACATGCATAAAACTTCAGGTTTATGGTTACACAATTATATCTCCAAGTCTAATGTAATATTGAACTTCAGGTTCATAATCTCAAAAAGTATTATTAGTGAAACTTCTGGCTCACTAATATAAGTAATTGTAAACACAGAATTGAACAATATAAACAAAGTAAATATGTAGACAAGATATAATCAAAAGAGAAGTGAACTCATAGATCGTGAGTGTAGATAATAAGGAACAAAAGTTGCACCAATATCTCATAGATCATCATGGAATTCATGGAACGAATGAGCGAAATCGTGCTGATAACGTGTTATAAACTAAAGAATATGTAAAGAGAAAAGAGAAGAACAAAATGTATGAGGAGGAAGAAGTGTCAATTTCATTCTCATTAGGCTTTCTTATATAAGAGTATGATTTACATCGTAAGGACATAACTAATTAGTATTTACAAAGACATTCATATATATTATAATATTTACAAAAAAAAATAAAAATCAATAAGGAAAATAATAAAATGTAATATATTATTACTGAACTAAAAAGTTTAAAGAGAATAAATGTAATATTACTTTTTGTTTAATTAGTGTCTTTAATATTTATTCTGTAAGAGTATAAATAAGTTATTTAGTAATTCATGATAAAATGAGGTTAAATAAGAAAATTTGGAGTTCCTGATAACGCTTTCTTTATCGGGACGAATCCTGCCCGTCCGAAACACTCAACATCCTTTTCACTCCTCAGCCGTGGTCACTATAAATGCAAGCAACTTTAGGGTTGCTCTCAACACTACCATCGACTACGGCAAAACTCCAAATCCAAAATCCCCTCTGAAACCCTAGCCCCAAAACGATGTCGTCTGAGAAGAAGCTCATCACCCTAAAGAGCTCCGACAACGAGACCTTCGAGGTCGATGAGGCGGTGGCTCTGGAATCGCAGACCATCAAGCACATGGTGGAGGACGGCTGCGCCGACAATGCGATCCCCCTGCCCAACGTCACCGGTGCTATCCTTGCCAGGGTGATCGAGTACTGCAAGAAGCACGTCGAGGAGGGCGGCAAGGACGCCGAGAAGGACAAGTCCGGCGAGTCTCCGTTGAAGACTTTCGACGCTGAGTTCGTAAAGGTCGACCAGAATGTTCTGTTTGACCTCATCTTGGTTCGTTCCGAAAAACCCATTCCTTAATTTCACTCCATTCCTTAATTTCACTGAAGATTGAAATTTTTATTTTTGATGGAATTTTAATTTTACTATTTGTGGGTTATTGTTAGTAGGAATCAATTGTTTTGGATTAGGGGGGAAGAATTGGAAAATTGATTTTTGTAATTGTTTTGATGACATTGAGAACTTTGGGTAGTTGAAATATTGTCTGTGTTTAAGTTTTGTGCTATATGATGATTTGAGGTTATGTATGAAGATTTATGTGTCAGCTGGGGATAATTTTCTGGGCTTGCATAATGGGTTTGTGTGAAACTTATGAAACTAGGGTTTTTGTTTCGATCATGTTTGTTTTTGTCTTTTAGTTAATGAATTTACATATCATTTAGAACTTGGGAGGAATAAATTTTTATGTGATCACATGGTCTGTGGAATTGGTATGGAGAGATGATCCTAAGCTTTCTTGCTGGTCTTTATAAAAAGTGAGTGAAGGTTGGGAAGATGGGAGTTTGTTTGGTCATACTGATCCGCTGAATATGTGTTTAATGATTTATGTGTGAAGACCTATTCATATGGTTAAAAATGGTTTCTGATTGATGCTGCTAACCCTTCATTGCCATTTCAACCAAGCAATACTTGTATCTTAGTCTATGTGGGATACCGTAACTCACGTTTTGTCCTTATTTTTGGTATCTACTTGTCAACCTGAAACTACTGTTTCTGTGAGCACATATTTGTATAAATATCATTTTTTTGCCTGAATTCAAAATTGGCTTCTATTTATCTTGGTGCATTTGATTGACGTGGTAGATTATGTCTTTCAGGCTGCTAACTATCTGAACATCAAGGGCCTTCTGGATCTGACTTGCCAGACTGTGGCTGACATGATTAAGGGGAAGACTCCAGAAGAGATCCGCAAGACTTTCAACATTAAGAATGACTTCACTCCTGAAGAAGAAGAGGAGGTTCGAAGGGAGAACCAGTGGGCATTTGAGTGAAGCCAGGGGCTTTCTTCTCAATGTTGATATTATGAATGAGATGGTGATAGGAATGTTGATATAACAACTAGTTGTTTATTGCCCCCCTCTAGGTATTCCAGGTTGCTTTTGTCTCAAATGGAATGGTGGTTTTCTTTTGTTAGGTTGCTATGAGATGTGCAAAACCTCTTATTATCTAAATATTATGCGGATGTTATTATATTTGTCGTGTCGTTTGCTTTTAAGATTGTTGGCTTGTTGCTCTTTTCTCCTATTGCTTGAATGCTTAAAAAAATTGACGCCAAATTACCCCTCTAGATGTTGGATGCAGCAAGCTTTTGCCTTTTGCTCCCACTTCTGAATACCAGCTATTTGTAATCTTTGCCACTCTTCCTGTTCTTCCTCATTTGTCTTCAGGCTTCAGATTCCTGGTTTTCCCAGCAGTGCCATAAGGCCGATTGTTAAGACTGCCCACTTGCCTGCCCCTCTTCCCTATATTGTTAGATTCCTCAGAGAATCTCAGTTGGTTGATGATTAGTATGGTCATACCTCGTGAGCAGTTTACATAGAATCTTGAATTTTAGTTCCTAGTATCAAAGTATCAGATGGGACCATAAGCCTGGTCTAAAACACCTTACAAGGTCCTGGTCTAAAACAGCTTACAGCACCCTACCCCGGCAAGCCTTTCACACTGTTCTCAGTCCCTGGCTGGTGAACAGCCACGACCGTTACTGCTAAACCCCTCAAGCAACATCATCAAGCTCCTAGCCTCCTGGCCCTCGGCAACATTATTCGTGTTGCTATTGCAATCTATCCAGCATCCTCTTCAACGGGGCTAGGTGCGTCAAACCGGCAGCTTCCAATCAACAACACATGCTGGTTCCTTTTCCCACACTAGTCTCGCTGACCCAACTCTGCATCTTGGCAATCTCCACTACCTTCTCAACGTATCCGGGTCGAGCAACACACGTGAGTGTTTTGGTTAACTCTCGCTGACCCATCCTATTAAGTCCGATTGCTGCCCTGTTCAACGAAAACAGAGAAGAAAATGGTCCTGCTCTGGGCTGTTGTGGACGCCCTAGACAGATAAAGTATACTAGTTTGCTTTTATTTCAAGTTGTTCCTATAAGCTATATCACAGTTGTGTTGGGAACTTGTGATCTCGTACCAAGGTTCAGTCTCTTGCTTTATATCCATCTGACCCTGATTCATACACAAGCGATGTGCTTATTTGAGACACAGCATATCAAGAGCATAGTACAATTTGTATCTGAATCTGCTTGTGCATGAGGAGAATTTTAATACACAGTCATAAATTTTAATTTCTAATGGTGTGTATCATGTGTATGTAATAATACAAACTTGTGACTTGTCAAGAACTCAAGTATGTTACTGATGCTAGCTCGCTGGTACATGGATATGCTATATTTTGATGCATTTCTTATAAACATTACTCCCGCATGTTACTACATTTCCTTTCAAATTGGAAAAATGCATGGTCGAAGGTGCTCAGTTGCTAATCAACACACTAATGTACTGTAGCTTATACTAGAATTCTAGAAAACATTGCCAAAAAAGAACAACAAATGAAAACTGCCGGCATAATACAATTTGATACTCTTAAGGAGGAGCAGAAACCGCATCCGATTGAAGAATGTCAAGGGAAGCTGGAGGTGGATTCTGAGGCCATGACCGGGGAGCCAAACGTGCTCCCATATTTGCTGCAGCCTGCAGCATTGGCTGTTCTACTGGTCCAGGACCTGTTATAATGTTAGAAAAGGAGGCTGCCATATCTTGAATCTGTTAAACCAACTGCTAGCAGTCCAAGAAACTGAGCCCTTTAGGAGATTTCAAAGCTGATATATGACCAAAAAAAAAACAGAGAGGCAATCAGCTTCCACACAACGAGAGGAAATAGGGTGAGATTGAGCAAAGTTGAAGGCCAAGAATAATAGCCTGAGGCTCGACATCCTCCGCCGATAGAGCAGTACCAACCGAGTCCAAAGCATCACACAAGAGACCGTCGGATTGCGAAGTACCACTGCCAGATCACAAGCAAGCGAATCATAGTGCCAAGTTCTTGAATGCTCCACTAGGCGGTGGTAGCCAAACCGAAGACAGATGGAGGTTCAGAACACCGAAAGGCAGCAAGAAATTCAGTAGTCTGATGCATTGCACTACTACAATAAGCACTGGTGTGGAGAGTTTAAAAAGCAATGAGGTTTCCGGGGAGTCGAAAAGAGGCTCAATACAGGTATCCAAACAAGAGTTTTGTGAACGTGGAACTCGGTAGCCCAAAAGATGGGCAAACCAGGCACAATAGTTTCACTATATGATTTGCAAAAAGGGACAAATATCAGACCTGGAGAGATGCCGATAATGAAGATTGGCTCATGTTGCAAAGGAACAAATTTAGAAATGATGAAACTATAGATAAGACTGGTTATCGTCTTATACAAACACCGTAGGAAAACAACCGGGTCTGCATTGCTGCATATAATTACTCTACCTCACGAGTAAACAATAACCAAATTTGGTATGATGATGATATGTAGCATACATGGGCTACATACCAGAGGTATAAACCTAATTCCTTTTACCCCTACTTTTTCTAGGTCCAACTACCTCCCAACCATCTTCTGCTTCAACTGCCTGCTTGGTCTTTGGCTCTCTTGCATGAGACTCTGGTTCGTCCACAACCATGTTTGATGAATCATTTCTAGTCATGCTAGGAACAGTAACATCATCGTCATCATCACTATCTTCGTCATCATCCACAACCTAACACGAGTAAGAGAGTGAGTATATCGTAATGCCGAAAGTTGCCATATATGACTCGGTCAGAACTCAAATTGTGCGAACTCTCCTTATCTAGATAAACCAAAACCAACGTCCACAGGCATTTCTACAACACAAAAATTTGGCGAATTCTTAGAATTGCCCAAACTTCTAATGCACAGGGTTGTGAAAAGTACCTGTTTAACATGAGGAGTAGGAACTCTTCGACTGTTGGCTTCCCTTAGGCTTTCAATGGACTTGAAATTGCAATCCAAACATTCTTCATGCATAATCATTATTTTTTCAGCTACCTGTTCAAAATCCTCTGCCAATTTACATTTACAACAGATTCCACTAGATAAAGATAAAGCAGCTAATCTAAATTCCACTGTTACAGATTCCTGACAGCTCTTAATAGAATTAAAACTACTATCTGAACATTCTGCAAGCATAACTTACGAACTTTCCAACTACTTGTGCAAATCTACAGGCATAAACCATAAATATACAAATTGCAGGTAGAAAATTGAGCTTGTGCAAATTTAAAGGCATAAACCATAAAGATACAAACTGCAGGTAGAAAATTGCACCCCAGATGTCAACCAGCCTTAAGCTTTCAATAGACTTGAAATACAATCTAGACATTCTTCAAACATTCTTTATGCATAATCAGTAACTCTACACATAACTTCATAGATCGGCAAAAGAAAGGAATACAAGAAAAACCATAAAACAGAAGCACAAGATTGCATCCTCTATCAGAGAATCAGCTCCCTATGCAGAAAATCAGCTGACTAAATCCGTACATTTGTCGATTTAATGCCAGCAATAGTTTATAACAAAAGAGTTCGAGTTTCTAAAGACGATTAATTAACCAAGTACTGAAGGTCAGACATACGAAACACAGACATCTCACAAATATCTTCACAGTTCCACATTTTAAGCCAAGTACACTATCTACAGAGGTAAGCAGATCATTCTCTGGTTCCCACCACAAGCATAACACAACAAAATTTATTCCTATTACAATCCATCAAGATACTATCAGACATTGCAACATGGCACCTAATAAAATGGAGTAACGAAACATACCTCCTCAATGCTACCATCCTCTGTCATAGTATTCAGAGAAAGCATAGCTTCGTTGAGCATTTCTTCCAAATCATCTATATAAAGAAGTTCTGGAAAAGAATGCAACACATACCTATCAGATCCAATACACTAATCACTGTAAGAAAAGTTCACATATTTCGGCGCAAAACTGACAAATGATGAAGTACAATTCAGTTGGTCCATATTGAGAGATCGATTTAAAGATTTTTCGGCACAAATATCGAAAATTACGACTGAATTTGGAAAAGGAGAAAGCTTTGAGAAAATTAAGATTACCAGTGGAGTGATTGACCCAGGAGACGATTTCGGAGACGAGTTGCTCGGCCTTTTGGCGCGAGTCACGGCCGCCCCACTCGTTCTCGACAGCCAATTGAAGCGCCGACCACCGAGACAGAACTAATCCGACGCCTTCATGGAACACCTCCACAGCTGCCGCCGTTAGCTTTCTCTCAGGCTCCATCTTCAGGGCTGTAAAACCCTAACCCTAAAGCCACTGATGGTGGAAAGATTCGATCTATGAGTCAAGGTTGGGTTTTAATATAAACCAGAAAAAGAAAAGAAAAAGAAAAAAAAAGAAAGAAAAAAAAAAAAGGTAAAATATTGTATAATTTTTTTGGTTTAAAGTCGACATATATTTAATTTTTATAGTTTTATTTTAATCTGATTAATTCTTAAAGTCACGATTTATCATCTAAATAGTCTTTATAATTTTATTTTAACCTGAATAATCCTTAAAGTCATGATTTTTCATCTAAATAGTTCTTATGGCCTTTAACTGAGAAAATTGTCGGAATGACTATTTGAATGAAAAATCATGACTTTAAGAACTATTCAGATTAAAATAAAACCATAAGGATTATTTGGATGAAAAATTGTGACTTTAAAGACAATAAATTAAAATAAAACTACATAGACTAAACAGATATCGACTTCAAATCATAAGGACTAAACAAATTTCAATTCATAAATTAATAACCTCGATTAAATAATATTTTTTGCTAGCCCCGAAATAAAGAATTAACAAAAGTAACATCGATAAATTAACAATCTCGATTAAATAATATTTTTTGCCGGTCCCGACGTTATTAATTTATAGAGGTTTAAATTATAGGGTTTGGTATCTTCACATACGTTGTTTTCGTATAGAAGAAGAAAACTCTTAAACGAGATATTTTATTTCAACAAGTTTTCTTTACTTTTGATATGAATGTCTCTTTTGGTAATTTTACGTACCCATAAAGTTTTATATAATTTGTATAAAAAAAAAAGATGTGTATCTAGTATTTAGGGATGTGTTAATACAATTTCTCTTTAGTGTGATAATGAGTTCAACTAAGAAGAATAAGGTCACTGGAGAGATTACCTGAAAACAGGTTTTATGTTCCAAAGAAGGAACAACAAATGAGACTTCGGAGAATATAAGAAAGCAAGACTCATCGACCATGGAAGAAATGAATTGTGAAATCAAGCGTGTGGGTTGTAAGGCAAGGTTGAACATCGTCTTCAACAAGGCAAAGAGAAAATGATGGGTAAGTGACTTTAAGGAAGCTCATACACATGCACTTACAAGCCCCCCAAAGGTACATTTGTTGTCACCACATCGCAAGCTTACAAAAGCAAATAAGTGTCTCATGGAAAAGCTATAGAGTGTTAACATTCGATTAAGTCAGCAATTCAAAATAATGGAGACTGTGGCAAGTGGTATACAAAATGTTGGTTGCATTGCCAAAGATTTGAGAAACTATGAAAGAGATTTGAGAGAAGAAGTTAAGGGACATGATGCAACTATGCTACTTGAGTACTGCTGGTCAGAAAAGAAAAAGAAACCATCTTTTTATTTTAAAGTTGATGGGGATGAAGAAAATAAGATTAGACATTGTTTTTGGGCTGATCCTACATCAAAGAAAGCTTACTATTTCTTTAATGATGTTGTCGTGTTTGATACCACATATAATACAAATAAATATCATATGATATTTGCTCCAATCACAGGCGTCAACCATCATGGGCAGACAATTGTATTTGGCTGTGCACTTTAAGGGATGAGAAAACTAAATCTTTCATTTGGTTATTAGAACAATGGCTAAAAGTTATGCCTAGTGGATCGACGAAGGTTATCAATACTAATCAAGATCCTGCAATTGCAAAATCCATCGCTCAAGTTCTTCCACTTACACTACACTGTTATTGTCTTTGACATATCAAGTTTAAATTTCAAGATAAGCTCGGTCCAATGATTGCTCAAAATTATTATGGACTATTCAAAGCCAGTGTATATAACTCTGAGACTAAAGAAGAAATTGAAGCTAGTTGGAAGAATGTTGTGCAACAAAGCAAACAAGAAGATCATGTGTGGCTGAACACAATATATGAATTACAAAGTAAATGGATCCCTGCATTTTGCAATTACATCTTCCATGCTTGTATGCAAAGTATTCAAAGAGTTGAAAGTAACCATTCTTTCTTTAAAACATTTGTTTCAGAGAATAATTCTTTATTGGATTTTGTTACAAGGATTAAAAGGGGACTTAGACAACAAAGACATGAAGAATTGATCCGGGATCATATTGACAGTAATCAAATACCAAAGACAAAGACTTTTTATCCATTAGAAAAGCAAATGTGTGAGGTGGACACAAAGAAATATTTTTGAAGTTCCAACATAAGGTGGTCAAAAGTACTTCTTATATGAAATGTGAAACTTTTAAGGAGGATGGAAGTACTGCTTATATATTGTTTTAAAAGCTGCGGATAATGAACAAAGCTGGTAGAAAAAGATGAAGAGAAAAAGTAAACTCTTGTATTAAATCATTTAGGTTACAACCAAGTATATATATACAAGCCTAGCCATATCTAGCCATACCAACCATACTCATGACTACTGACTTCCTTACATAGTAAGGTGGATGACTTACTTACACAAGGTATGGTGTAGTCAGCATGCTACACCATACTTTACTATAGTGTAGGTAAGGTAATGAGCGCTACACCATACTTTCTCCACTATAGACTACATCATACTTTCTCTACTGTAGGGTACTATACTAACTATATATTTCTATATATTTCAATGCTCCCCTTCAAGCTGGATCAAGGATATTGACTGATCCAACCTTGGATAATAACTGATGGAATTGGACAGAAGGAAGGGCCTTTGTAAAAACATCAGCAAGTTGATCTTGGCTTTGAGTATATATTGTGGAGATAACCTTGCTTTGAACTTGCTCTCGCACATAGTGACAATCAACTTCAATATGTTTGGTCCTCTCATGGAAGATCAGATTTGAAGCAATGTGCATTGTAGCTTGATTGTCACAAAATAGTAACTTAGGATGGGACTGAGAGAATCCTAGATCAGCTAGGAGATATTTTAACCAGACAAGAAGTTGAGGCTATTGCTTCTGCCCTTAAGCGAGCAATCACGTGTTGTTTTTTGCTTATTAAAGTGACTAGATTTCCACCAACTAGAGTACAAAATCCAGTTGTAGATTTTCTGTCAAGCTTGTTCCCAGCCCAATCTGCATCAGTAAATCCTACAATGTTGTTGTGACAATTCTTCCTCATGAGAATAACTCTGCATACAAATCCCTTAAGATATCTCAACACTCTTTTAACAATGAGCATATGAGATTCAGTAGGAGCATGCATGAGTTGGCTAATGATAGTCACTGCAAAGGTGATATCAGGCCTAGTAATGGTGAGGTATATGAGTTTCCCAACCAATCTTTGGTACTCATGGATGTTTGGGAGAGATTCACCTGCTGCATTCATTTGGAACTTGCAATCTAGAGGAGTGGCACCATGTTTACTTTCAGACATATCTACTTCTTGAAGTAGATCCAGAAGATACTTTCTTTGGTTTAAGAACAAACCCTTCGTGGAAGTGGTCATTTCAATGCCAAGAAAGTATTTCAACCTTCCCAGATCTTTGATGACAAAAGTTTGAAGTAAAAACTGCTTGAGAAGATTAATTTCTTCCAAATTTTCACCAGTAATGATGAGGTCATCAACATAGATAAGAACACAAAGTTTAGTTGCAGGTCCTTTCTTGATAAATAAGGATGAGACCGCATTGCTTCTTTTGAATCCAGAGGTTTCCAACACAGAGTTGAGTTTTGAATACCAAGCTCGAGGTGATTGTTTTAAGCCATAGATAGCCTTATGTAGCTTACAGACCTTGTTAGGAGTGCCTTCATGTGGATGACCAAGAGGGAGTTGCATATAAATTTCTTCTTCTAATTCTCCATGTAAGAAAACATTTTTCACATCCATTTGAAACATAGGCCACTCATGATTCACTTTATTGACAACAACACCCTCACAGTATTCATCTTTGCCACAGGAGCAAATGTCTCCCTGTAATCCACTCCATAAGTTTGACTAAAACCCCTTGCCACTAATCGAGCTTTATGTCTCTCAATTGAGTTATTAGATTGGAATTTAGTTTTGAAGATCTACTTACTCCATACGACTTTCTTCTCAGCGGGAAGTGGCACCACACTCCAAGTTTTGTTTCTAATGCTTGTAACTCTTTTTGCATACCCTTTTTCTAGGTTGGTTGAAGATTTGCTTCTTGAAAAGTTCTTGGTTCACTTTCACTTGAAATGTTAGAGAGAAAGGCATCATACAATTTTAACACTTTGTCGTAAGAAAAAAACTTTTTGATTTGATACCTTGCAGCAAAGGTCTTGTAATTGTCCCACTTTGATGGAGGTTGCCTAATTCGAGTGGGATACCTCCTTTGAGGTTGAACCTCAACTGTCACATCCCGGTTCTTAAGTTGGTTTGAGATTATTTACTTTTGTGTTACTTTGACCTTTCACCGTTTTGAGTTACCGTTTACTATTCAAGGACCCTAGAGTTGACTTTTTGTAGGAAAATTATTTCAGGAAAATCTCTTAAAGGAAGTCGTAGAGGACGTTAATACAAATCCCTAGACATGTTATACGTTAAAATCAGAGTTCGTATGTAAAAGTCATGGTGTAAAATGTAAAGTTACTATTTTAGTCGGGAGTATAAAAAGGGAAACTTACTGGTTGGGGTAATGTAGAAATCAGAATTTCACCCTCTCTCTCTCTCTCTCTCTCTCTCTCTCTCTCTCTCTTCTTTCCCGCGTCTCTCTCCTCCGCCGGTTTCCCCGCCTCTGTCCGCCATAGTCCGGCCGAGTTAGGCGGCAAGGTAGGTATCAAATCAAAGCTTGGACCATCCTCTGTCGATCTAGGTAGGTTGGTGGATCCATCTCGCCGACGTGAGAGAGAAATCATGCCGGAAAGCCGCACCATCACCGCCGGGTTCTTCTCACCGAGACTCCTTTTTCCAGCCACCATAACCGGAGCTTCTTATCTCGTTTGGAAGCTCTCATCTTGCGCAACAAAACCTCAAAAGGTTTCAACCTAATTCGATCTAGGTAAGCAGAATCGTTGATTTGAAATTTTAGGGTTCTTGAATTGAGGTTTTTATGTTTTAGTTCGATTACCCTAGTTAGACTAGAAATTGATTCTTGTGGTAGTTATGAAAGTTGTTTAGAATGTTGAGAAGATGATTGTGCTAAAATTTGGTAAGCATTGAAGGTGGCCGGCCGGCCGCCGTTGCCGACGGAGCAGACGGCGGCGTCGCCTCTTTTGAGTAGTTTTTCGTGATTTGGTTATAATGAGAGGAGTCCAATGGTGTGAAGTTGGTAATTTTTGGAAGAGTTTTGGTTATGTTTGAATTTTTTTAGAGATTGGAGAATTTGGTGGTTGATAGAATAGATCCGACTATTGGATTTCCTTAGTTATGGTCTGGAATCGATGAGGTGAGGTTGTGGTTAAAGTTTGATGAAAATCCAATTAGCTTAACCCTAGCTTGAGTAGTGGGTTAAGTGGAGGGGTTTCGGTTCTTAAGTTAAAACATTAATTTTCCTTAATTGAAGAGTGGTTCTAAACATGTTTATGGTGTCAGGATACGTGGAGATCTCTCATGAATGGCGTTACAAATATCATCGGGCTGATGCCTAAATTTGTGAGTGGACTTTTTTTGCGAAAAAATTTATAAATATTTTTTCTATAATTATCGTTCTCAAGAAAGTAAGAAAGTTTGATTTTAGTTTGGCATAACATTTCTATGATTATGGAGTTGACATGGGAATTATCCTTCCGGATTGATTTTCAAATATGGTGTGGATTTCTTATTGGGACTTATGTTTTAAGTTGAGTTTAATGGTTTATGTTTTGAGATGATTCCAGATATAATTATTATCGTTTTTATTTATTGATTTTGAGATTTATAAAAGAGTACCGAAAATGGGATTTTCAGTAGTTTTCTATTCATAATTTTCATGTTTAATTGTGGATTCATAATTTTCATGCTTAGCCTGGGACGCTACTATCTTATTCATTGCAAGCTATAGGTGAGTTGAGAGCTTAGTGTGAGATGCTACTATCTTATTCATTGCTAGCTAGCCATTACTAGCGGTCCTCACCATAGCTGGGTTGAGCGCTTAGCGTGTGACGCCACTAGGGCCTAGGAGGCCCCGATCAATTTTTATTCATTGCTAGCTATCCATTATTAGCGGTCCTCATCATAGGTGAGTCGAGCGCTTAACATGAGACGCTATTAGAGCCTGGGAGGCTCTGACCCGAGCATGGTAGGCTCCTCTTACATGGAGATATCTTTTCCCCTTGTTTTATTTTTTTCAATTATGTATTTGATTAACCAGCGGGGTTGGTTTGTCCATTTTACGTAATTCTGGATATAAAGTTATGCATGAACAAAGTTGCGTGCATCGATGTGTTAATATTTAGTCGGTTTTAAATGCCCAGTTGCAGGCTAAGTTTTATTGATGTCGAGCGTCCATGGAGTCGAGGCATAGTCAGAGGCTGCTTCCTCTTATTCTTTATTCATTGTTTTTCTTTCATTATTAGATATGCTATGATTATCTAGTTAGTAAATTTTTAAATGTCTTTGTTCTTGGTTGTGAGATTCTTTTAGATTGGTATTTGAACTCTGCTAGGAAGTCGATTGATAAGATGTGTTGTAGTAACTAGTAAGGACGCCTTGAGGCTAAAACTTTTTGGCCAGGAATATTCATTTGAAACAGCAAAGCTATAGATTTGTTCAACAAATCCTTACTTTTCTTTTCAGCAATGCCATTTTGCTTTGGAGTTCCAACACCATTCAGTGCCATTGTCTGATCTTAAAATATGATTTTTTTAAGAAAATATGTTCATGACAAGATTTTAGAAGACCTTTAAAAGGTCACTTTTAAATTTTAACAGATAAACCCAAGTAACTCTAGAATAATCATCAACAAAACTAACAAAATACTTATAACCATCCCATGAATCAAGGGGGTTGGACCCCAAATATCTGAATGAACAATTTCAAACATTTTACTGGCTCTAGAAAGAGATACATGAAAATGAAGTTTAGCAAATTATGCTAATTGACAAATCTCACAAATAAGAGAATTTTTACAAGAACTAGAAAATCCTTACACAAGGTATGGTGTAGTTAGCATGCTACATCATACTTTACTGTAGAGTAGGTAAGGTGATGAACAGTACACCATACTTTCTTTACTGTAAACTACACCATAGTTTCTCTACTGTAGAGTACTATGCTAACTATATATTTCAATAAAGCTGGAAAAGGCGACAAGTTGTTCTTGACAAAGTATCTGGTTTTGCCAAGTGTAGTTGTGGAGGCTTTGAGGTTGAAGGAATTGCATGTAGGCATATCATTTTCTTTTACCGGAGTATGAATAAGGTATCTTTGCCAAGTGAATACATATTGGATAGGTGGACGAAAAATGCTAAAGCTAGAAGAGTTTGGGTTGATGGTGGCGTTGAAGTGAAAGATGTGGGTGATAAGACATTGTTGATAAGATATATTCAATTATCTCTACTTTTACAAGTTGTGATTGATGAGGCATCTCTTTCACCAGAAACAACAAAATATGTCACAATGGACTTCATTCGCTTCACATGGGAATTAAAGAACTTCACTCTGGTCTGGGTGTTGAGTCAATTCCATCGACAACGAAAAGAAGACCTGAGCAAATACTCATTGAGGAACCACCTCACGCAAAGGCTAAAGGAATTGGAAAGCGGTTGAAGTCATCCAAAGAAATAGCAATGAATAAGCAGAGACATTGTGGAAAATAAGGAAGAACCGGGCATAACATACTAACATGTGACACACAATACCAATGGGTAAAAATTTTCTTCACTAGTAATACTTGATTTTATTTTCCCATATGGTTAATGCTTGTTAATGTATCACTCATATTGCATATGATCAGGTCAAGCATACAAGTCAATCCCACAGATGAATCAAATGAAACACCACCTAGCATTTAGAGGATGGAGTCGATCACAAATCTATTTTATTTCAGCATTATCTCAATTGTTTTCTTATGTGATGTCTGTAATGCATCATTAGTTGGATTGTCATATGATCATTGTGATCTCATTTAAGCACAACACTAGAACTTATGCATATTCTTTTGGATTATAATTATAATTTGTGATTGTGATTTGGGATGTCTGTTACATATTTCAATAGATATTTTTTATCAAGTATAATTTCAATATAGTTGGATTAGATGATTGTGGTATAGGCTTGGATTGTGGTATAGCAATAAGGCAAAAACTAATTGCAACCTGCCAACCTATATCCTCATTACCAAAATTTATAGAAATTTAGTAGCAGACACAACAATGACATAAACATCGAATAGGAACATAAGCTCAAGGATAAGATGTTTGCTCAAAAATCATCTCGGCCGAAACGATGGCCGAGGGACTTGAAACGTAATCGTCGTTCTGATTTGCGCGGGCGTGCCAACTCGTGGCCTGTTGGCCAAGCGAGGTTTTTGATTAATATTTTGTGCCTGATCTAACTTCTTACAAGTGATTGAAGGCCGAGGAAGGAACCGTTTCGGCCTTTAGGTTCTCTTGCATTTGTAGCAAGGATTTTCGGCGTTTTCACCGATGCTGCTCCCATTTTTCGTGATTTTTTTTTTGTATGAGTTTGCGAGAAAATAAAGTGCAAAAAGTAAAAGAACAAAATTTAAAATTGTGTGAAATTTAAAGAGCGGAAAATAATTGTGAGGAATTAAAGTGCATGAAATTTAAAGATGCAAAAAAGTAAATTGCAGAATGTAAAGAAAACGATAAATTGCAGAAGGTAAAGAAAGCAATTAAAAAAAAGAAGAAAACTAGGCTAGATTATGAATGAAAAGATTGATATTGTAGAGAACTCGTAGAGAATTTGGTGTTTGTATTGAAATGTTGTTTGTGTTGGTCGAGGATCCTTTACAATGAGGTTGAGGGTCAAATATATACAATTACGAACGCACAATAAAGGAAAGAGAATACAATTAAATATTTAAATTTCGCTCTTAATGACCAGAATCAAGATTATGCTCCATATTGCTCATTTCTTAGTCGCACCATATATACTTTCTTCTTGATGCACCATTGGAATCGATTGTCTATTGATCATGAAATATTGTCATCAATGCCTTCAAACGCAATTATATCTCTGTTATTTCCTTCCTCGATTATATATTCGGTAATTATGATAAATCACCGTTATTTTATTCCCTTTTATATATCGGCAATTATGAGAAATCGTCGTTGTTATCTTTCCATTTATATATCGGTAATTATGAGAAATCGCCGTTATTGCCTTCCCTTTTCATTTCTTCCCCGAATGTTAATATCTAATAGAATTTCATAATAAAATTATATTGAGATATTGCTAATAAAGCACTAAATTTTCCTTATCAATCTGTTAATATTTCAAGAGCCGATTTACCAAAATTGGGTACAAACGTAAGGACAGTGCAATTGCCTCACTGCAGACTTCAAAAGAATACTTTGAGAAACAAATTGGAGAGGTGGAGACCAATTGAGGGAGTTATTGAACCAGGATCCAGGTCTTGCTCATCAGATAATGTCCACGACTGTAATGTTAACATTCAGATTACATGTATACTAGGTTCAGAAGATATTGATGATTTTCAAAGAGTCAAAAGCTGCATTAACTTAATTTTTAAATTTTTAATCATACACCCACTGACATGACCCACCCTGAATTTCACCCTGAAACCCGGATTAACTCGTGCGGGGACCACCTCCAAGAAAGATATTACCGAAAAATCGGCATAACCTCCCTTGAAAATGGACAACCCTTCCTAACGAAAACCTGCAAACACTTCCAAAAGTTTTTAATCCAACCATTTAAAGATTCAGAGCAACTCTAACAGGAAGAAAGGAAACATAATAAATTAACCAGCGGAAGCTATATGATGACTATGCCTCATACCCATGTACGCCTGACCTCAACTATGCAATCCTGCAAACTGGGCATTTTTAAAACGAAGAGCCCAGGGGAAAACATTTGAAACACGTTAGAGTGAGTGGACAAAAACATAAATTTAATGAAAATATTTATGTTTTCCCATTTTCTAATAATCAAGAAATCCGTTGCATGCAAGTGTTGACAAAACCTTCATAAGGAAAATCCCAAAGAAACGGACTAGCCCCGCTAGTCAAAATATTGATAAAGATAAATACTAACCTTCATTGAAGAAGGTACCAAAACAAGGGACTAGCCCCGCTAGTCAAATCGACAACTCAAGTAAAATATCCTATATGGCCATATAAGTGAGTCTCCCAGACTCTATTGTCTCCCAGGCATAGTACTCCCATACTCCCTGTACCTTCACGTCGAGTTGACGGAGAGGGTACAAGGCTTGTGTGATGCCGCCGGCAACATCACATCACCCGAAGGCGGAAAGGGCTTGCGTGACCCCACTTGAAACATGGGTGTCACATCACCTCGAAAGGTGGAACGACATACTAGCATTGACATCATATATTTTCCAAGAATATGGCATAAGGAAATATATAAATCATATGAGTTTTCCCGAAACTCATAAATAAAACATAAGTACGATTCCCAACCGTACTTGGAAAAATTCTAAGAGCAATATAGTTAATTAAATTCAACGTGTCTCACACGTTAACATACTTAAAATAGATTAACTCAAATCATTTTCAAGATCCATTCAAAGGAGAAATAATAATTTCAACTCAGAAAATTAATGATGATTTTCTAAACAATTCATGCATGCATACTCCTTTAAAAATAAAATGTCCACTCACAGAATGAGGCCTAAGCCTTCCAATGCTCGGAATACTCCTCGAGCGCCGCCTCCAACTAATCACACTCTCTAGCCAATCCCACGTCTGACGATAAACAGAAGAATAAATTGGTCAGACCGGACTCCAATAATCATTAATGATTCAACTTCTTCCTAGTTTGACTAGGTTTACTGAGTTGACCAAAATTGACCAAGTTTGACCAATTGATTTATGATTAGCCAACTAACGATGCCTCGACAATTTCCACTTTAACCTTCGACTTAACAAATCGGGTTACCTTGATTACTCTAACCATCCAATTTAATTCCAACAATCATCTTAATAATTCGATTACAATTGATGCTTCCTCCAAACAATCCTCAATCACTTTCTCTCTATACAACTTCACACCATAAATCACTAAGGGCACCCAAAATGGGTTTCCATAAATAGAAAGTTTCCCAAAAAGGGAAAATCCCCTTAAATAGAAACTTTCCTAAAATGACAGATTTTACTAAACCGGAAACTACGACTTGAATTAGGAAGAAAAACCTTGAGAACTACCTTCTCGGTTCTCTGCCGGATTTGCTGCTTCGTCGGATTCCGGCGACTTACCGGAATATTCTGCCGGATTCTGGCCACTTGCCGGAATTTCGCCATGATCTCCCCGCAATCTCTAGAACACCAAGTTCTCGACATGAACGTAAACCAAATAACCACATCAGCTAACAATCCAAACACAACAACATCAACACAGTAGCTACATCAGCAAATCCCCTCACCTTAGCCACTGTTGGAAAGTCTTCATCGCCGGATTATCACTTGCAGCACCACCTTCTAACAAGAAATCACACCTCCTTCGTCGGCAGTAGTGTCTCTACCGGATTTTGGATTCGGGTCTCCACCTACACAGCAGCAGCAACCCTCCTTGCTTCCAAACTAGCTAATCTCGGTCTCCTGAGATAGATACGACGTCAGAAAGAAGAAGAGGAGCACCGAGCAGCCTTGACGGCGTTAATGGAGATGGCTCACCGGAAATCCCAAAAAAAATACAGAATTAGGGCTTCCTCCGATTTGGCCACGAATCAAGAAAACAAAGACATAACAAGGAAGAGGGAAGTGAGGAGAACAAGAATATACCCTTCATAGCCGTCGTCCCTGCAGGAGCTCGCCGGAAAATGAAAAACACAGTCGAGCTTTCCTTCGATCGATCACCACCGAATCGAGATGAAAGTGTGATCCATGGACCGGGTTTTGAAGAGGAGAAGGAGAGGAAAAGATCGGTGGTAATTTCTTGACCAGAGGTGGCCGGAATCGGCGACGCCGTGCCGGAGAGAGTGGAGGTAGGCGGAGAAGAAAACAGAGAGAGCTAGCTCGGGTCAACGCCCGAGTGTGGGTTTGACAAGGTCAACCCATCTGTTTTCCCTTTATACCCGAACCAACGGTCCAGATCGAAACCCTAACTGATCAGATGGCCAAGATTAAAAGTTATAATCTGATTTCAGAAAAAAAAATTAACTATAACGCCAAGCCTTCGATAAATCGTAGAAAATAGCTCGAAACTCCAAAAATAATTGGAGGACACCGATGAACTCGTATCGACGCGCACTAAGACCTCGGGTCCATAAAAGAAGAACTTGACATTTTGAGAAAAACTCGACAATAAACTCGAGTGTTAAATTACCAAATTACCGAGCACGGTTAAATTATTCAGTAACTCGTGCAATACCTAGTAAATAGGTAAAATTTGGGTCCGGGATGTTACACCCACCCTATATACTCAAGAACACCATCAGTGGAAACTTCTATATCAAAAACCCATAAAAAAACCATTATCAATCAATTTAAAAGAAAATGAAGAAGAACCTATTAGCAAAAGCGACGCTATTGGGATTTTAGAGGGCATATTGTCACGGGATGAGAACTTTGCTTCTCTACCAACTGTGCGGCCTTAGAGTTGTTCACCTCCTCGAACGCTCTAAGTCAGCCTTTCCTCCATGGAGCGGAAACAAGAGCAACACAAGAGAGCAAGAAAGATAGAAGTGTGCTAAGTATGCAAAGCTAAGCAAAGCAAACACTTAGACAATGTGGGAGAAAGGAACTTTGTATTGAATTGAGAACACTTTACAAGGCTTTCAAGGATGCTCTAGGATGGTTTAGCTAAGTGCCTTCACCACCTATTTATAGCCTAGCACCTCCTCAATGGATGGCTAGGAATAAATTAATCCAATGGCTACAATTTCTATGTTCTAGAATGTACATAAAGTATCTACAAGAAAATATCTAAGCTAGAGAATTCTAGAATTCTAAAGGGTTCTGGAATTCTCTAGGAATGTCCACCATGTTCTTGAAGTGCTTCCCCTTAGGCTTGGACCTTGCATGATGGACTTGGATTTGGACTTGTGTCATGGACTTCCTTCACTCAAATTCGGTCCATGACATTCTCCCTCACTCAAGTCGGCGACGTCCTCGTCGCCCTTGCAAGTTCCTCTTGCTCAAACTCGGCAATCTTGTCCTTGAATTGCCACAAGGACTCCTCTTTCTCCCAACTAGCCTCGGACGCGGGCAGCCTCTTCCATTTGACGAAGTATTCGGTATACTTCGGTATCCGCTTCTTCCGCATCTCGCGCTTGGCTTCAATGCTATCCACTTCTTTGTCAAATGAATTGGTCATATAAGCGGGAGCTTGATGAGACTTCCCTCGTTCGGGTGCTTCGGCATCTTCATGAAAAGGCTTCAAGTGACTTACATGAAACATCGGGTGAAGTTTGGTGTTAGAAGGTAGTTCCACTAGATATGCCGCTTTGCCTACCCTCTTGAGGATCAGAAAGGGACCTTCATACTTCCGTAGCAAACTCTTGTGAAGTCCCTTGTTCGCCTTGTGTTGTGTTGGAATCACCTTCACAAACACTAGGTCGCCGGTTTGGAACTCTAAGTGTCACCTTTGCAGGTCCGCATACTTCTTCATCTTCTTTGAAGCCTTCTCTAGTTGCGAACGAGCGAGCTCATTGGCTTGCTGCCACTCCTTAACTGTTTTATATGCAGCGGGGCTACTTCCCGTGTAGCCGGTCACCAACGTGCTTGGAGTCAAGGGTTGTTGTCCGGTTGCTAGCTCGAACGGACTTGCTCCCGTCGACTCGGACCGTTGCAAGTTATAAGAGAATTGGGCGACATCAAGCAACTTTGCCCAATCCTTTTGGTTGGCCCTTGGTCTTGATGGAATGGGGAGGGGTCTAACAACCCTCCCGGATGCTTTTGCTCCACCTTGTCTTGTTGGCACACAAGGCAAGTCTCCACATACGAGTCCACATCGTCTCGCATATGTGGCCAATAGTAGGTGTCGCTAAGCAATGTCAAAGTGCGATGAGTGCCGGGGTGTCCTGCCCTCTTCGAGTCATGGCACTCCTTCAAGACCTCCCTCCTCAAGTTGTCCCATTTCGAAACATAGAGCCGTTTCCCCGTTGTGTAAAGCAACTCATCCTCGAGTCAAAATTGCCTTGTCATTCCAAGTTCCACCAAGTTCTTGGCTTGAGAGTCATGGGATAGTCCCTCCTTGATTCTTCTCATGAGATTGCCTTGACATCGATGTAAAGCGATCCACCTTTCGCTTGTTGCCTTGGTTGAGGGACGCTAGCCTTCACGGCATTGAGCAGCCGGATGCACCCCATCCTTGCTGCATCATTCTCCTCCGCCTCGATCCTAGGCTCTTGGAAGGCCATGGCTTTGAGGGCTTTCTTTTGAGGGCAGTCGCGCATCATGTGAGGGCCATCGCATAAGTAGCACTTCACCTCCCAAGTCTTGCTTGCGGACTTGTCGTGCCTCTCGAAGCTCTTCACCTTCAGCTTGTAACTTGACTCGGGCTTCTCCTTCGGCTTTGGCACGTCTCCCCCACTTTTCTCATAGTTCACCTTCTTCCCCTTGAACTTGGTGTCGCCTTGGTGACTAACTTTGAATTCAATGAGGGACTCGACAGCGGCAATGGCTTGTGACAATGTTTGCACTTGTCTTCTTTGCAACTCAAGCTTTGCCCAACATTGTAATCCACTCATGCTTATATGAGCTTGTCCTCCTCCGTCATGTTGGGCACTTCGAATAACAAGTTGACAAATGTGTTGACATAATCTTTGACGCTACCTGTTTGCTTTAGCCACCGAAGCTTCTCCTTGGCTTCGTATTGAGCATTTTGGGGATAGAAGTGCAACTTGATATCATTCTTGAACTCTTCCCAAGTATTGAGAGAGAACGTACCTTGCTCAATTTCCATGCTCCTTTGACGCCACCACATAAGGGCATTGTCGGCTAGGAACACGGCAAGCCGTTGAAATTTTGGACTCGTCATCTTTAAGCTTTAGATACTTGAAGTACCTTTCCATGTTCCATAGAAAGGTGTCAATCTCTTTAGCCTCCCTCTTCCCATTAAAGGATTTGAGTTTGAAAGAGTCCAACGCCTTCGTCTCCTTTGGCCCTTGCGACTTACTCAACGCAGCCTCTTTGCACAACGCCCAATCTCCCTTGACCTCCTTCACTTCCTCTCGGAGGGCTGTGAGCTCAGCGGACATCTTGTCAAGCTTTTCTCGGACCTCCCCTCGGATCTTGTTTGCCATAATGTTGAGAGCGCCTTGCATTTGCTCTCGCAACTCTTCCACCATGGCTGCGAGATCCTCATTTGTCACGATGTCATTGTCAAGTCGAGTGTCAAACTCGACCACGGCCGATTCCATTTTTCTGTGCCGTGCATCTAAGGCAGCAAGTACCTCTTTGTGGCTCCTCTTGGCGCCAACAACAGCTTGCTCCACCACCGAAACTCCTTCTTCGGACATCTTCCTTGTCATTGTGTTGTGTGCGAGCAACCAAGGCTCTGATACCACTTGCCACATGATGAGAACTTTGCATCTCTACCAACCGTGCGTCCTTAAAGTTGTTCACCTCCTCGAACTCTCTAAGTCAGCATGTCCTCCACACAGTGGAAACAAGAGCAACACAAGAGAGCAAGAAAGATAGAAGTGTGCTAAGTATGCAAAGCTAAGCAAAACAAACACTTAGACAATGTGAGAGAAATGAACTTTGTATTGAATTGAGAACATTTTACAAGACTTTCAAGGATGCTCTAGGATTTCTAGGATGCTCTAGGATTTCAAGGATGCTCTAGGATGGTTTGGCTAAGTGCCTTCACCACCTATTTATAGCCTAGCACCTCCTTAATGGATGGCTAGAATTTAATTAATCTAGTGGCTACAATTCTATATTCTAGAATGTACACAAAGTATCTACAAGAAAAGTACTAGAATTCTCTAGGAATTCTAAAGGGTTCTAGAATTCTCTAAGAATGTCCACCATGTTCTTAAAGTGCTTCCCCTCAGGCTTGGACGTTGCATGATGAACTTGGATTTGGACTTGTGTCATGAACTTCCTTCGTTCAAACTCGGTTCATGACAATATGATGGATTGAGAAGAGAGAGCAAGAAGAGATAGTTTCAGTCCGAACAGGAGCTATGACGAAAATTAAACGGAAGTATGTTGGTGACAGTAAATTAAGACTTTATAAACCCATTTCTTCATATTTTTTATAGTCAAGGGGGGTATACGGCCGGTGGACGACAGTCGAGGGGTCGATAGTTTTTTTCAGAAGTGATAGAGACGGGGGTACGTATACGGCCGAGATTTGAAGTATTGCGTATATCCGGACAGAGAGGATCCAAATCGTAGTCGTAGAGTCGTGATCAGTCATCTCATCTCACAAAAAGCTGGACTACCCAACTTCTCCTCTGCTTCGGTTCTACCACCCGCTCCCAAAACCAATCAACATAAATACACCCAACTCTTCATTTGATTCATTCATGCTCCTCCTCCTCTGAAGATGATGATGATGAAGCGTCATCTGTTAAAGCTTCCCCACTTGCGTACACGCCTTGCAAATCTCCATTCTCTCCTGGTATCTCTCTCGCTTTACCTTCTCATTTCCATCTTTTCCATACACTTTGATGAATTGGGTTCACCTCATTTTCAAGTTTTGAATGTTTTATCAGTTCTCCCCTTATGGAACTACTTGTTGTGCCAAGTTGCCGGAGGAACACAACCCTGTGTCGAATATGTTGATCGATTCCTTCGGAAGGCAGCACACTTACTTGAGGATCTCCTTGACAGAGCGGTGCAATCTGCGATGTCAATACTGTTAAGATTTCTGATTTGCAAAGTAGTACGAAACCAACTCACAATATGAAACTCAAGGATATTCTGGATGAATGGATATCATTCTTATTAACAAGCTTGGCTTATATAGCCATTACAGAAGCTAACAGAAATAGCTAAAAAAGTGATCACGTTTTAGCAACAGATTAGCTAACGTGACCAGCAGGAATAACGCAGTCCGATCCTATAGACCAGGATTTATTGAAACAGAAACAAAGACTAGGTAAACTAGACCTAGTAAACCCTATAATCATGCAGCTTAACAACTCTTCAATCCCTCCCCTAAACTAACACTTGAGAACAGTTAGTTTAGCTCAGCTGCTTTGCACATTCCCAACAGATCTCTGAGCTTCTTGAATGCATCCAACTTCAGCGGTTTAGTCATTAAATCTGCAATCTGTTCCTCTGTTCCACAATGCGTGAGCTCAATTACCCCATCCTTTGTCAGCTCTCTCAAGAAATGAAAACGCACATCAATGTGTTTACTTCTCCCATGCATGACAGGATTCTTTGACAGCTTTATGGTAGAACTATTGTCACACTTGATATCGATACACTTCTTCTGAGTATACCCTAGCTTCTCCAAAACTCTTCTTATCCATACTGCCTGACTTGCACATCCAGCTGCTGCCACAAACTCTGCCTCTGTAGTAGACAACGTTACAATTGGCTGTTTCTTCGATAACCACGATACAGCACCAGAACTTAACAAGAACACATAGCCAGAGGTGCTCTTTCGATCTTCTGTGTCACCTGCATAATCACTGTCTGTATAGGCCATCAACTCTTCTGAACTCCCTTTCTTGTACATAATTCCATAATCGAAAGTGCCCTTCAAATACCTCAAAATCCTCTTTGCAGCTTGTAAATGGAATTCTGTGGGATTAGCCATGTACCTGCTAATCAAGCTTACACTATACATCATGTCTGGACGGGTTGCTGTGAGATACATAAGACTTCCCACTACTTGCTTATAGTATGACTCATCAATCTTGATTCCATGCTCATCCTTGTTCAGCTTGCAGCCTGGTATGATTGGACTATTGACTTCATTGCTTTCAAACATCCCAAAACGCTTCAACACTTCTACTGCATATTTCTTTTGACAAATAAAGATGCCATTGGACTGCTGTGATACTTCAATCCCAAGAAAAAACCTCATTTTTCCCAAATCAGTCATTTCAAAAGCTTTCATCATTGATCTTTTGAAACTGCTCAACATGTCTTCATCATCACCAGTATAAATTAAGTCATCAACATAAACACTTACAATAAGTATTTTACCTTCTTTGCTTCTCTTGGTGAACAAAGTCTGTTCATTTGGACATCCTTCAAAACCTTCATTGACAAAGTGAGCTTCTAAACGGCTGAACCATGCTCGTGGAGCCTGCTTTAAACCGTAAAGAGCCTTGTGGAGCTTGTAGACTTTGTTCTCATTTTCTTTCATCTCATACCCTCTTGGCTGCTCTATGTACACATCTTCACTGAGTTCACCATGAAGGAAAGCAGACTTGACATCCAATTGATAAATCTTCCAATTTCTCTGAGCTGCACATGCCACAACCATCCTTACTGTCTCCAATCTTGCTACTGGAGCAAAAACTTCCTTGTAATCCACTCCATGCTTCTGACTGTACCCCTTTGCTACCAACCGTGCCTTATGCTTCTCAATTTCTCCAAGTTCATTGAACTTAGTCTTGTATACCCATTTCACCCCAATTTTCTTTGCTCCAACTGGAAGATCAGCAAGGGTCCAGGTCTTGTTCTTCTCGATGGATTTGATCTCACAGTCCATGGCTTCCCTCCAATGTGCACTTTTTACAGCTTCCTCATAGTACAAAGGATCATCAGTCACTAACATAGCCATATTTGCCTCGTCTTCATCACCTGAGAGACCCTCTCCACTAACATAATCTTCAGTCCATGCTGGTGTGAATCTAACCCTTCTACCTTCCCTACCATCTACATTTTCAGTTCTCTCTACCCTTGCTTCCTCACCACTAGCTACAACACACTCACCTGTTTCTCCCTCAAAATTCTCACTTTGCGTTTCCTCCTCTTCTTCTTCTTCTTCACTCTCTACCTCACTAGCTTCACCCCACTCCAAATCTATAAGGATCTGATCACTATAGCTCTCATCCCAGTCCCACTGTTTTTCTTCTTCAAAAATGACGTCCCTACTCACAACAATCTTTTTAGCTATAGGATCGTATAGTCTATAGCCTTTAGACTCCTCACTAACCCCTAACAGCACACAAATGAAGCTTTTATCATCAAGTTTAGTTCTTCTCACTGAAGGTACGTGAACATGTGCCATGCAACCGAAAACACGAAAATATCCCACTGAGGGCTTCACACCACTCCACATTTCTTCAGGGGTGACATTCTTGACAGCCAATGTAGGACATCTATTCAAGACATAGATGGTCCAGTTCACTGCCTCTGGCCAGAAGGTCTTGGGAATCTTCTTGTCAGAAAGCATTGAACGAACCATATTCATCACCGTTCTGTTCTTCCTCTCAGCAACGCCGTTTTGTTGTGGTGTATAGGCAGTGGTTAATTGCCTCTTGATGCCATGGTGTTTACAGAACTCATTGAATTCTCCTGAGGTGAATTCTCCTCCCCTATCCGTACGTAAACACTTGATCTCTAGACCTGTCTCCTTTTCAACCATACTTTTGAAAGCTTTGAAGTGATTCAAAGCTTCTGACTTCACAACCAAGTAATAACTCCAAGCCTTCCTACTATAATCATCAATAAAACATAAGACATACCTCTTCCCACTATTTGAGACAGGAGTGATCGGACCACATATATCAGCATGGATGAGTTCCAGTTTTTGTGTTGCTCTCCAAGTGCTCTTCTTTGGAATAGGGTCTCGATGTTGCTTTCCTTTAATGCAGTGTGCACAGTTTGTAGTTGATGAAGAGAAATTTGGAAGTCCATGCACCATCTTCTTGTACTGTAAAGTTCTCAAACCTTTATAGCTCAAGTGTCCATATCTTCGATGCCAAAGGAGAGAGAGATCATCATCTTGTGTACTGGTGTGTAGGCAACTGTCTTGTTTTGCATGGAGAGAGGTCTGGGACTGAGCAAACAAGATGAACATCCTGTTGGCAGTCATGTTAGTTTGTATAATCAACCCCTTGTTTGGATGGTAGATTTTACAAAGCCCTCCCTTAATCAGAATAGCCAGACCTCTTTCCTGCAGTTGCCCTATACTCAATAGGTTATTTTTGAGTTCTGGAACATAGTATACCTCAGCCACTACGTGCACAATCTCATTTAAAACCAGCTTTACACTTCCCTTGCCTTCCACTTTCATCTTGGTATTGTTCCCTAGCTTCACAAAGTGCTGGAACCCTTCATCAATCTTACTGAACATGCCTCTATCTCCACACATATGGTTAGAACATCCTGAGTCAAGAAACCATGCATCTTCTCGTCTAGCATCCTCCATCTCAACATAGGACATTAACAGCATCTCATCTTTCTCATTTAGCTCAGTGTAGTTGGCTTCCTCCTTATTCCAAGAGGGACACTCATACTGAAAATGGCCCAATTTGTGACAACGATAGCATTCAACAGTAGCCTTGTTGAAGCTTGTTGAAGCTCTCCCTCTTCCTCTATAAGCTCCTCGCCCTCGACCTCTTCCTCTTCCTCCTTCGTATGTGACCTTCAGAGCTTGTTCTTCTCCTTTATGCCTCTGAAACTTCTGTTCATGTACAATCAAAGAGCTTTGCAGCTCATCCACAGAGAGAGAGAGTCAGTATCTTTTGACTCCTCTATAGAACATACAATGTAGTCAAATCTCTCTGTGAGAGTACGTAGGATCTTCTCCACGATCTGTGCATCCTCCATATTCTGTCCAAGGTTGCGCATGTCATTTGCCACCATCATTACTCTTGAAAAATAATCTGTAACTGATTCACCAACCTTCATCTCCAATACTTCAAAATCTCTGCGAAGTCTCTGTAGTTGTGCACGTTTAACTCTCTCATTCCCTTGAAATTTTGTTTTCAAGGAATCCCACAGCTGCTTGGATGTCTCCTTCTGAAGAATGGTTTTCAGGATTGTTTTATCAATGGACTGAAATAAATAGTTTTTCACCTTTAAATCTTTCAGCTTCAGCTCCTCCAATGCTTTCCTTTGCTGGGCTGTCGTTGCATCTCCAACGGCAGGCTCAGAATAGCCAACTTCGATAAGGCTCCAAAATTCCTTTGATCGAAGGAAATTTTCCATCAACATGCACCAATGATCATAATCTCCATCGAGCCTGGGAATACATGGTTGAACAAACATGTTTCCTTCTGCTGCCATCTCTCAAAGTGTTTCACTCACACTCTTTCTCTCTCTGTTAGGATACTGCGGTTCCTAATCTCTTCCAAACCAGGCCCCTGATGGGGCTCTGATACCAGAATGTTAAGATTTCTGATTTGCAAAGTAGTACGAAACCAACTCACAATATGAAACTCAAGGATATTCTGGATGAATGGATATCATTCTTATTAACAAGCTTGGCTTATATAGCCATTACAGAAGCTAACAGAAATAGCTAAAAAAGTGATCACGTTTTAGCAACAGATTAGCTAACGTGACCAGCAGGAATAACGCAGTCCGATCCTATAGACCAGGATTTATTGAAACAGAAACAAAGACTAGGTAAACTAGACCTAGTAAACCCTATAATCATGCAGCTTAACAACTCTTCAAATACTGTATGCCAGCCGAGGGTGTCAGCCTCACTCCTAACTCTAACATTCTCTCACAGACTGAGCTCCTTCGATTGGCTGGTCTGTTCGTAAGCTCCGGAGTGGATAAGATTCGTTTGACTGGAGGGGAGCCAACCGTGAGGAAAGATATCGAAGACATCTGCTTGCAGTTGTCTAACTTGAAGGGATTGAAGACACTGGCTGTCACTACTAATGGCATTACTCTTGCAAGGAAACTTCCCAAGTTGAAAGAATGCGGCCTTAGTGCTGTCAATATTAGTTTAGATACTCTGGTTCCTGCAAAGTTTGAGTTTCTGACCAGGCGTAAAGGGCATGGAAGGGTTATGGACTCGATTAATGCTGCCATTGACCTAGGTTATAATCCTGTTAAGGTATTTCCTGTTTTTATTGATGGGTTTATGATTGATGTTACTTGTTGTTTCTGATTTTGCTGATGGGGAACATGCTTATCAAGTATGATTCCTACACCTGTATTTTACAATGCGTGCATCTTTATATGTTTTCTGTGCTCTTATGCAGGTAAATTGCGTTGTAATGCGCGGGTTCAATGATGATGAGATTTGCGATTTTGTGGAGCTGACACGTGAAAAGCCAATTAACGTTCGATTCATTGAGTTCATGCCTTTTGATGGAAATGTATGGAATGTTAAGAAACTTGTACCCTACGTGGAAATGTTGGATAGAGTGGTAAGGTAGAATTCTGACGGATAATCCTACTGATTGATTTCTGAATGTTACCTCACTTACCTGTACTGTTGAGCATTTCTTGAATTAGTTATTATTTTCGTGAGCAGGCAACACATTATACAGGCCTGAAAAAACTTCAGGATCACCCAACTGATACTGCCAAGAATTTCAGGATAGATGATTATCTTGGTACAATTTCTTTTATTACATCAATGACTGAGCATTTTTGTGCTGGTTGCAATAGATTGCGACTCTTAGCTGATGGGAACTTCAAAGTTTGCTTGTTTGGTCCTTCAGAGGTCAGTCATATGCATGTCTGTACTTTTTCCTGTTATTAGCATTTGACAAGTATTGTAATGTTGTGATCTTTGCTGTGATTTCCAATTTGGCTTTTGCTGCCAACTACCCTTTAGACATCCTTACTTTCTGAGGATCTATGCATTTTTTTTTCCTGAAATCGTCCAACTGTTGGATAATTTTGAACTTCATCTTTTTGCAAAAAGTCAAGTTGCAAGTTTGGGATAGTGCACTGTTGTTACAGGACCGTACCAGACCAAAACTTTCTCTCAAGGAAGTTCTTTTGCTGGCTATTGTTCGCTTTACTATATTTGCATCATTGTGAATTAGATTTTCTGTTACTTTTAATGACTTGTAGACCACTAACATTATACTATTTTGAAGAGCTAGTTTTCTGATTGATTAGGATGATTTCTTCAACCATGAGTACCTTTTATCATACTGCATAAAGATGATAATACAAGTTGGTATTCTGGCTATAGAAGCTTCCAATTGTTTTTAGGCTTTCATGTCTATTACCTGGATAGCTCTAACCTCCAAATTCTGAGGCCTTTGGATATTAAGTGAAATCATGTCTGGATCAGTCTTCATGATTGGCAATCAGACAGTATCTAGTGCCACTCTTTTCTCCTTTCTCTTCTTACAACATAATAAGATACAGAATAATGTGATCCTTTATCCATCCTATCATTTTAATTCTGTTAATTCCTGTGTACTTTCCTTTATTGATGTAATAAAACGAGAAATGAATGTGGTTCATAGTGGGAGTTAGCAACTACATTTTGTGGAGTTAGCAACAGTTATATCGTTATCAAACTGAAAGTTAAACAGCCTTAAGGGTTGACTAACCATTACTTGGGGGGCATATATAATGTTGGTATCTATTTGACTCTGGGTAGTGAATAGGCAGTTATTACACACACAGCCATGTGTCTTCAATAATTTGTTTAGATCCCATGCTACTTGCCAGAAACTATACCCAGCCTTTACCTGCCCATCTGACACCCGTATATGCTGATGTTCATATCAACTTATGGATGAGAATGGGGAGTTAATAAATCTGAATAGGTATTGGTTGTGTACAAAGATTATGAATCGTAAGACTTCCGACTTTGTGGATGTGTCCATAACTTGATAGTTGGGTTTCTTTTAAGTCAATTATGTTTCCAGCATTTAGAGGTCACTAGACTGACTAGTAGTTCTCCATGGGACCTCTGCTGTATGAGACCCTTTGTCTTTTGAAGACAGAAAAATAATGAGGTGATGAAGCTCGTAGTCAATGCAACAATCTTGTAGGTAGTGGTAGGCAAGTCCTTTGTGAACCGACTTCTTTCTTACTGAATGGAGTTTCCTTGGAGTTTTTTTGTATTATATCTGCAATAGGTTTCTTTTATTACTTATTGCTATGCTAATTATACTGTACATGTTTACTATGCAGGTCAGCTTAAGAGATCCCCTTAGGCAGGGTGCTGATGATCATGAACTAGGAGAAATTATTGGTTCAGCGGTACAAACAATTTATTTTTGAATAATGCCTTATGCCGCAAACAAGTTCCTCTCTAGTGTTGTATTAAGTATCATGTTCTAATACAATTCAGCTTTCAGCCCTCCTAAATGTTTTCTATCACTTCTTATGCATGCTTTAGGTGAAGAGGAAGAAAGCTTCGCATGCTGGAATGTTTGACATTGCAAAGACAGCAAATAGGCCGATGATACATATTGGTGGCTAATGGTTTGTATCACTCTTAAATGGAAGTTTCTGTAACCATAGCTCTTTGGTAAAGATCTGTAGTTTGTTTTCTTATTCTACTAATGATATTTCCATTAAGACATAATGGATTAAGCATTCGGTGCAGGTTCTGTAGAATATGAAGTTGCATGTGAGGAGCATACACAGAGGCATTCTGTATTTGCTTAAAAAAAAAAAACTTTTGCTGTCTCGTTACAAGAGGGACTGAGGGAGAACAATACGGTGATGTCAATTTGTTGCTGGGCTTATGGATTACTAGGAGAAGGCAATGAGATATCAGTACCATATCTAACTCTTAATATCCTTGCGATGATGGTGTTATGCTGTAACAAACCTTTTTCTTTTTCTTAGAACTAGCCAGTGAAGAACTTGTGTCTGGTGGCTAGACTGTACCAGTACGAGTTAAACACAACGGGTTTATTTTGCCTCGATCATTAAATTTGATTTTTTTAACCTCCTAGATAAACACACATTAATGAAAGCTTCCATCTTCTTTGCTCAAGAAAAGACTTCTCGTCGCTATTTCCTTTCTGACTAGTATCAGCTTGTTTAATTCATAGACTTAAGACTGAACAGCTTGTTCTGGCAATCCAGTTGATCTTCAATTTGAACTAAAAAGAGAAAGAAACAAAAACTTTTGTGAAAACTTGAAGTTGTCGATCTGATGTGTTTCTTCTTCGCCCTGTAACTAAGCCAACTTTGGGCGGTAGAGAAGTCGATGATAAATGATAACCTCTGAACACTAGAACAGGGACAAGCATGGCCCATGGATCACTATTGTACCGATATTATCCCAACTTAACCACCTTTAAGGTGTTGGGTTTTAACCACAAAAAGCCTCGGTACAATTAGATATGATCCATCCACTTATAAGTTGTATTTTATTTGTCCATTTTCTGATGTGGGATCTTTCCTCTCCAACACTCCCCCTCACGTGGAATTCATTTAGTCCAATTCCCACATCGGAAATCGGTAATGCTTCAGTCGAAGGCCCATTGCAGGCACTTGGTATGGTATGGGCCAATCGGAATTTTTCCGATGGCAATTCGATGAACCCAAATCTGGGCTCATTATGTTGGGAGATTTTCTCCCGTTACGCTGAGAGACGTAATTGAAAAGGGACCCGCTCTGATACCAACTAGAACAGGGACAAGCATGGCCCATGGATCACTATTGTACCGATATTATCCCAACTTAACCACCTTTAAGGTGTTGGGTTTTAACCACAAAATGCCTCGGTATAATTGGATATGATCCATCCACTTATAAGTTGTATTTTATTTGTCCATTTTCTGATGTGGGATCTTTCCTCTCCAACATGAACAAGAACTGAAACGATTGTCCAAAAACTTCTCTTCCCTCCAATTGGCAGATTATTGTGGAATTGCTAGCAAACATTACAGTATAAAGGCACAGGTATCCAATATGCTGGCATATATATCGCAGGATTTTCACGGGATCGTTGAACAAAACTCTTGGATTCATGCTCTTAGATTACTCCAAAAATACAGACCATAATCATTAATCACCGTATAGAACAGAATGTATGCATGAAGATATATAGCACATATTCATGAGTTTTTAAAGATGCTATTGACATTGATGAAGACAGTGATGATCAACCTACACCTAATATACATATACTATCAGCACTAATTAACTACATATAATGAAACAATTGGTAATCAAAAGATGGAGAGAACTGATGAGCATGGAGGGAAATTTGGAAATCATCACAAGGGATGGTGATCAAAAATGAAATTTTCTGTAAAATTTCATTTTGAAATCAAGTAGCCTAGTACTGTAAGTACTAATTAAGTAGTACTTAGTAATTGAAGATTGAACTAATTAGCTAGGATATCCACATAGCTCTTCAATAAAGCCATCCAAATCTGAGATGCCATCAATCCATGAAACCATTTTTCTTCTGATGATCACCTGCTGGGCATGGTCCTTACTCCTGAAGATGATAATGATCTCCATATCAAGTAGTCTTGTATTTCCTCCTTTACTCAGATCTCTGTTCCCTCTAATAGTTTGCACTAGCTTTTTCATTTTCTTGCATGGCAGTACTGCTGAGCTAGTAGTGCACTCTAGAAAACCAAACTTTCTACTAGTTGTGTATAAGGGTTGCGGACACTTGTGAATATGTAATTGCAATATTCTTAAAAATCAAATTAATTTAAAGCTCTTGTTTTTCATATGTTGTTTCAGCATTTTCCAGAAGGATGGCTTAAAGATGTATTAAGTGATGCTGAGAGCCTAACAGAGAGAATAGATGCAGTGATGAGTCAGTTACTAGAAGATTTCAAACAAGGTTTGGTGGAAATTAATCAAAGGCTAGCGTGAGTGGCGTCAATACTTTTCAGCCTATACAATCTCAAAAGCTGCCATGAATGCATACATTGAATTCTGGCAAAAAAATGTCTAAGTTTCTACAGAAATTGTGTCTTCCCCAACAGATATAAACTGCAATTTTGGCATCTTAACCATCAACTAAGGTGCTGAAAGCGTTGTCAGGCTGGTGCTGCTCCCCAATGAGAGTCCCACTGGCCAGTTCTTTATCAGGAAATAATTGAGACCATTTTACACATAAAAGACTGGTGGTCCTTTCTGCTTTTATGAATAATGATCATACGCATGATCATTTACCTTGTGTTAGGATTATGCAGTGTTATGAGACTACCAGAATACGTTGAGAGACTTGTGTTTTGGACATTGTCTTTGTAGTTTGTATGAGCCTTTCAATTCGTTCCTTGTTGTACATTGAAGTTCATTGTGTAATATGTGGCCAAGATATAATACAATAATCGTGTACCAAAAGGCCTTTCATATTTCTTTACCCCTTTCTTTACTTTGAACTTTCCGGAGAAAGCAAAACACATATGCTAAACGTGAATGGCAATCCGGCATTAGAAAAAACTGGACTACATTTAAAAGAACTGGCTGCCTAACCAAAGTTGCATCAGTCTTGAAACCCTCAACTATAAGTAACCAGCTGATGCCAACTTCTCTAGCCAAACTGAGCAGATATATTGAAACATATATAAACAGCCTCTTATATATAACAGGATTATGAAACCAGTATTTATAAGACAACATCGTATATACACATTTATATCTTTCAAATATACTTTTGTTAGAACTTCAGATAAATGCAGTACCTAGAGCCTGGTTTCCATGCATAACAATTACTCCATTTGCACCAGGAAGGTTCCACATGTGGCCCTCTACATCAATGTTCAAAGCCTTGAAACTGGTAATCCTGCAGTGAAAGAGTTTTCAGCAAAGAAAATTGACCTGGTGTGTGTCATACTGTCATTGATAGTTTTATAGATATTATTACCTAAGGCCTTGGCGTTAACAATGCTAGGACTGGCAGCTGGAGGTGGAGCATTCTCGTTCAGGAATGGTTCTACCCGGTTCGGATCAGACCAAACTGGATATCCTTTGATTTTCCCCTAAACGATAGCATTGTAAATGTTGTCAGTACTTTGGTGATAAAGTGAATTTTTTTCAGCCCATCTTTAAATGATGTACGCTATTTCAGATGATGTTAATCTTGATTTTCTTTTCTTCATTCTGCAATTGTCATATTAGTGACATACCAGGACGTTGAGAGCAGCCAATGTTGCCATTCCTTCTCGAGTCCACTACATAAACACGTAAGGGAACATCCGGAAACAGTTACTTTCGGTTTAATAGCTTGATGAAAAGAAAGAAAATAAATAAGTCTTGATCTCTTAACCATTCAAACTTTGAACATTGCAGATCCATAATACCTTAGAAGCTGAAGCAATGTGAGGAACCACGATAGCATTCTTCATGTCGGCAAGCCCAGGTTTCATGTAGGGCTCATCCTGAAACAACATTGGTGAACCACTCAGATGTTAGAGACTGTGTCTGCAATAATAACAGAACTCAACCGAGCACGTGGGTTCTATGTACCTCAAAGACATCAAGACCAACTCGAAACATGGGATTCTGTTTCAAATGCTCCACAAGAGCGACCTCGTCAACCACAGGCCCTCTGCTACAGTTAACCAGGACTGCTTCCTGTAGACATATATCGCATATTACTCAACATATATATACATGAAACTATTCACTTGTGTAATATTCAAATGAGAGTTAGAAATAAAACAAGGAAGTTCAAACTCCACCTTCTTCATCGTTGCTAATCTTTCTTTGTTGATCAGATGATAAGTTGTTTTATCAAGAATTGGGTGAAGGCTTATCTAGTATGATAATCAATAACCAATAAGGTAAAAACCCCAAAGAAAGAGAGCAAAAAAGTGAAACACAAAGGGATTGTGTGTGCGCGCGCGTGCGCACTTGTTCCATACCACATCTGCTTCTCGGAGCACCTCATCCATGCTTGCTGCTCTTTTCCAAGTCACAGGAGTTTCACCATTGGCTTGTAGGAACTGACCATAAGCTGGAGCAGGGAACAAACATGTATCAGCAAATAGTAGTAGCATGATTTATGCAATAAGGTGACTGGGACATGCCTGTAACAAACTTTTCTAGTCGTGTAGCTTGGTAGAGATCATAGTAAATTAGGTTCATCTTGAAACCTTCAACCTGTTGAGATAAACACAAAATCCCATGAGCATACTTAATAAAGCAGACTGATATGGAATGAACCAGTGAGTATGATCATTGATGAGAACCTAAAAAGTATCCGCAAAAGAAAGGAAACCCGTATGGTGGAGAAGGTTATTAAAGATGAGCAAATAGTACTGTGATCGGAACTGTACATATGCAGTGAGCATTTGAGTAGATTTATCCATCACACAGTCAAAATTATATAAGTCATTTGTCCAACATTAAGTTCAACAATGAGAGCATGGTAGAAGAAGATTGCACGTTTAATGCAGTGGAGTATGGATGGGTACCAATAGTTCCCTAGATCTTCTCAGACTATCAGTTATGCGGTTCCCAAAAACCAACTAAATATAATTAATGATTAGCTCAAATACTTCCAACTTCAAGGTCCTATTAATAGGTCAGTGTATCTTAATCGCCAGACTAACATAAATATCATGCAACGAGGATCATATCTATCTAGCCAGAGCTTCAAGATGTTGGACCAAGGAAGTTACCATCATTCTGGCATATGCAGACCCTATACGGCCAGCTCCAATCACACCAACAGTCTGCCCTTTTAGCAAGTTTCCCACAAACCTGCCATTGTAAAGAAAACAAATCAACAGTGGGAGACACATGAAATGCATAATTCATGCATCAGATAAGAACAAGCAAAGAGTTGATAATACTAGTAAACATGGTAGCCATACAGGTTGGGAAGCCATCCATCATATAAACCTGCCCTCATAAACTCATCTGCTTCCACTATTCTCCTAGCAGCCGATACTGAGAGTGAAGCTGCTAGCTCTGCTGTAGTTTCTGTAAGTACTCCCTAATAACATCAGCAATAAATTCATCTCAATTTCTCTCCAAAGAATAATTGCTAAATACGTCAGATAAATCATAAAGAATTAGTCGATGCTCATAGGTATTTGTTCTCATACTTAAAGTCTCTGACCATAGTCATCAACATGAAAACTAATCTTGAGTCTATGAAATTACTAAAAGAGTTGTGATATCATTAAACTTGTATCATCACTTGGTTATGACTTATGAGTGACAATGACATTCAAATATTTATATTAGCAAGCATGTTGTATTCAGTAACTTCACATTAGTAAAGATATGTGAAATAAAACCCAGCTTATACTAGACAAACACACAAGTATAAAACAACTTGCACCATCAAAACACATATAAAAGTATAGAACTACAGATTGACAAGAAATCACTGAATTGGATCATTTATCTTTCACTTCAAAAGAACATTTGTAGAGAAGAAAGATTCAAACTTACAGGAGTGTTTCCAACAGCAACTCCATACTTGTTAGCAGCATTGACATCAACATTGTTATACCCAACAGCCATGTTACTGAAAGCTTTACCTCCAGCTCTGCTCAGAGCTGAGAACAAAGTCTCACCCCAGTCTTCTGTCAACTGAAAACCCAAAACAAAAAATCACAACTCAACCACTCCAACTTTCTAACATCCCAATCAAAATACCAAAAAAGAACAAAACGTCAAGGAACTCAATATTACCTGCCCAATCACTCCATCACACTTGTCACCAATAAGAGCAATAATATCCTCAACAGACAGAATAGTTTTCTTCTGGGTGCATATCTAAACACAAAGTTACACACTTTATGGTCACATTCACATACCCAATAGTCCAAAAAGATCAAAGAGACTGAGCAAGAACGAGAATTTTACTTCAACTCTACAGTCTTGTTCAATTAAGAGATTGATCCAGCGAGTTCCAGGCATGGGTTTTGTGCTGACAACTCTGTACTTCCCATTTGGGTTGTACACTTCAGTTGAAACTGGTTTGGCCATGAAAGCAAGCTTGTCAGCAACTCAAACTGAGTGTACTGGCTGGTTGTAAAAACCAAGCTCTTTAATTTCTGGTTTCATAGTGTGATTAATTGATAGGGTGTGGTGGGCTGTACAATATGCGGTACTCTTCACTAGCGAGATTGGTGGATCATGCTGACTATTGACTTCGTGATCTATTGACCTATCGATCATAAGGGTGCAGAATTGTATGGTAGCTTTGTGGGGTTTCTGTGGACTGAAAATTGGATAGAATGTGTTTATTGAGGGGTAGAGGTTTTTTCCAGAGTAGCGTTCATGCTTGGATATCCACAACCTCTCATTGATTAATAAGATAATGGTGACATGGCGTCCTCTGTTTATGACACGTGTCAATGGACAATACCCTGCTCTTTTCGTTTTCTTGCGAAATGAAAACATTTTAAGGGTAATGCCCGACATAAGCCTAGATGGACTGAAACTCACACAACAGGTGGTCGAGTTGGTAAGAACTTTAGTGTGGAAATCTCATACCCAGGTTTGAATCTCAGCTGACGCTAGTTGGAGTTAAATCCTAATTTATTCTTGGTGGCCAAGGGGGAGGAAGCATTCTGACATGATCCCTCGACACGGATTAGTCTCTAAACTTGGAAAGCCTTTGAGGATACCGTCGTTGATACTATCAAAAAAAGAAAAGATTGAGACCCAGAGTACACAGATGCAAATTTTTCTGTTTGAAAAAAAACTCCTAATGGTATCTGAATTACATAACTTCAATCATTAAAATGAGTTATTCTAGTAAGAACTCTTAAGTTGAAGACTAGTTAAAACATTTTCGGTTTATAGTTTAAAAGACTTATTTTTCGATCACATTTTGACCTCTCATCCGTTCAGTTTTTAAGTTTATATGAGTATATCATTTCTACAAATTTTCAGCTAAATTTATATTTGATAAGATAACAAACTAAATCAAATTAATGGACGAACCAAATCTGTCAAATATGAATTGTTCAAGTTCATAATTGATAAATCACATTTATGAATGCCTTAATAATTTTTAATATAGCTGAAAATTTGGAGAAATGATCTACTCATAAATATTATAAACTGAACGGTCAAGATGTGGATATAAATAAGATCGAAATGTGAGATAAGCCGAAAAGTCCTCAAGAAGTACTCGATAAAATAATAATATTAAATAAATAATATTTTTTGTCGGTCGGGATAAAAAGATTTAGTGTGAAAGGTCCATTTCAAGGAGGGGTTCTATTAAATACCACTAAGTTAAGGACTAGACGGTGAAGATGTGAATATGTGATCGAAAAATGGGTGGTCCTCATTAGAACAACTCCCGTCCATTTGATATCTATGATTTTTACCTATTGTTCTATTACCCAATATAGTACATCCGTTCATTTTTCCCATAAATCTATGACGTAGCAGGTATTAGAATCGAGTAAATACACCGAACGGTACACGAAATATTGTGAAATGCATTAGTGTAACTATAATATATATATATATATATATATAAAGTGAAAAAGGATTTGAGAGTGAGGGAGTTTTGATGCAGACAAAATGGTAAGTCTTTTATTCATCTCATATGAGGTTTATATACTACTACCTCATGTATACAAAAAGCAAGTAATGAATAGTAATCAATTACAAAGAGAATGAAATACCATTTATTCTCTTAATCAATATTAATTCCTAAATAGCATAACTGATGCACACTAATGGAGGTAACATGAATAGCCATATTTACAACACTTCCCCTTCGATATTTCATGTCAGTGTGTTGGCCTTGCTTTGTCTTTTGCCTTTAAAAGCTTGTAGATTGATGAAGTCTTCCCATTTAGAACTTATAAGTAGGTATTGTATCTACGAGAGGAATGCTCTAAGGTTGCTACACCAAAACCTTGCCACGGTAAACCCAGTGGGAAAAACCAGTGATCGAAGGGAAAAGATGAGCAAATATGTATATGTCGAATCAACTCATCTTCAAGATGTAGTGAGTGGGTTGACCATTCCAAAGATGTGCCTCGTTAAAACCTTGCCAGGAAACAAAACCCAGTGGGACAAAATAAACCTGGGCGAAGGACAAAAAGAGTACACGATAGTCAAGTGTGTATACTTCAGGATACTCCCCCTGATTTCGACTCCTCTTGAAAATTACATGTTAGGTAATTCAGATAATTTACGTAGACTGATACCTTCTATGTGTTTCTTGAATTTAGACTTTGGTAATGACTTGGTGAAGAGGTTTGCATGATTATCTTCAGATCGAATGTGTTTGACTTCAATCTTTTGATGCTCTTGTTGTTGCTGATTGAAGAAGAACTTCGGTGAAATGTGTTTGGTGTTATCTCCTTTGATGAATCCCGTCTTAATTTGCTCGATGCAAGCTGCATTATCTTCGTGGATAGTGGTTGGTTCATCAGTGGTGGAGTGCAGTCCACATGCACTTCGAACATGCTTTGTGATGGCTCTCAACCATACACATTCACGTACTGTTTCATAAAGAGCTATGACCTCAGTATGATTTGAAGAAGTAGCAACAAGAGTTTGTTTCGTAGATCTCCAAGAAATTGAAGTATTCCCAATGGTAAAGACATAACCAGTTTGGGAACACGCCTTATGCGGGTCAGATAGATAGCTTGCATCAGCATATCCAACAACGCGTGCATCATACTGAGAATCAAGAGGGCTTGATCCATTCTTTGATGCATAGGGATAGAATAAACCCATATTTGTCGTACCTCTAAGACGTCTTTTACACCATTCCAATGGCGACGTGTTGCCGCTGAGCTATATCGAGCTAGCAAGTTCACAGTAAAAGAAATGTCTGGTCTAGTACATTGGGCCAAATACAACAATGCACCTATTGCACTTAGGTATGGTACTTCAGGTGCCAATATCTCTTCGTTATCATCTGCTGGACAAAACGGGTCTTTCTTAGGGTCCAGAAATCGGACGATCATGGGCGTGCTTGAAGGCTTTACTTTATCTTCATTAAAGCGTCTTAACATCTTCTAGATGTAGTTTGATTGATGAAGCAAAATACCATCAGCATGGTGCTTGATAAGACGTATTTGCACACGCATCAATTAACCCTGTCAACAAATCAGTTATAATATAAAGCAAGCAGGGATCGTTCTAAACCGGGGATCCAACTACAGGGTAGATCTATCTAATCTAAAGTAAATTTCAAAATAAGCACATAGGTTTAAAAGTTTTATAATTTCGGAACAACTTTTAATAATAAATCCTAAATTACTTCTATACATATATACATGTGATCAACCAACAATCATGCAAACTCAACCAAACAACCATGCAAGAATAAAGAAGACGATTTCTAATCTCATTTAAGTCTACACCGTGAGCAAATATACAACCTAAATTTTATATGCACATAAGTTCCTACGTGGTTCCTATGACATAGACCAACTTAGAATTAGACTACGAGTTTCATTCAACATCGCGACACAACAAGCTCGGCTATGTGCTCTACTTATAGGTCACACACATAAACTAATCATGCAATTACGTATCACATAAAGAATCGATGTGTTTAAGTACTAGTCCTAAATCAAACATAGGCAGAAAATCGGTGAAATAACAAAGACAATGCAACTTATCAACTACGTGTATCAAAGTCGAACTTTGGATGATTAACACATGCAATATCAACTACTTGTATCAACTACACATGATAATAGAAAAATGCACCGAAAATCTTAAAGTATATAGACATAAAACTCACGGCATAAAACCTAAAATCATTGATTAAAAATTGAAAACTTTAATTCAAAACATAGTTCAAAAGTGTTTCTATCTCATAGACAAGAATCAAAACATACTTAAACAAAAACCTAAAACAACATAAACAAGAACAAACACATAGCAATCCGAAAATAGAAGATGAGTACACTCTCAAAATATCCCTACGTGTTCTATTCTTTGAGTGCGCGGAGTCCTAGGCTACGTGCTTTGGACGAGTGCTGAAGGTGGGATCGGATTGTAGTGTTTGGAGGTTGATGGAGTTTCGGCAAAGGCTTTGGTGTTATTTGCACGGGTTGATGATCTTCTGTCCTTGGAGTCGTGCTTTATATAGAGGAAAAACCCTAGAGAAGTCGGCCACAAAGCCTAAACCAAGTTGGTTTAGGATTCCTAGTTCCTCTCAATTTCGGCAGAATGACCTCCGTCTGATGATTTCGTCATAAATTCCTCTAGAAAATAGATATTGAGGTGATTCCAATTGATTTGGAAACTAGACTCCCGTAGATTTCTATCCATATCTGGCACGTTTTCTGATTCATTGTGAGCTGTCCTGGAGAGTCCGTTGAAGTTGACAGACGTGCACAGGAATCCTCCCGATTTAATCCAGATTTTCAAGGCTTGGATATTCTTGAAATTCTCCCGAATTTAGATCTTCTTCTCCATATTGGACTTGGTTTGGACCTCTTCTTCATGGACTAGGCTTCAAGGAAAGATTGAATCTTGATCCAGACAGGAATCCTGAGTAAACAAGGGTTTCCAACACTTAGCACAATTTCAACACCAAATTATTCAAATCCGAAAATACTATGTATTCTAATACTAAAAACTACATATTTCTATATTAAGCAATTATTCTACACTAAACACAAATATAAAGCTAAAACAACTAAATATGAGTTAACAAAGGGTAAATAAAGGGTATAATCATATTAAGAACGTCACACTTTGTGCTCCTATCAACAACCCCACACTTAGCCTGCTAGTCCCGTAGCAAACCACTAAAATAAAAACAACAAAACAAATCGAAAATACTACAATGACTCAATCTAATGCCTTCAACGAAAATTGTCTCAGAGATCTTCAAAATCATAGCATTAAGAATAGCACAAGAATCGAAATTGAAAGATGAATTCAATGGTTAATAAACATGAGATTTCGATGTAACAAGTAAGACATGGCAGAAACAAAGGTGAAATTAAGCTCGACATGTTCCAAACAAGTTCAAATTCAACTCACAAAGGATATGCACTCCGAATTTTTTTCTCTCAAGAACATGGCATATGCTTAAAAGCTTTTCACACACAAGAGTTATAAAAAGAACATAGTGATTTCGAAAACCTCATGAAAGATACCAATCATATGCACAAATGAACCACAACCATACGCTTACTCATGAAACAGACTCCACAGATCAAAGTTTACTTATCTTAAGAATCATGCGGATCTTTTAGAAAATAGGTTGGCTAGGCTCGGCATGGAAAAATTTTCAAAGTATAGGAATTACAAAGGTCATCCTCAAGACTTAGCAGAGCAAGAACATCCACCTTATGTCACCAAATACCATCAAGGGCCAAATAACATCATGTTGGACCCATCCTTCACTTTAAACATTGTGAAAACGAATAAAGGCTAAAAGTATAACATATTGAGCTATCAACAAACAAATCACAACTTCAAATCCACAAAATTCTTATCTATGCCGAGACACCTTCATCAATTTGAAACTTTTTTTTTTCTTCTTTCTTACTTCTCTCGGTTCATACTCTTTTTTTCTTTTTTTCTTTTTTTTTAAATTCCGAGAGCAAATTTTTTTTTTCTTTTCTCATGTGTATCTCGGCAACTAAACTCCTTAGAACAACCCCACACTTATATTGAATCATCACCTCAAATCACCACAAAAAGATAGCTCTGCCAAGCTCGAGACAAGGTAGAGGAATTCTATACTAGGCAAGGGATAATTTAGGTGAACAAGAAAGGCATAACGTAGGCTCTAGGGGGTTCAGACTAAGGGGTCCCAAACAGGGCCCAAAATAGGGATATATGGCTATTTAGATAAAGTGGTGGTAGTCCTAAGAAAGATCCACAATCCTTTTCAAAATCAAAGCAAGTTATGATAAAAGTTTTGAAAGTTTCACAAGTAAGTTCTAGCAATCTAGTTCATTAAATCTATGGCATATAAATCGATCAAGTAATGTATAATGAGGTCATATATATCAAAGAATAGATAGAGTAAACTCTCCAAAGAATAGGCACATATATAAGGCTCAAAAATCTCACAAAGGTAACATGAAATCAAACAAGTAAGGAACATGCTCATTCTGTACCTAAGTTTCAATGGTCCTCATCTACTACAAGTTCGTACAATTTCAACATATCAATTAACCATCAAATAACATATAAGCTCAAATATTCAAAATTATGCTCATCTCAATAACTAATCAATCAAAGATCATATATTCATCCTAGACACGTTAGAAGGCACCTAAGACTCAACAAAACAAAAACAAAACACAAAATAAAGAAACAAAGTTGTAATTCGAATCTAAGGGAATAAAAACCTAAAAATGTTTAAAAATTCATCTAAAATCGGAAAACATAAACAAAATTTCAAAATTAATCCTAAAAATTAAAAACAACTCAAATCATATCAAAGCATAGCAAATCAACGAGTAATGACATCCCACCCCACACTTAAAATCAACATTGTCCTCAATGTAAGAAAACTAAAAGCAAATCGAAAATAAAAGAGGAGGGATAAAGAAATTGCAAACTCTCGTTGATGGCTCCTTCGATGGGTTGCCTCCCATGCAGCGCTTAAGTGTTTATATATAGTCCTTTAGCCTAGACTATCATCTCCTCATTGCTCATGCCGTAGCATCTAGGAGTGAGACTTCCTCCACCATGTGGTTCACCATGGTCTCCAAGTAAGGCTTTAATCGATGACCATTAACCTGAAATTCAGTTCCTTTGACCAAGCTCCTAATCATGACTGCACCAGAAGGAAAGATATTAGTGATAACAAAAGGTCCTATCCACCTAGAACGTAGCTTGCCTGGAAACAACCTAAGTCTAGAATTAAATAAGAGAACTTTCTGGCCAATAACGAAATCTTTCTTTCGAATCATCCTGTCGTGGAACGCCTTGGTCTTCTCTTTATAGATCACGGCAGACTCATATGCCTCATTCCTGATTTCTTCAAGTTCACACAACTGCAACTTCCTGTGTAATCCGGCCTCATCAATATCCATATTAAAAGTCCGAACCGCCCACCAAGCTCGATGTTCCAACTCCACAGGCAAGTGACAAGCTTTGCCGTACACCATACGAAACGGTGACATCCCCAAGGGATTTTTGAATGCTGTTCGATATGCCCATAGTGCATCATCAAGTCGTTGGCTCCAATCCTTACGTGACGGCTTCACACTTTTCTCCAATATCCGCTTGATTTCACGATTACTAAGCTCCACTTGTCCACTTGTCTGGGGGTGATAAGGTGTAGCAACCTTATGCTTGATTCCATACTTCTTCATTAGAGCTTCAATTGTCCGATTGCAAAAGTGGGAACCTCCATCACTTATTATAAATTTCGGCATTCCAAACCTGGAGAAAATATTAGAGCGTAGGAAATCTGCAACAACTCGAGAATTATTAGTCCGGGTGGCTTTTGCTTCCACCCATTTAGAAACATAATCCACACATACGAGAATGTATAAATTTCCCTGAGAATTCGGAAAAGGCCCCATGAAATCAATACCCCAACAATCAAATATTTCAACATGTATAATAGGTTGCATAGGCATCTCATCCCTAGGTCCTAAATTCCCTGTCCTTTGACATCTATCACATGAAGAACAATACATATAGGCATCTCGAAAAATAGTAGGCCAAAAGAATCCACATTCTAAAACTTTCAAAGCAGTCCTACGAGAACCAAAATGACCTCCACAAATTTGATCATGGCAAAAACTAAGAATAGACCTATGCTCATTCTCCGGGACACACCTCCTAATAACTTGATCAACACAATGCTTCCATAAATAAGGTTCATCCCACACATAATGTCTAGCTAAAGCCTTAAGTCTATTTCTAGCATGGTAGGACATAGAATTCGGAAATTGCTTTGTAACAAGGTAATTCACAATATCGGCATACCAAGGCTCACGTACCTCACTTACCTTGCTTACCTTGAAGAGTTGCTCGTCCGGGAAGCATTCTTGGATGGCCACGAGATCCGAGTCACGCACCAACCGGCTAAGGTGGTCGGCAACAACGTTGTCCGACCCCTTCTTGTCTTTGATTTCCAAATCGAACTCTTGGAGAATCAATATCCACCTTATCAATCTCGGCATGGCATCCTTCTTTGTCAACAAATACTTCAAAGCCGCATGGTCAGTGTAAACAATAACTTTAGATTGAAGTAAGTAAGAACGAAACTTATCCAAAGCAAAGATCACGGCAAGAAGTTCTTTCTCGGTGGTGGTGTAGTTCTGTTGCGCATCATTGAGCGTCCGAGAGGCATAATAGATGGCATAGGGCTGCTTGTCTCTTCTCTGTCCGAGCACAGCCCCCACGGCATAGTCGGAGGCGTCATACATCAACTCGAAGGGCAAAGACCAATCCGGTGGCGCCATGATCGGTGCCGATGTCAACATGGTCTTCAACCGCTCAAAAGCTTCCTTGCATTCGGCATCAAAGTGGAAGGGCACATCCTTTTGCAACAAAGAACTCAAGGGTCGAGCTATCTTGGAGAAATCTTTGATAAATCGACGATAAAAACCTGCATGTCCAAGAAAGCTTCGAACATCCCTCACACTTGTGGGGATGGGTAAGTGACGCACAAGATCTATCTTAGATTTATCAACTTCAATACCCCTAGAACTAACAATGTGACCGAGCACTATACCCTGATTAACCATGAAGTGACATTTTTCCCAATTAAGCACAAGATTAGTTTCCTCACATCTCCTAAGCACAAATTCTACATTTTCTAAACATGCATCGAAATCCTCACCATAAACAGAAAAATCATCCATAAAGACTTCAATCTTAGAACCTATGAATTCAGAAAATATGTGGTACATGCATCTTTGAAACGTACCTGGAGCATTGCACAAGCCAAAAGGCATGCGGCGGTAGGCAAAAGTGCCAAAGGGACATGTGAACGTTGTCTTCTCTTGATCCTCTTCCGCAACACTTATTTGATTGTAACCACTATAACCATCAAGAAAACAATAGAAGGAATGACCGGCTAACCTCTCAAGCATTTGATCAATGAATGGCAATGGCATGTGATCCTTCCTTGTTGTTGCATTGAGCCTCCTATAATCGATACACACTCGGTGGCCGGTTACGGTCCTTTGCGGCACAAGCTCGTTTTCATCATTCTTCACCACCGTGATTCCGCTCTTCTTTGGCACAACTTGAACCGGTGAAATCCACCTTGAATCCGAAATTGGGTAGATGACTCCACAATCGAGCAACTTTGTCACCTCATCCTTCACAACTTGCATCATAGGTGGATGAAGACGTCGTTGACCCTCCTTGGTCGGTTTTGCTCCATCTTCAAGCAAAATTCGGTGAACACATATTGTAGGGCTAATTCCCTTGATGTCGACTAAGGTCCAACCTATGGCCGTCTTGTGTCTCTTCAAAATTTCGATCAATCTCTCCTCTTGCTCCTTCTCTAATGATGATGATATGATAACCGGCAATGTTTCATTCTCTCCCAAGTACACATACTTCAAATGTTCCGGAAGAACCTTGAGATCTAATTTTGGGGCTTGGACAATGGAAGGAAGAAACTTGTTAGATGGAAAGAGAATTGGACTAGGGGAGGAGTAGCATACCTCGGCAGCCTCCTCTAGTGACTGCACGGTTTCAAACAAGGGCAAAGGTACGGCATCTTGAGCTAAGGTGATTTTGTTCCCCATGGCATCAAATCTGATTCCTCTTTCCAAGGTGATTGCCAAGGTGTCTTGAGCTATTGTCTCCACATATTCATCTGCAAGAGCATCCACAACATCAATAGAAAAGGAATCTCGAAAAAGTTCAGGAAGTGGATACCTCATTGCATCAAAAATATTGTAACTAATGATGTCTCCATCTATTTCGAAAGTTAGTTCCCCTGAATAGACATCAATTTTGGTCCTTGCGGTTCTCATGAATGGCCTTCCCAACAGAATGGGAATTTCTTTGTCATCTGCATCCGCCGGTTCCGTGTCAATGACATAGAAATCTGCAGGAAATGTTAAACTTGCAACCTGCACTAAAACATCCTCAACATATCCCAAAGGGATCTTGTTGGAGCGGTCAGCCAATCTAATGATAATGTTATCCTTTTTTAATTCACCTAGACCTAAATCCGTATAAAGATAAGAAGGCATAACATTTATCGAAGCACCTAAATCTAACATGATTTTATCGAAACTATGAGTACCAATGGTGCATGGAATCGAAAAACTCCCTGGATCCTTGAGCTTTGGTGGTAGTTTCCTTTGAAAAACTGCAGAGATGGTTTCATTCATTACCGCTACATCCTTCTCTCGTGGTAGCCTCTTGTTGGTGCACAACTCTTTCAAGAATTTCGCATACTTTGGATTTTGTTGAATACACTCAAGCAATGGCATGTTTACTTCCACCTTCTTAAATAACTCAATCATTGCATGATCAGCTTCATCATGCTTTGATTTAGCAAACCTGTTGGGGAAAGGGGCACGAGTATGGACATTAGTAGAAACTAAACCATTAGAGCTAGAAGACTTACCTTTCTCAAGCACGGCTTGAGTGGATTTCGGATCAGCAGGGACTGCAAGAGGCACGGCCTCTTGCACCTTCTTCTTCTCGGCTGGAACTGCCGCTTCTCTCTCGGACTGAGGCACGACCTCTTTGTCCGGCTGCTTCTCGGCATAAACCTCTTCAATATCTTCGTCATTTTGCAGCAATATGCTCTCGGCCTCACCTTCCTTAGAAGGCTCCGACTTCTTCAACAAAGGCTCCTCAAAAACTCGACCACTCCTAGTTGCAACGATCTTGAATTGTCCGGCATTCAGATTTGGCAAGGTTTGGCCCGGCAACTTACCACTTTCATGGATTTTACCCATGAAATCGATAACTTGCCCCATCTGCTTCTTGAGCTCCGCAATCTCTTTAGAATTAGCCTGTTGACCTGTCACTAAAGCTTGAGTTGCAGATGTTAAGTTCTGTTGCCCTTGAGCAAGGGACTTCAAGATTTCATCATAATTAGGAGTAGAAGGACTAGCATTATTATTTGAACCTTGAACATTGGCATTATTAGGCACAAAATTAGAAGAGTTAGGAACAAAACCTTGAGGTACCTGAGACCTCACAAACAAACCTGAAGGACGAGGTCCAAAACAAAGGAAAACAAAAGAAATTCGAAAATCAAGAGATAAATTTCAAAACAAATTAAATACAAAATCATACATGGCACCAATCTTTAAGATTACAAAGTCATACAAGCTTATTTTCGAGTTGCTACTAAAACACTTAAATAAATAATGATTCTAGATGGTAAGACACGGTGGACGTGCGGCCTGGATATTGATGTCTCGATCACAAGCTTGAAGCGTTGTTTCTAAAGGTCAATAGCTCAATCCAGAGATAGTGAACATGGTAGGACTCGTTTAGTGAGCAATGAGAACTCCATCACCGAGATGTATGTTTTCAAGGCTCTTGAGATCCAATTTTGGTCCCATGCACCAGAGTAATAGAAGGAGCGTACCAATGTACTCAGCTAGCAACAAACTTATGAACCAAACATGACTCCAAGTGTTAATAAAAGCCGCTCACAACCTCATGCAAACCCGAGGGTAAACAAGAAGGGTTAAGGCTAAAATTAACAAAAGGGATCCTACCTATTCCTGTGCAGTACAACCTACAACATTATTCATACAAGTATTAAAGTAGAAAAACAAAAATAAAACACAATTACATCATATACAAATTTATGGTTTAACTTTACAAATATAAACATATAGACATATATACAATGCAAATTTCGACAATTAAAAAGATCGAGGATCCCGAAGGATCCCTGGCAATGGCGCCATTTGATAAGACGTATTTGCACACGCATCAATTAACCCTGTCAACAAATCAGTTATAGTATAAAGCAAGCAGAGATCGTTCTAAACCGGGGATCCAACTACAGGGTAGATCCATCTAATCTAAAGTAAATTTCAAAATAAGCACATAGGTTTAAAAGTTTTATAAGTTCGGAACAACTTTTAATAATAAATCCTAAATTACTTCTATACATATATACATGTGATCAACCAACAATCATGCAAACTCAACCAAACAACCATGCAAGAATAAAGAAGACGATTTCTAATCTCATTTAAGTCTACACCGTGAGCAAATATACAACCTAAATTTTATATGCACATAAGTTCCTACGTGGTTCCTATGACATAGACCAACTTAGAATTAGACTACGAGTTTCATTCAACATCGCGACACAACAAGCTCGGCTACGTGCTCTACTTATAGGTCACACACATAAACTAATCATGCAATTACGTATCACATAAAGAATCGATGTGTTTAAGTACTAGTCCTAAATCAAACATAGGCAGAAAATCGGTGAAATAACAAAGACAATGCAACTTATCAACTACGTGTATCAAAGTCGAACTTTGGATGATTAACACATGCAATATCAACTACTTGTATCAACTACACATGATAATAGAAAAATGCACCGAAAATATTAAAGTATATAGACATAAAACTCACGGCATAAAACCTAAAATCATTGATTAAAAATTGAAAACTTTAATTCAAAACATAGTTCAAAAGTGTTTCTATCTCATAGACAAGAATCAAAACATACTTAAGCAAAAACCTAAAACAACATAAACAAGAACAAACACATAGCAATCCGAAAATAGAAGATGAGTACACTCTCATATTTCTATATTAAGCAATTATTCTACACTAAACACAAATATAAAGCTAAAACAACTAAATAGGAGTTAACAAAGGGTAAATAAAGGGTATAATCATATTAAGAACGTCACACTTTGTGCTCCTATCAGTGCTCGAGTTCTAAACTAAGGCAATAATTTGTTCTTCCAAGATCATTCATCTCGAATTCTGACTTCAGATGCTTGGCAGTTTCCTTGATCTCTTCTGGAGTACCAATCAGGTTCATATCATCTACATAGACTGCCACAATTGTAAATCCAGAACTTGTTTTCTTAATAAACACGCATGGGCATAGTTCATTATTCACATTTCCTAACCTGATCAAATATTCACTTAGACGGTTATACCACATCTGTCCAGATTGTTTCAATCCATAAAGTGAACGCCTCAAACGAATTGAGAGCGTGTTCCGTGGTCTAGAATTATTTTCATCAGGCATCTTGAGTCCTTTAGGAACTTTCATGTAAATCTCTGTATCAAGATCCCCATAGAGATAAGCTGTTACCACATCCATTAGCTGCATACTCAGTTTTCAGGAAACTACCAAACTGATAAGGTAGTGGAACGTTATAACGTCCATTACGGGAGAATACGTCTCCTCGTAATCAATCTCAGGGCGTTGAGAAAATCCTTGTGCCACTAGACGAGCCTTGTATCTCACAATCTCATTTTTCTCATTATGCTTTTGTAAACATGAAAATATCTGTAACAAATGACAGAACAATACGTGTACAAAAAATAGTTTAATTTAATCAATACGAATGCGGGTTACAATCTTTGTGAACTCCTCTGATTCTATCTCCGACGTCGATTTGATCCAAGGGTGACGAGCACTTAATCTTGAATAAAATCGTTGTAATTTGGACTTCTTGTCATGTTGACGATTTGTAGAAGTTGATTGACTAAGGGCCGTAGAGACTTGTTCTTGATCGGGTTTGATCCACGAGCAGTTCCATGTGGTAGTTTGTTCTTCGTCTTGGAGTTGGTGAAGATGTCGGCTATTTGGCAGCTTGATAACTCTTCGGGATTTGATAACTTCTAGACTTGAGGTTGATGAGGAACCGGTTATTTGGCAGCTTAATGATTCTTCAGGATTTGACAACTTCTAGATTTGACGTTGGTGAAGAATCGGCTATTTGGCAGCTTGATGATTCTTCAGGATTTGACAACTTCTACACTTGAGGTTGATGAAGAACAAGCTATTTGGCAGCTTGATGGTTCTTCAAGGGTTTATTGAAGAACTGGCTATTTGGGGAGCTTGATAGTTCTTCAAGGGTTTTGGGGAGGCTTCTGAGCTCTTGAGGGATTTCTCTCTCTCTCTCTCTAGTCTGTTCCTTTGTTTCTGCCCCTTGGTTTCGTTCCCCCTTCCTCTTGGTATGAGAGGGGGTATTTATAGTGTTCAAATGCCTCCACTTAAGGCAAGTAATGAAGATTCTGAATCAATAATATTTCCTTAATCGAATCAATGAATCTTGACTGATTGATTTACTTGCTGATTTTAACACAATCAGATCAATGAAATCTTGAGATTTAGATATGCTCAGATCGCTTTGGATTAATGTCCTGTTTTGATCAAGATTATTAGTAAGGGACGAGCCATCCCGCGGATATGGAAAGTATCTCGCGAGGAACCTTGATTTCCAAGCAAGCGGTGATTTCTGATCCCAGTTCGCGGACTCCCCTACGCGAGGCCATCTCGCCTCGCCTTCATGTAAATCCACGCGCGCAGAGCCATTTTGCTTCGCCTTCATGTAAATCTATGCGAAGTCCACTACGCCTCGCGAAGTCTTGTTCACCTCGCGAAGTCTATTTCACCTCGTCAAGTCGTGTTCGCCTCACAAAGTCTATTTCCCCTCGCTAAGTCTTGTTCGCCTCGCGAAGTGCGGTTCACCTCACGAAGTGCGGTTCACCTCGCGAAGTCCGATTTACCTCGCGAAGTGCGGTTCGCCTCGCGAAGTCTGGTTCGCCTCGTGAAGGTCAGTCCGTCTCGCCTTCATTTATTTCTATGCGAGCCACCACTTATAAACCCAATTATTTTGTTAAATTTTACATGTCTACAGTTTCCTTACAAATACCCATTTAAATACTACAAGTTTAACCTTGGGAGGTGTGGGAGCAACAGGTCTAAACACCTTTCTCTTTGTTAAGGAATCTAATTCAACCTAGATTGCTTCTTTCCATTTTGGCCAGTCTTCTCTACGTTGACATTCATCAACGGAGCGAGGTTCGGTGTCATCGCTAATTATAATTTCGGTAGCTACTGCGAATACAAATACATCATCAATGATAATCTCATTGCGATTCCATATCTCATTTAAACATGCATAATTTACCGAGATTTCTCTATTCTCGGGAGTGGGTTCCAACGTTGAGGCATCCCCCAATGTCGTTTCTTCTAGAACAGACCCATAATCCGGAATTGTTTTATGAGATGGATCAGTTGAGATGGCGATGTCAAATAGATTTGTTTGTGCCGAGTTTACCCTCTTCCGGGGATAAGAATCCTTCGAACCTAATGGTCTACCTCGCTTATGGGCAAGGACATATGACTGGTTAGCCGCCATGGCCGTACCTCATCCATCTGGGACGATGCGTCCTACTGGGACATCTATCCTTGCACCTACATTTGCAGCAGGTATATGTGATCTCGTCACTTTAGCTAGATCAGAGAAAGCGTCTGGCATATTTTAGGCTACACTCTGTAGATCTAGAATTCTCCGCACTTCACCATCGCATTGTGCGGTTCAAGGATCGAGATGAGACATAGTGGGGACATTCCATGTCAATTCACGTTGTTCATTAGGAACGTTATCGTTCTTATCTCCTCCTAACGGCAGGAAGACTGTCTCATCGAAGTGACAATCCGCAAATCTTGTGGTAAAGAGATCGCCTATCAAGGGCTCTAAAAAGCGTATAATGGATGGGGATTCATATCCGACATATATGCTCATCCTTCGTTAAGGACCTATTTTGGTACGTTGTGGCGGCGCAATTGGCACAAAAATTGCGCACCCAAATACGCGTAAGTGCAAACATCAGGTTTGTACCCAGTCACCAACTGTAACGCAGAATAAGGTTGGGTGGCAATAGGCCTCAGTCGGACCAACATGGCTGCATGCAAAATTGCATAGCCCCAACCAGATATTGGGAGCTTGGTGTGCATTACCAAAGTTCGTGCAATCATTTGTAATCTTTTAATGAATGCTTTTGCGAGACCATTTTAGGTGTGAACATGGGGAACCAGATGTTCAACATTAATCCCAAGGGACATGCAATAATCATCGAAAGATTTCGATGTAAACTCCCCGGCATTATCAAATCTGATGGACTTGATTGGATAATCCGGATTGTGAGCCCTTAATTTAATAATTTGGGCAAGGAGTTTAGCAAACACATCATTTCTTGTGGACAATAGCGTAACATTTGACCACCTTGTCGATGCATCAACCAAAACCATGAAATATTTAAATGGTCTGCATGGTGGTTGGATAGGTCCACATACATCCCCTTGTATTCTTTGTAGAAAAAGGATGGAGTCTTTTTCAGTCTTTGCATAAGATGGTCTTACATTTAACTTTCCCAATGAGCAAGCCTGGCACAATGTGTTGCTATACACAAGATCCTTATTGGTAAGGGGATGCCCGTGTGATGAATTTAGGATACGACGCATCATATTTTGACTAAAATGTCCCAAACGGTCATGCCAAAGTAAACAATTGCTTGAATTCGGTAGCTTCTGGCTAGTTGTGTGATTTGCCTTAATCGATCTAATGGTGGTCATGTAGAGACCACTAAATAGGCATTTTAGTTTCTCCAATATACGTTTCTGGCCATACAAGTTGGAGGTTATGCAAAGATATTATACTCCATTTTCCTCAGTAGTCTCAACGTGGTAACCGTTGGCTCGGATATCTTTAAAACTCAACAATGTTCTTCTAGAACGTGGAGAATATAAAGCCTCATTAATGGTAAATTCGGTACCATTGGACAATATAAAATGGGCTTTGCCATGACCCTCGATCAAGTTGGACTCACCTGATATGGTTGTCACAGAGGTATGAGTAGGCGAAAACATTGAAAAATATTTTTTATCTTGGAGTATGGTGTGCGTAGAAGCACTATCAACCAGACAAGAAACTACCCCACAAGACATGCCTATTCATAAATTTAATTCAATGGATCATATGTACGAAAATAAATAATTTTATTGAATTAAATATCCAAGCACAACCAAATTAATGAAAATAATTATTCCAAAATCACCAAATATAATCAGGAAAATAAAAAAATATTTATTATAATAATATAAATATGGCATAACTGCCTTTTATTTCCAAGTCTTCCGGTTTTCAATCCTCAATGTATTCATTGGCCGCTTGAAAACCAGCGATCTCCAAGGTGGTATTAATAGGGACTGCCTCTTCCACAAGATTGGCCTCTCGAGTTCCGCGTCTAGTGTGATACTCTCCTATCTCCTCATTCTTTGCACGACAGGTGTGAGACCAATGATCAGAGCCTCCACATCTATAACATAAATTATGCTGATTTTGAGGGCGACCGGCCGGGCCAGCATTCTCTCTGACTTGAGCTTGTCGGGCCGGAGCATTTTGGTTCCTACCACGTGGGCCTTGACCACGTCCTCCTCGGCCTCTAGGGCCATTTCCTTAGGTTCACGGTCATATGGTCCATTTCTTTTTCCCCTTCCACGGCCCACGTTCCTCCTGACGCGATTATTTCCGCGATGAGCAACAACATTTGCTTCAGGCAAAGGAGTTGCTTTACCACCAATGGGCCTTGCTTGATCATTCTGCATAAGTAGGTCGTTGTTCTTTTCAGCGAGTAACAAAATAGTGATCAATTCAGAGAATCTAGCAAAGTTTCTTTCCCTGTATTGTTGTTGTAGGACCATACAAGAAGGAGGGAAAGTGGAGAAAGTTTTCTCCAATAGATCAGTCTTGAAATCTTGAAAACGTATGTTCTGCCAGTCGTGCCTTCCTTGTGGCAAATATATGGCCTTTTGATGGTTGAATCGCTCTTCTAGAGCGATCCAAAGAGACCGTGGGTCCTCTTCAGCTAAATACTCCACAGTCAGGGCTTCCTCCATATGCTTCATAAGAAAAATCATAGCCCTAGCCTTCATATGTTCTGGAGCAATATTGTCAGCATTGATCATTGTCCTCATCTTTTGTGCAGTCAGATGAAGCTTGACATCTTGGGTCCACTTAAGGTAGTTTCGTCCGGAAACTTCCAAAGCGACAAACTCAAGCTTGTTGAGGATTCCATTCTCTACAAGAATTTAAATGACAATTATCAGTGTTATGGGTAAAAACTTCCATAAACAATGAATAAGAACTTCAGGTTCTATAACATTAATTATGAAAGACCATATTTGAACATTTATGGTGAATTTATAAAGGGAACTTCAGGTTCCTTATATGGCATTATCGAAATGACAGGTTCGATATACATGAAAAATTACTACTCAACCCTTTCGGTAGCTCCAAATGAATACGACCAGGTAAGAGGGACTGAGGTAGTGGAGCGAGGCTCTCTTAAGCACACACCTCAGGCGATTTTCCTAGACATCGCATCCAAGTGGGTGAGCCTATTTGAGAAGATTCATAACCTTTTCAATGTCTATCAAAACTACATGTTCGATATATGTGTGATGTTTTGATTCAATATTTGAGTATGAACTTTTGGTTCCTTAAATATATATTCAAATAAACTGAGCAGGTCCCATTGTAAAATAATTATGACAATTAATAAGAAATAAATACCACAAAACCGTTATGGTAATGTCTGAATCAAAGTTAATAAATTAAGAGCAAATTTCAACCAATAATTATGATAATTAATAAGAAATAAATACCACAAAACCGTTATGGTAATGTCTGAATCAAAGTTAATAAATTAAGAGCAAATTTCAACAAATAATTATGATAATTAATAAGAAATAAATACCATAAAACCGTTATGGTAATGTCTGAATCAAAGTTAATAAATTAAGAGCAAATTTCAACCAATAATTATGATAACGTCGAATTAAATGGCATATAATTTGTGCTTGTAGTAATTTGTATTAACGTTGAATTATTGGTATCAATTGCCATATGGTACAATGGCTGGACGACATGTTGTATACCAACTTGCGTTGGCTGGGTTCAAATCCTAGAAATAGCATTTTGCTTTTGCATTTTGTTAAATCTCAGTTGAACATGCAATTGTGTTCTTTTCCAAGCAATCTAAAAAGTAACCATCATATAGTAAAATGGGTTCATGTATCATGGAGATTTTTCTTACTCAACTATAGGCTAATAGGCATGAACGTGAAAATCATAAAATTAGAGACACCTACTTGGTTGAAGAGCTAGTAGATGATGTTGATAGAGTGATGAATCACTTCTTCACAGCAACCAAAGAGTATTTCGTCTCTTCCGTTTCTTGTCCGTCACCAAAAAGAAATCCGTCTCTTCTCTCCGCAATCCGCAATCGATCCGAAACTTAGAGCTATTCGTGCTGATAACGTGTTGTAATATAAAGTGAAAAATGATTTGAGAGTGAGGAGAGTTTTGATGCAGACAAAATAGTAAGTCTTTTATTCATCTCATATGAGGTTTATATACTACTACCTCATGTATACAAAAGGCAAGTAATGAATAGTAATCAGTTACAAAGAGAATGAAATATTATTTATTCTCTTAATCAATATTAATTCCTAAATAGCATAACTGATGCACACTAATGGAGTTGACATGAATAGCCATATTTACAACAATATATATATATATATATATATATATATATTACCTCAAATGACACCTCCAAATTTGGATTATGATCTTTTTTTGATGAATAAGGATTGTATTAAAACACAAACGGGAGCAGATTAGCAACCCATGTTGGTTACATCTGAGATCAGAACATCATTAATACATCCTGGAGGAGTATCTAACCAAACTACTGAGTTTGCAGCTTCATATGTTGTGGCTGCAAGCCTATGCGCCACTGAATTACAAGTTCTGCTAATTAATGTGCCTTATGGAGATCCCTAGTGTAGAGGAGAGGTATTCTCGAATGTCACAGAGCAAATCTTCCAGTCCCATATGGGTTCCTTGCACATTCAGATATAGTTTTCGCTGCTTCTAAGCAATTTGTTTCAACAGTACCCCTAACAATGTTCAAGGTTTTCAGAAGTTTCATGCCTTCTTTAAGAGCTCATACTTCTACTTGCTTCGCAGAGGCTGCTGCAGGAATAGGAATAGCAAATGCTGCCCTAAAACTTCCTTGATAATCCCACAGTATTCCTCTAGTGCCGCCACATAGAATAGTTGGGAGAAAACTACCATCCACATTGAGCTTCCATTGACCATTTTTCGGTGGCTTCCATCTCTTGGACTGTAGTCGAGAAGTCTGCTTTGGTGATGATTTCAGTTGCACCTATTGATACTCATTAAACCATGCCGAGGCTCCAGTTTGTAGTTCAAGAGAAGTTTGTTGCTTGTCATTCCACAATATGTTGTTTCTATTGCGCCAGAGAGACCACAATATAATCAGCAATTTGTCAAACATTTCCTTCTGCGTATTCAGAGCTTTCGATACATCATCCAGTCTTTGAAATTTACATGTGACGCAAGACTGACATCCAAATTAAAAGATGTTGCAGTTAGGATATTAACTGCCATCGGGCAAGTCTGTAGAACATGTGATGTATCTTCATAAGGGCATGGACATGATAAACATCGAGTATCACATGTGTATTCTTTTTTAGTGAGCGTTTTTTTTTTTTTGGTAAATGAATGAATATATAGAACTCAGGCTAAAAACAAGCCAAGAACAGAAGCTACAAAGCTAAAGCTAACAAAGCAACACCCTCAACAGAGAGGGAAAACAAACCTAGGAGAAAAAACAACACCTCCTAGAGAAAACACAGAAAACTAAGAAGCTAGTCTCCATTCATGAAAAATGTAAGCATTAGAAGGAGTATGAGGGATCTTCCAAGACAATAAGCAGAGGCGAATGGACTCAACAATTCCTTTAAACACAACAACGGGAGGAAGGCTCTCATTACGAAACCTGCGGTTATTTCTCACGTGCCAAATTGCATAAACCACAGCTTGTAAAACTAACTTTAAGATCGCAACAGGTAAACCATTACCTTTCCAGTTTGTAGCCGCCCAAGAGATGAAATCAGACCAAGGGAGGAGAGGTCTACTCACATCACACTTGGACAACACATGAGTCCATATACCAAAAGAATAAGCACAATCAAAGAACAGATGGTTGTGAGTCTCAGCAGCAATGGAGAGTGAGATCATTTTACTCCAATGGAGAGTGAGATCATTTTAAAAATTCCACTGAGCCTAAATGGGGGTGAGAATCGTTTGGTATGGCACTTCGACAACAAAGGCTGTTATAATGTGAAGAGTGGGTATTTTGTGGGACGTTTGTTGGATGTTTTGAATCGGAAAGCTTCGGGTTCCGACTCAGATGTGCAATGGTCGAGACTATGGTGCAAGCTGTGGCGTACTCAAGTACCTCCTAAGGTGCGTATGCATGCTTGGCATTTGGTAAAGGGAACATTACCCTCTCGGGCTGCCTTGGTGAAAAAACAGGTTCAGCTCCCAGACGTCAACTGTGTGTTTTGCTCGACGAATGTGGAAGATAGTTTGCACCTGTTCAACAATTGTGAGGCTCTCCAACCTTTTTGGCAACAAGGTATGGTACAAATACATCCGCGTACTCATCCTTCTATAAGTGTTGAGGTCTGGTTCTGGGATATGGTGGAGATGTTGAGTGGTGAAAAGCTAGAGGGTTTCTTGATGGCTTTATGGGTGATCTGGGTTGAGAGAAATAATATGGTATGGAGAGGACAGTTCTATAATATTACCAACATGATGGATTTGTCCTCTTCTCTTTTGCTGGAGTACAAGCAAAGCCATCAACGTAGTGTGGGCACGAGGAAGAAAAATAAGTCAAAATGGACGTGTCCCCCTAGTGGAAGACTTAGAGTCAATATAGATGGAAGTTTTGCGCATGAAGAGGGTAGAGGTGGTGTGGGAGTAGTGATTAGAGACCATAAAGGTGCATGTGTAGCGTCTCTTGCCCGGCCTTTCCCAAATGTTGCGTCTGCTATCCATATGGAAGTTGAGGCCCTTAGAGCAGGTTTGTTGGTTCGTGTTCAACAAGGGTGGCGAGATGTTGAGGTTGAAAGTGACTGTATGAACTTGGTACAAGCAATGCAGACTGATGGTGAAGACTTCTCTATGGTTGGAAGGATCATTGAGGATTGCCAAAGGTATGTGAGTGCGTTTAATTTTTTTCAGCTTCAACATGTTTGTCGTGAAGCAAATAGTGTGGCGAATAGACTAGCCCACTTTGCTAGATGCAATAGCTATGATGATTTTAGTTTAGATGGGACACCTACTATTATTCAGGATGTTCTCTATGAGGATCTTTGTAATAGTTCTTTGGTACATCGGGGTTCAGGTTATATATCCCCCTCGATGGAAAATTTTATTTCAATAAATGAAACCGGGCGTGAGGCTGAGCCTCCCAGCTAGGTTGGGTTCCAAACCCCTTTTCAAAAAAATAAAATAAAATAAACAGGTTACCCATATCCAACCCGATTAAACCATTTGATAAATATGTGGTGTCGTGTTATACAAAATGACTAACATAAACGAGACTCTAGATGATGTTTATGTTCATGTTGCTGATTTGTTACGCTTAAAGATTGCATTCTTGAAGCTCACAATTCCAATCTTCTTAAGCTTTTAGCGGAAGGTGATTCGAGTCTAATCATAAATTTGCATCAAGGGAGCCCCACCATGACGTATTAAATCTCTCATCAGAGATATTTTGTTTGATGCAAGACAATTTGAGTGTATTTTCTTCACCCATGTCTTCCGAAAAGCCAACGTCGTTGCCTCCAATGGTCATAGCCTTGCTTGTCCCAAGATATGGCTCAACTATTTGCCTAGTTCATGTTTCCCTGCTTTTCACCTAGATAGGTTTAGTGTTGGTCGCCTATAGGCGCTTAGTTCTAATTTTACTTTCGCTACTCAAGGAAATATATATTTAAAAAAAAAAACTAAAACAAGACTCAAATAAGAGAATTTAGTGTTAGTGATAACCCCAGTTTAAAGTGAGAAAAGACTTAATAAACCCTATAAATATATTAAATTATTTTTTATAAATGGGTCGTGTAAGCTTGTTTAATATATAATAGTCTGACCCTTTTAATAAACATGTTATGCGGGTTGATTTTATGTTGGTGGGTTGACTCGTGGTTGACTTGTTTATTAAATTGGTCATGGCAGGTTGACCTGCTCAACCTGCTATCTCGTTATTTAATTGGGGTTCAACCCGTTTTATTTTGTGAGAGTTTTGAATTGTGTTATTAGTAAAAAAACAAAATAATTATACTTAATTTTAAAATAATACTTCTCATTCATAAATTTACATCTAACAATAATTGATTATAATTTCTACGGTCACACCACTGTAATAACTTATGTTTGGTCATTGGTCCTAAATTTTAAAGGATTGTATGAAATATTGGCCAAACAGTGCGTGTGCCGGGAGGACGCAGGCATGGGGCGTCTATGTGTCAGGCATGGGTTGGATTGGACATGTGTTTTATTTGAAGCTTCTCTTTTTTTTCTCTATGAAATCCCAGCGAGGACCAACTTATCCTCTATCTTACCTCACACAATTATTATACTAGAAAACTCCAGATTCCAAGTTCCACCAACTTTGAACGGAATATTACCTGCCAAAATAGACTTATTCCAAAACAAAAATGCCCCTTTCACTAAGCAACCACCCCATTAATAACGTCTCTAATCTGAATCTTGCATAATTAGGCTACCCTTGAACTGCACTGAAAGAGTTGAACTTGGAAGTTTCAAACTGAGGAAGAGAGGTGATCATACGAAGTCGATGGTCACGTATGTAGTTGAACATGGAAATGAATAATGTCCAAAGGGATCAAGGGGCTTTCTTTTTGACAAATACCAAATGGAATGGTTCGTTGATTTGGGACTCTAGGAAGAGGAAAGTGGGAACAGAAGTGAATAACGTGAAGGCTACTACTTCTTCAAGGGGACGTTGTGGACAAATTGAGACCATGAGAGGCTTTTAGGGCTAGTTTGGCCATAGACATTAACCTATAACTACTTTAAAAAAAAAAAAAAAAAAACATAAGAGATTTTGAGATGTTTCGTGATGATAGGAACTTATTTGCAGCTTTTACTGTTTATGAAAAGCAATATTTTGCTTTAAAAAAACAAATAAAATAGGAATCAATTTTTTCAGAGTGTCATATTTGATGTATCTGATCATGAGATTTGATTGTTAATCGGTACATCGGACTTATGTTTTGTAAATTTCTTTTCACAAATGTATGTAAACTATAATTATTTTCATCACACTACACCAAAATATTCTCTACCCAACAATGTCACGTTATAATCTGAAACTACATAATTGTTACTTCAAAAAGTTAAGAATAAACTCAAATTGGAAATGAGGTATTGTTTTTTTTTTTTTTTTTTTAAGAATGTATCATGATGTGCGTCGACAACAAATTCAAAGGGTAATTGTGATGGAATCGGTTGACAAGAGTAGGCTAGTCATGGGAGAAAAAGATCGCACATTTGAAACATTTGAAACAGAATATTCAGTTTTTGTGTTAAACCCCGATCTAAATCCAATAAGAGACTAGTCCAAAGCTTATCTTCTCTCTCCAAATTCCTTTTTCTTTACCTCTAAATCCAAACCAACTCTTGACCAAAAAAAAAATCCAAACCAACTTGGTTTTTACACGCATTCACAGAGAGAAAGAGAGACACACACACGGAGGATTGAGAAGCCATGGAAAGGCTTCTGTCCTCTTCAACCCCAACCCCTAAACTCCATCTTAAACCCTCTTCCTTTCACCACCGCCTCGCCCGTCTCGACTCCTCCAACCTCAACTTCCCATCTTCAAAGCTGCCCAGTTTGAGACGTGTCGCCTCTGTTATCTGCAAACATCAAAACCCATCTCCATTTTCTTCTTCTTCGTCTTCGCCGGAGGGTTTGCCGTCTCTCTCTTCAAACCGGGCCGGGTCTGGGCCAAACGGGTCGGAGCCAAAAACCCATCTTCTCAATCAGATCGCAGATGGAGCTTCTAAGCAACCCAAGGTATTCATCTCAAAAACAAAAATGATCGAAAAAGATGTGATTTTGATTTTGGGTTTTTTTTTTGTTAATATATTTTGGTGGTCTTTTTAACTTTTATAATGTGTTCCTGGTGATGCAATTGATGAATTGAAAATGTAAGCAATAGGGTTGATAATATGTTTGTGAAACTTTGGCAATTGAAGATCCAATATGTAGTGCTTCAACCTGTGTTTGTGTATATTAGCTTAGTTTTATGGCCCTCGAAGATTATGCATTTTCTGTTCAAAATTCAAAAATTACATCTAAGATTTTGAAGACCTCTCCTGGAAGTGAATTGCAAATTACCATTACGGCTTCCAAAGGGAAGCTCTTTCAAATCTCTGTGCTTTTTAAGAACTTTAGCACAGTAATGGACAAGAGACACAGGGCTAAAACTTGTTGCCGAGGGGTATGGACAGAAAGGAGAAAAACTTGGGGAAACCATAGATGTATGGCTTGTCGATCAGTGTAGGTGCTTCATTGGGTGCCTGAAACTAGTCTTTATAGTTATCAAGTTCAGATTAGGTTGGGATGTCGGATGTTATCTGTTAGGTAATATTAACTAGTTCGATAGCTAGTTGAGGTTCATGTTAAGTGTGTAAATCAGAAATTTACTGGTGTCCTCACTTTACCTTAATGGCCAATACTGTCCTAACCCTTGTACCAATTGCAAGGGGTGCTGCATTAAGATTTTAAAGTAAGTGATTCCTAATCAGTGCAGCTCTGTTTATGTTTCAGATTTTGAACCATTTTCAGATTTGATACAAGGATTTTTCAGACATTTTACTCAAAATTTGACAACATTGATAGTATTGGTAAGTACGGTCTTGAAATTAGGGATCTTTACAAGTCTGATATCTCCTTACAGCAGTTCAAGTAGGTTCTCTCTTTTTAGCTGATTATCTACTTGATGGCACCCTCAGGGCAAGTTTCAAACATTATCTTTAGAAGATGACTGGGGATCTTAACTGGGGATCACTATGATAGAATTAATGGGTAGGGCTAGGAACATATTGAATGAGTTTGACCAAAGACAAACTCTACACAAGTTTTGTTATTGTCCAAATGATCATTTGTGTAATTACATCTGTCCCAGTGGAATTATTGTTTTCAACTACTTCTGCTACTACTATTTTGTTAACATTCAAAAGATAAAGGTACCTGCGAACCCTAATCTCTAGATTCACCTTTAACATTTGACCACTAGAGTCCTAGAATTTTTCTTTTTCCCTCCAGCTAATGCATTTCATTTACCAAACATGGACAGGCAATCACCACTGGGGCATTCGTTGCATTTTCTGCTCTTATTTTGGTCGTAGTACAACCTGCCTTTGCACCAGCCGCTCTTGCTTCTTTTCAAACTGCAACAAAAACAGGTGGTCCAGCTGCTGTTGCAGTCGGGGGAAGACTCATCCAGGCTGAATTACTCAGTAGTGCATGGACCGGTTTCTTTGCTGGTTGCTTGCACACATTATCAGGGCCTGATCACCTAGCTGCTTTGGCTCCACTCTCAATTGGGCGTACCCGCATTGAAAGTGCTCTTGTTGGAGCCCTCTGGGGATGTGGCCATGATGCTGGCCAGGTTATCTTTGGATTATTATTTCTGCTACTAAAGGACCGGCTCCACATTGAAATTATCCGTACTTGGGGCACAAGAGTTGTTGGGCTTACTTTATTAGTTATTGGTGCTATGGGCATTAAGGAAGCTTCAGAAGTCCCAAGTCCTTGTGTTGCCTTGGAGAATGGTGAGTGTGATGTTAGTGTATATGAATCTCTTGATAATCCAACTGTTGGGAAGAAGAAGATTGGTTTTGCCACTTTTGCCACCGGAATTGTGCATGGGTTGCAGCCAGATGCATTGATGATGGTGTTGCCTGCACTTGCTTTGCCATCTCGTGTTGCTGGCGCTGCATTTCTAGTCATGTTCTTAGTTGGGACCGTGGTTGCCATGGGAAGCTACACAGTTTTTCTAGGCTCATGTAGTCAGGCATTAAAGGACAGAGTGCCCAGAATAACAGAGAAACTGACATGGGCTTCTTCCCTGATTGCTATTGCTCTTGGATTTTCCATTATCATCAGCCAGTTCTTTGGGTATAGCCTGTATTAGTTTTTTTGACCCGGTTAAGATTCATATTTTGCAGGCTTCTCCCCGAGTGTTAGATAACGATCTTAGAAGGATTATTCGATTTATTTAGAGCAAAATTTCAACTACAAAGCACCTGTTCACAGCGAGGGCACCATCCTATTATGTTTTTAAAGCTTTCTTTGAATATAGAGACAACGACCCCCTCCTCGTTTGTAATTCTTTTATGGTAGAAATCAGATTGGTTTAAAGATTTGCATTACATCATTTGCTTTGTGTTACATGGTCAACTCAAACTGTTATCGTGATGTTCTATGTTGTTCCACTCGTTATTACAAGTCAGGGCCAGTAAAAATTTGCAGAATATTGTCCGACTGCTAATGCCTCACCTCCAAGGCTCAAACTTAAACTTATGCAATTTTTAAGTGTAGTAGTATAGCAACTTTTTTCTTCATCTATTCTGATTTCGCAATCATCATTGCATTCTTGCACTACATTTTGGTTAATTTGATTCAAATAGGTTGAAATAACTAGCTTTATCTTTAATTTTCCATCTACTTCAATAGGATCCCGCTTCAATATCTTGTTTCACCATCAGAATGGAACCACTAACAATCAACACGTTGATTTTGTAACTCTGAAATGAAGAAAATGACCGGAATTACAATGGACCTAGAACTGCGATATCATAGAGACCAAAACTGCAATGAGTATAACTAGAATGAATCGATTGCAATTCTTTTTTGGACAATAATATTGATTGCAACTTATTAAAAAATGATCCTGGAGCTCTCTCTGCACATTTTCTTTCTTTGAGCATTGATATTTCTCTTCTGAGTATGTGAAATAAAATGTTCAGTGCTATTTCAATTGGAAAGAATAAGATAAATGAAACAAAAGGTGTTAAAAATTTGTCATCTCTGTATGTCCCACAAGATATAGCAATCCCGTCTGCTACAGTTACATATCTAATTAGAACACTTGAGCAGCAAAGCTGAATGCACCTTCAGTCATATTGTGAAGCATTATGGGCTGTGCTTTTTGTTAATATCATGAAGCACACATACGTCTGCTGTAAAGTTTTTGAAACAATTAAACTGATGCAGAAGAATATTTGGTAGACAAGCTACAAAGAAACCTCCTCATATACGGGTTACTAGGGTTGTTATTATTGTGTACAAATAAGAGTTGCTCATAATCTTGAAGAATTTGTAAACTAGTTATAGACATCTTAATACTACACCATTTTTATGACTAGGGGTTAGTATGTTTGACTGCATGATCTACGTACTCGTATTGCAACTTTGCAACCTTGGTTTCTTCTATTTGAATTTGGCAACCATTATCAGTTTCCATTAAATTATGGCTGATTCATGATTTTGTATTTTGTTCAACTTGAATATCTAGTTTCACCATCGGAATGAAATCAATATAACAATCAACAGATTCATTTATATCTTCCGATTGAAGAAAATGATCGCATCCCAAGAATTTGAACTAAAGTTGGGACAGCAGAGACCAAAACTGCAACCTCATCCAAAATGTAATCCCTCAGCTGAGTTTTGCTTTAGTGAATATATGGCAATTGAAGGCATAGTCATGGAGCTCTCTCTCTCTCTCTCTCTCTCTCTCTCTCTCTCTCTCTCTCTCTCTCTCTCTCTCTAGGTACATTCTGTTGTGTTAGCAAGAGATGATTTTGTTCTGAGGTTGAAAATAAGTCACCAGAGTAGTCAATCTAGTGCGCTTTCAAGTTTCAATCCGAAAGAATAAAACCAATGAGAAAGGTGTTATAAAATTTTCATCAGTGTATGTCTCACAAGAATAAAGCAAACCCATCTGCTAATGTTACGTATTTGAATTAGAACAACTGAGCAGCAAGGCTGAATGTACAATGCACTTGAAGTTTTACCATCTAACGAATAGAGGGTATTTTACTTCCAAGTTTGCTTCTGATACAACCGGAACATGGTACTCTTCCTAATACTAATTGGGTTTAACGAGTCACTATAAGCTCTGTGATGCAGTGTTTCCTCTGTTGAAATGGATATTTCATTTGATTTTACACAATAAAAAAGAACTTTTCTGACCTCCTCGATCTAATCTCAATATGATGAACAAAATCATGCAACCAAAATATTAACATGAACAACTAACTACATTCGATCGGAATACATAAGCATATATATATATTACCGTTAAGACGTCTCCTATTCAAGTCCAGATCTGAAGAACACCCTTCTTGATTCTAAACTACCAGCAGCTACCTCCTTATGTTTCTTGTATCCTCCTATTATTTCTATACTATTTCCTCACTCACACACCATCGCTTCATGTTGGCAACGTATTCGGCTCATCATTACTGACATTTGTTTCACTCTCTTTCTTATTGTTGATGGCTTTGTCATTTGGAGACCTTATAACAACTTCAAGTGATTCTGCATATTTTTCCTCCTCGAAGCTTGTTGGCACAGATTGCTTCGTCATCTTTATGTCTTTGCTTTTACCCCACAACACGGTATATAAACCTCCCACGATTATTATTGATCCTAACACGCTGCAATTTCAAAATTCAATAAACAAAAACATCAGATCAAAAAACAAATAATAAAGAAAGCTGAGATGTAATCCACACCGTTATTGCCAAAGCAATTCATTTTAACAGGTATCGTGATCATTGTACATTAGTTCTTAAGTGGTAAAATGTGTTATTAAAGTGGTAATTTAGTCCATAAAATTGCATCAACATTTTTTTATATCTTTAATGACTCGTATTACCTTTTTAAGGATTAATATTATTACGTACTTTAAGGACTCATGTGTTAACTAAGAATATTTACAACTTTAAAGAGTCATTTACAACTTTGAGGATTTATTTTACAACTTTAAGACAAAGTTGATACATGTTATGTGTTAACACGTTGTAGAAATTTTTTTTTAGTCATAAATTGCATAGTGAAGAATACGAAGAAAAAGAAGTGATCTATATATAGCTCTACCTTCCAAGATGCAACTTTTCATCCAAGAGCAAAGAGCCAACAAAGGCAACTATCACAAGCAGAAGAGGGTTGAAAACAGCTACGAATAACGGGCCTTTCATGCGCACACACAATGCTAATATTGTCAAACTTATTCCAGTAGCCACAATCCCCTAGAATGTACATATTATAAAGTTAGTCGAATTGCAAATTGTTTTATAAATATTGACAATTCTTCCAAAAATAAAAATAAAGAAGAAGAATAGCTATATATGGACATATACCGTGTATGCAACCGTCAAGAGTCTAATGTTCCAACCTAATTTCCATTGATTCCAATCCCTCTCCATGCAAAGTGCAAAACCAACCGACTGTATCGACCCCATAAGTGACATTAGAGCGGTGCTTGAATAATAGCAAGGGTATTTCTCTACCATTTTCGCCTATTTCCACAAAAACAAGTACAATGATTGAGCAACTTCAATAACAATTAGCTAAATGAAGAGCAAATTTAAGTTGGCTTGTAACTGAGCCAAAATGGTTGCTGGGCCTGGGCCTGTTTTGGCATCGTTTTAATTTCATTTGTAATTTCAATCTATGTTAATTTTCATTTATATTTTATAGTTTTCAGTACTTATTTTAAAGACGTCATTCCACATACTCTTCAATGTAGTATGCATAATGACATTATCAGAGATCTGTTACAGATTACAAGTTCTCCCCCCCCGTTTTCTTCAAGTCAATTTGGTGGCTTTCCGTTAAGAACCATTTATTTCTCTTAATTTTGTAACGTTTTATTTTACTTAATGTAACTACCAATGAGTGTATTCCTATGACAAGGGAAAAATATTATTACGGGTTTTCTTGGCCAAAACTAGTTGGTTTTTCTCTCTATTTTATTTTCCTTATAGAAAAAAGATGCATATTCCTTTTTGCATTGAAAATTATCTGTGAAATAAAAATTGGTAGCTCACCTGAAAAATAAAAAAGAATGCATAACCGAAAGAGCTGCCGATAGCGAGAAGAGAACCCAATACACGATCTGTATATTCTGATTTACTGGTAGGTGCTGCCAAATAGTGGCTTGGTTGCTCACTTTTGTGCAAGAGGTTAACATGAGTGGACCAAATATTGATTTCCACACCTTTATAAAAGGTCATAAGCATTGCTCCTCCTATTCCCATCAATGTTCCCAACACCTTTGCCCTCCCTCCTCCGCTCCTTAAGTCCAATCTCTCCAACCTAAGTATGTATGCATATTATCTCAATTAATTCATTTCTGTGCATCCAATTCGTATAGATGGGAGAAATACAAGGTGAATTTCTTGATGTGAGTGCACAAAATTTGATCATTTGATTCAATGACTACTATCTACCTGAAAAAGACGGCCATAACGAAGGTTAGGGCCGGAATCAGTTGAGTTATAGCAGCAGTAAATGTCGCTGATGTCAAGGCTATGCTTTCAAATTGCATGTTTTGTGTCATTGATCCCCTGTAGTAGCATATCATCAATTTCTAATGAGAATGACATTAGATATATATTGTAGGAAGCCTTATTCACCAAAAAAAAATGTTAGTATAATTCTGAAATTAAAAATGAAGTTTTGAGGGTTACTTCAAGTCTTCAGCCAGTCCGACCAATCACAATTTACAAATTCATGACTTTATATTTAAAATACACAAATGCAGAATCCTTTTCAAATAAGGATATTTTTTTCATAACTTTGTAACTGCGTTTTTTTGTTATAAACATGAACGGTTCATGTTCGACATAATTCAGTTCATTCATTGCTCAATCGAGTAATGAGTGTCTTAACAATTACCGATTCATACCAATTTCAAAATTTGTCCATTGGGCGGTCAGTCAGACCAACTAAAGCTGTTCTAAACCCAGGATCTTATTTTCACCGTCTACCTTGGATAATTGGGTGATATGATCGATAATAGACATGCATGCATTCGTGCTAATGAAGATCGATATTGCATTATCAAAAATCGTTTTCGCTTCCATTTTTACCGGCTGCACCGAGCACCTACCCACTCAACTCTAAAACACAATTATATAGATGAACTCAATTAGTCTTGACTTCTGAGCTTTGCTTACCCAAAGAAGCCGCACAGAGATGCTTGCAGTACTACCATCCAGGTTAACTTAGGCCTGCTGTTTCTGCATGTATGTCAATTCGTATATGAGAAAGAGATCGACAGATTGATTATGAAGCCATGCATAGTTAGAAAAGGAAGAAGAAGAAGAAGAAGAAGATAAAGGAAGCATGCATGGTGGGTCACCTTTCCAAGTAAAGAGCAAGAGGAGTGATGAAAGCGGTGGCGAAGAGGAAGCGATACGCAACAACAACACTAGTGTTCATGCCAACGTTAGCGGCGAGTTTGTAGAATATGTTGACTCCGGCGAAGGCTGCCTGAGCCACCACCATTAACAGCACTGGCTTCAGGCCGTTCAGAGCATTGCGAAGCTCTACCAAGGTTTCCATTACCGTTTGAGGAGGGAGGGGGAGGGAGAGGGAGAGAGAGATAGAGAGAGATGGATGAGTGTGAGGGATGAGAGAAATGGGGAAAGCAAAGCAATATTAATGGAGGAGGATTGGAGGAAGTGAATTGAACGGGGTATTGATTTATCATAACCATCGAAGCTAGTGTCTCTGTGCTGCTGGATTCTTTGGTTGTTTCCCACGTCATTATATATTGTATGAGATTATTTATTCACTGTCTCTTTTACGCATGCATAAAAATAAAGGAGTTGATGTTTTCAATGTCTCTTTCTTCTCTCATTCTCAACAAGAATAAATGGAATCTTCTTGGAAAGCCCTTTTAATGAGACTTTTAAGTTAAGAACTTGTTAAGGATATTTTAGCTTATCCCATCTTTCAATCTTACATCTACATCTTAACCGTTCAATTTATAGGTATTTATAGGTAGATCATTTCTCCAGATTTTTAATTATATTGAAAATTGTTAAGGCATTTATAAGTGTGATTTATCAATTATGAACTTGAACGGTTCATATTTGACAGATTTGATTCGTCCATTAATTTGATCTAGTTTGTTATCTTAATAAACACCAATTTAGCTGAAAATTTTTAGAAATGATCTACTCACATAAACCTAAAAACTGAACGGATGAGATGTCAAAAAGTGATCGAAAAATATATTTTTTAAACCATAAACTGAAAAGTCTTCAACTAATCCCCAACTTAAGAGTTCTCACTAAAATGGCTCTCTAGAATCTTTAAAGAGCTATATATATAGTTCCAACGTTGTAAAACCGATCTAATAACTTGTGAAAAGAGACGAAGCCAGCCAGGATAATAACTTCATCTAATATATATATATATATATATAGACACACACACACATACATACATACATACATACAAGGCTCTTCTAATGAGGGATCCATTTTTTTATTCAATTCTAGAGATAGGCCCATACCATTAGATCTGTTTTTTTAATGGGCCTGGATGGCTGAGATAAAAACAAAAAACTTAACACTTATGTCAAACCGTTCAAGATCATTAAAAATAAATCAAACATTTGGATGATTTAACGATCACCAAATTTTCTGAAAATTTGCAGAAGTGAACTAATCATATACACCTATAAACTGAACGGTAGAGATGTGATTTAGTGATCGAGAAGTTTGTCAAATACCCTATTCCTAGAAATGAACAAAAAAAGGGATCCCTCATTGGAAAGACCCTATATATATAATCATTTTTTTTGCTAAGGATATCCTTATTTATTCTTACATTGTATATTTTCACTTTAGACTTACTTTTCATTCGAATTTTCACATCTCCACCATCTAATCTTTAAGGAATAACGTGTGGATCATCTTTGTAAATTTTCAGCCTATTTGATAATCGTTAAGACACTCAACATATATGACATCAATTTATCATACATCAAAATTAAATGATAAAGTTCCTAGCTTGTTGCATTCGTATATGTAATACCCCAAAAATTTGATATTAGTTTCTAATATTATTTGAGAATTTTCGAATTAGAAGTTAGTGTGTTTTGAGGTTCGAAAGAAGAGCGAAGGTGTTCGAGAGATTTCTTTGTTGAAAATGCTTATTTTGAAGGGTCAAGAGTTAACTTTTTAATCTGTTGAGTTTCTCAAGAAACGTCCTTCATGAAGGTTGTAGAGCATGACGATACGAGTTCGTAGACATGTGACACGCGTAAAACGGACTTCGTATGAGAAAGTTATTGTTAGCAGAAGTTCGTGGCTTTACGGGATTTTTGGGTTAAATAAGAAAAGTTTAGAGTTCCATTTCATTTTTTTTCGAGAACCCATTCTTCTCTCTCGCGATACCTTTGGTATTCGAGTTCTCCAACCGACCCAACCCGGACCCGGTCAACCCGACCCGATTTTCCAGCCAGCTCCGACCAACTCAGGCGACGGCACCGGTCAGGGAGCTCCATCTCGGCGGCGCAACCTTCCCTATGGTAGTGGCTTGCTTCGTTTCATTGTGGTTCATGTGAATCGAAGCCTAGAAGTTCCGGGTTGAGAACCGGTTGGGATTCTCACCTCTGGCGGCGACGACGAGACTTGAAACAGGTCAGGGTAGAAGCTCCATGGCGTCCTGGTTTGACTTCTGGTAGTCTTGGGGCTCGATTCGATGCTTGGTGTTGCATAGTCAGGTTTCAAAATTCCCGGCGAGTTTCCGGCCGATTTAGGCAAAACCTCAGGTATAAAAGATGCTTCTCTCTCTTTCATCTACAAGTTTCGTGTTGTGAGTTTGCCCTAATTCGAACGTTGGTAGGGTGGCGCGTGGCGGCGCGTCTGGCAGGGTGTGTAGGTTATGTTGCAAGAGTTAGTTAAATCTTGTTGTTTTGAGCATGCTGATATATTATGAGGCTAGGTTGAGATCATGTAATGCTTAATTGTTAGATTTTTTTCGATGAGGTTGTTGAGTTTGTGATTTAGAATGTATGAGCCATTTTTGGCAGTTACAGGAGGTGTTGTTTTGGGGATTGAGGACCTTGGGAGGTCTTAAAGGAGAGTTGCCCTCCTTTGGGCAAACCTTCGGATTTCGTTTTGAGTTAAGAGGGCAAATGTTACTATTTAGTTGTTTAGTTACTAAGGTTAACGTTTTGTTAATAGGTGACTTGTGGAGTGTGGTTTTAAGCTATATGCTTGTGTTATGCGTGCGAAGACGCAGCTGGATTTGAGGTGAGTAAAATCTCACCAAGGTTCACTTTGTGACCTATTTATTTATGGTTATTATGATGATGATTATGATGATATGATGATGATGATTATTATTATTATGATGATGATTATGATGATTATGATAATGATAATGTTGATAAAAATGTTGATAATGATGTTGATGATTTAAAAATTATGTTTTTCTTTTGTTTGTTTTAAAATATATGAGATTGATCGCCAACACCTCATGGTAAGTGAAAACAAGTTTTCTGTTAAAAATATAATCTTTCAAAAGGACTTCTGATCATGTGAGATTTTATGCATTAGTTGTGGATGTGTGTGTCTTAGTGGTGATTTTATGCATTAGTTGTGAATGTGTGTGCCTTAGTGGTGATTGTATGCATTAGTTGTGGATGTGTGTGCCTTAAGAGTGATTGTGTGCATTAAATTAGGAGCCTTCGTGGTGGACCGGGAACTAAGCCTTAGCCGGGTGATTGGTTACGGTCAGTATAGAACTCTAGTATGTATGTCGGTACTTCATGGGGAATGACTATGTGTTGACGAACCTATGAGTACGTGTTTGTTTGATTACTTATGAGGGATGACTAGCTAAGTGTTGACGAACTCATAAGTAAAAGTGAAGAAATGATTGTGTGATATTCTTACGTGTTGTCATTTAAATTCTTTGCTTTGAGTATCTCATGAACTATGTTTATCCGCAGGAGATTCTTTAATCTTAATTGTATGATTTTTAGTGAATTTCTGAACTATGCTTTTTTGCAGGATTTTATTTATGATTTGATTGATTGTGAATTGTTGTGTTTTCTTATTTACTCACTTTTGAATTCTCTTGCTTTTAGGCGATTCCTGAACTAAGTAACTAAATGCAGAAATTTCCAATCTTTATCTTATGTGATGTTGGGTTGAGTTCTTTAATGTAGATTTACTCATACGAGCTATTAAAGCTTACCTGGTTTGTTGTTTACAACCCGGTGCACCAATTCCTGGTGTAGGGGTTAGACCTGCAGGTGTTGATCAGCAAGGTTGAGGCAGAGGCATAGTGGCAAGATTTTAGTTTCTGTGCACTTTATTTTATTTTGTTATGACAGTTTGTTTTAAGCTCATGCGAGCGACTTTATTATTATTAGACTTTTGAAGTTAATGTAATCAAGTAGGTTTAATGTTTAACTCGATTGATGAGTTTGTTGACATTTACACTTACAGTATTTGTTTTTAGTTTGGAAGTTGTTGAGCAGGTTTTTGGATATTAAGATTTTGAGTTATATCACGCCCAAATTTTTGAAAATTTATCATTCGAAAATTGGGGTGTGACAGTATATATTCATTTTGGCAAAGAGTAAAGGTTGATCGCAATAGAGCACTGTCGATCTGGCATGATATTCTGATCTATATATATAAAGGAAAATTATCTAAACAGTGTCTCACATTTTAACGAAGCAGAGCTTTGGTATCTCTCCATTAGAATTCAAAACAGTATCCCACGTTCTTACCTCAACCGAAGTTTGGTATCTAGAACCGTTAGCTCCGTTAAAAAGACTGATGGCAACCATTTTTATTCATAAAATGACCAATTTACCCTTGAGTTTTTATTTTTGTTATTCATTTTATATAATAAAAAGAAAAATTTGTCATAAACGATACCTCATCTTTTCTTGCTTATAAACTTTGGTACTTCAAATTTGAAAACATCAAAACGGTACCTCAAGTTTTCATCCCGACCCAATTTTATTATTTTTTAGCCGTAACCTCTGATAGGGTAACTGTCAGCTGACCATTTTTCATAGGTATTTTTCGTCTCTTTATATTTCAATTAATTATTTTTTCTCTAAATATATATTTCATCTTTATAATAATAAAAAATTGTTATCTTTTTTTTTTGTAGAAGGAAAATTGTTATCTTCTTCTTTCCTCTATCTTTAGGAAATTAGGACCTTTACCACGTTCACGAAAAGAGCTGGATCGAATAAAATTGAAAAAGTGATATTGTTTTTCTAGACTAGAGCTGAAGAGAAAGATATTTGAATATTTTATTAAATAAATTTGTACAACAGATTTACTATTGAATGCTTATGATCGATGTTATAACAAGCAACATACGAAATGAAAAAAAAATAAAAACTTAGGAATTTTTATTTTTATTTTTGGATTTCATCAATTGCGAACTCATGAAAATAATAACTCATGAATCTTTGTTTTTGTTTCTAAAGTAAAAAATGAATGAAGACATGAAGAGACGAAAATAGTCTTTAAAATTACCACCTAGCAACCCCCGTAATGGAACTAACGGCTAAAAATACTAAAATTAGGTCGGGGTGAAAATTTGAGGTACCGTTCTGATGTTATCAAAACTTAAAGTACTAAAGTTTATAAGGAATCAAAGATGAGGTACCATTATGACAAATTTCTCTTTTTATTATATAGAAAGGATAACAAAAACAAAAACTCAAGGGTATATTGATCATTTCATGAATAAAAATGGATGTCGTCAGTTTTTTTAACGGAACTAATGATTCTAGCTATATACCAAACTTTGGTCGAGGTAAGAACATGAGATACTGTTTTAAAGTTTTCTGAATGTGAGATACCAAAGTTTTACTTCTTCAAAAAGTGAGACGCTGTTTGGACAATTTTTCATATATATAAATGTGTTCTGCAAAAATCCAAAAGATAAAATGACGACATAATATTGAGGGTTTGTTTTAAAAACCAGTCATCTTTCATTATTCGATTTCATCATAGTGGTTCCTTCGATCCATTTTTTCATTCTCCATCTGTTTCCCAACTTAGGTTTCTATACGATCGTGCTGACTATTTGTGACCGTCGACTTATTCATGTTGTTATTCCCTTTATTATTATCCGGAGGCAGTGACACAATCTCAACTACAGATCCTGCTGTAGATTCCTGATCCTCAAAGCTTGTTGTTGTTGGCACCGATTGATTCATCTTCTTTATGTCTTTGCTCTTTCCCCACAGCACAGCGTATAAGCCACCAATGATTAACACCGCTCCAAGCACACTGTTATTTTTTTTTTTTTTTGATTGGGGGGTTAGCCTTTGTTAGATTAGGTAACACACACACCCATGCAGAGTATCCCAGCACAGCCGGACTAATCCCTGCATCGCCACGGGGCATGAAAGCGAACACCACACACCAGGCACACTTGCCTAGCACGGGCCACCGCCGGCTGGCCACCAAGGCCTTAATGGGGATTCGAACACCAGACCTCTTGGTTAGAGAAGTCAGAAGCACACTGTTATTTCCAAATTTAACACGAAATGATATTCAAAGTAAGTAAGCATTTTAGCAATGCTCACAGAACTTGGTTAATATTCAAAGTAATTTCATTAGAGAAGTAAATTAATCGAGGGAATGGAACCTTCCAAGGTGTAACTTCTCTTCCAACACCAAAGAGCCGACGAGGGCAACAAGAACAAGAACCAGAGGCCCGAAAACTGACGCATACAGAGGCCCTCTCATGCTTATGCAAAGTGTAGTACAGGTCACACTTACTCCAGTACCCACAATCCCCTAAAACACGTACGTATAAATGAATGGATCCTTGAGGTGAAAATTTAAGAAGATGCAGCAGAAGAAACAATTTAGTGTCGTATATGTGTTGCAACCGATATATACAAATTGGTGGCCGGAATCATGGATTCTGAGATCGAATCGACATCACGTACCAGGTATAGGACTGTTAGAAGTCTAATATTCCAACCCAACTTCCAATGGTTCCAGTCCCTGTCGACGCAGAGGGCAAAACCAAGGGACTGGATTGCCGCCATAAACGACAGTAGAGCTGCGCTTGAATAATAACTAGGGTATTTCTCACCCATCTTATCCTATTGCAGAAACTGAAAATAATTAGCTAAATTTAATCTTAGAATTAATACAGAAAATATGTATGAAAATCATGGATGATCGACCTGAATAATCAGCCACAAGGCCCAGCCAAAGGAGCTGGCGAGAGCCAGAAGACAACCCAAGACTCGATGAGCAAACTCATCATGCGAAGCTGCTGCTGCTGCTGCTGCTTCCAAGTGTGGTTGTTGCTGATCACTACCATGCACAAGGTCAACATGGGTGGTCCATAAGTCGATCGCCACACCTCTGTAAAATGTCATAAGCATTGCTCCACCTATTCCCATTGATGTTCCCAACACCTTTGCCTTCCCTCCTACGCTCCTTAAATTCAATCTCTCCAACCTAAGCATGCGTTTTGCAAATTACCAAGGCAAATTTTTGACTATTAGAACAAAATATTACATCTGCTTAATTTGCAGTAAAAGATATACAGTTGCCAGGGTTTTGGTGGACGATTACTACTCCATCTTCGATATCGACAGAATCGCAAGATTGTTAATATGATGATTTTTAACTAACTAGCAATAGATAGATTAGTTTTGGGATGTGATTGAATTACTTACCCAAAGGAGACGGCTAAAGCAAAAGTAATGGCGGGGATGAGTTGAGTGATGGCGGAAGCAAATGTTGGAGATGTTAACGATAAACTTTCAATGTACAAATTTTGTGACAATGCTCCTCTGCATCAATGGTAATCGGCAACTAATTAGAGTGTGATATATAGAGGTGAATATCATGCTAATTCATTAACATTATCTCTTCAGGCTTGCTAGCTAGCTGCAGCATAGATTTTGTTCATACTTTTATGCAAACGGAAAACGGAATTGTTACTGTTTATCAACAACAATAACGGGACTTCAAAAGCAGCTTTATGAAGCCTAAAAACTAAAAAGAGACCAACAATATGATAATCATGTAAAAATTACTCATGGATACCATAAACATACAGATACAGTTGGCATCTTCCATTTCCAATGGAGCACCAAGTGTAAGCATACACTCAAGTCTCTCTCTCTTTCTCTCTCTCTCCTATATATGTGTACATATATACATGCCCAGATCATGATATTCAGATCCATGTTCATATATGCTCTATTTACTGAAAAAATGAAGAAGACAAAAGAAAACAACATATATGTGCATGTATATGTTCTTATATATAATATATATACAAATATTGATCATATATGCTGCTTTGCTTACCCAAACAACCCAGAAAAAAATGATTGGAGGAGTACCGCCCGAGTGAGCTTTGGCCTGCTCTTTCTGCATGTTAAAATCATAAGCTAGGGCAGATTGATTTTAATTAATATGAAATAATTTAGCAATATTTCCTTGTTCACAAATTTGTGGCTAGGATGTTCAGAGTTTTAGATATATAGAGTGAAGGCATTATTATTCTTAAACGTTTTGAAACCGATCAAAATGATGTGAAAAGGAAGAAAAAAAGGATGATCAGAATTAATAGCATATGACATCATATATAACATGACACTGCAACAGTGCAATGAAGAAGAGGTTTCCTTGTTGCATTCGTATTCCTTTTGGAACTTCTCTGAAAAAAAAAAAAAAATATTCCTTTTGGTTAAGAGTAAAGGTAGAACACCGTCCCGTCTGTCATGCAATTCTGATCAACTCATTTACATATTGCAGAAATGGTGTTGTGGATGAAATAGAACTACAGAGATATGATGCATGCAGGGATCGAATGACTTGATCGATGTGTTACCTTTCGACGAAGAAAGCAATAGGAGCAAGGAAAACGGTGGCAAAAGTGAAGCGATAGGCAATAATAAGCCTGATGTCCATTCCATCATTAGCGGCCAGTTTGTAGAACAAGTTCACTCCAACAGATGTAAACTGAACCACCAGCATTAACATCAATGGCTTCAGCCCATGCAAAGCATTAAAACAACTACCACCCCCCATCGCTATATCTATCTATCTCAGACTATCTGCGCCTCCACACAGGGCCGGAGAAAACTGAGAGAACTGAGAGAGAGAGAGAGAGAGGTCTGGAGAAGATTGTGAGTGATAGAAGAAAGTGCAGTAGTGATCTAATTGAATTGGGTAATGAAATGGGGGATTTTATAGCCAGCAAGGTGTAGCAAAGCTAGTCTCTGTTCCTTTCTTTGGTTGTTCCCCACGTCACCGCTTTTATTGTTTGTACCACACATGGAGGCTTGTATTAATTCGACCAAGCTCTACTAAAATGACGAAAATCTTTTTCTTCCCATGCAGACCATATTGTGTTCTCTCTTTTTTTTTCTTTCTCAAGATTTTACTACTGACGGTACTTTCTTTTTACCTTAGCCAAACAGCAAAACCCAATATATATTCTAGCTACTGGGTATATATATATAATGCAATATGGCCACCGGAATAAAGTACTAACTGGTCTCTAGAATTTATCGATCTGGTTGATCTATAGAACACTAACCACATTGATCAATTTTCTAAATTTTAGATCCTTAATTAATTAACCATTAATGAAATGTAATTACTTCAAAAAAAAGATTAGGTGCTTTCTTCTACCACTTTATGTCTAACCCTAGCTTGATCATTTGTTATATCAGGTGGTGAACATATGTAGATCAAAACAGATCATGAACATTCAAGAACGGAGATCAGATGTATGTTATTATTTATTACAAATTTTTGGAAATTCTTCTCATTGATACGTACGTGCAAAGTTGATACAATTAACACTCCATGGCTTGCTTTCTTCACTTAAAACGTGCATTCTAAAACGATCAAATTGCATACTTTTTCATTTCAATTGGGGTAAGATCGATCAATCGACGGTGACATCAAGTATTGTACTTATTATGAAATCAGCGTAAGGCAAAGTGAAGAGATGTGCTTCTATGAACTGTACAGCACTGTTTCTTCACCATCTTTTACATAGCTCTCTGCACTATGTATGATTCTTCCGCTTCCACTAAGTAAAAGAGGATCAGTAAAATCAACTTTAAAGGCCATATATATAAATGACATGTATAAAAGCTGGTAATAGTACACCAAAGTTATTGTTTTCCTACTAAGCATGGTAATAATCGACTGGAGGAGAAGATTAGCGTTAATTAGAATTTGGTTCTTCCACCCTTGTTGTTTTCCAGAAACATGATAGATTCGTGTAATTCAGGAGAACGTGCAAGTGCTTATAATCTACGTACCTAATTATAGAGCAAGCTATTCGATGTATAATGACTTACCAAGGCAGGCAGTGGAGAGCAATAACGTCGAATTAGGGTCGTTCAAACTATATAAGCATTATATATATATATCTATATATATATATATATATATCGCAGTACGTGTCTCTTTCAGTCTTTTTATGTCCGTTATTTTTACCTTCGTTCCAATTCAGCAAACTTAAGGTGGTTCAGTCGGGAAAAAAGAAAAAGAAAGAACGAATAAAACAAATTTAAGGTGTTTTGAAGGTTGTACATGTTAGAGAGGCTAGGGGAGATCTCATATAGGAATAGTGACAAATGACTTATAAATGAGTGCATAATACTCAGTTGGACTTATGTACTTTGTGTTTAAAACCTAACACCTTATAGGTAATTAAGTTTAGAGAATCCGGTACAATGATGATTTACAGGCTACACTTGTTATTTTTTAATATATAAAGACTCATAAAACTAGGTATTGTATTCTCAAAGTCACAATTTGCAAAGAGAGACAATTGCTTTATTTCCTCCCTTCTATCATAGGTGCACTAGGGTTAATTTCCGCTACCGCCTCTTTTGCTCCGTCCAATGGCATGTCATCAAGTTAAATCTTCTCGATGTCCATACTGATCTGCTTCCCTAGCTATCAGGGTGGGAGGGGGTCTAATTCAGTTCTCGATCTTCAATGTCATTAGAGGTAAACTGGATTCACAATGGTTTTTCATGGTCGAGATTAGGTTTAGCTTGGCTAGATACCAATAAATGTCGAGTGAGGCTCACCATTCTGATCTGGTACGCTTGCAGTGCATCAGAATTAAGTGTTGAATCTCATTAATTATTATAATGTTAGGAAACCGTCTCTAGTATCCACGACCCAAATCCTAGTATCTAATTCATCATAAGAGTACCTGGTTTGTTTTGGGTTTTTAACTTAAGTTTCTTTAGCAAATTACAAATAGGAGGTCTAGTTGCACCAACAAATTTGCAATGTATAACTTTTTTACTTAGTACACCTCTATTTTATTTACTTTTTAGCATACATAGAAACTTACAACTTTATACCTTTAATTAAACCACAAATAGCCGAAGACATGGTGTTTGTGCATAGTAATGTTTAACTTTTATGAAGAAGAACTTCACAATACAAGAATGGAGCACTACTAACAAAATGTAATCACACAACCGTTCAGGAGTCCACTGTTGCGTATGGCTGGGTTCACAAAACCGAAAACCGAAAAAAACCAAGCTGAAAACTAAACCGTAACCGAAAAAACCAAACTGAAAAAAACTAGACCGAAATAAAAAACTGAACCGAACTGGTTTGGTTTGGTTTTCGGTTTCTAGGTGTCAAAAACCGAGAAAACTGAACCGAACCAGACTCAGTTAAAATGTCGTCATTTTGGAACTCGGATACCCTAATGGCCGCCATATAAATTGTTCCTCACACTCGTACAAGGTTCTTCAGTTCCTCTTTCTCTTCCGCCTCTCTTCCTCTTCAACCTCCTTTCCTCTATTATGCATACACCTCGCACACAATTTCTCTCTTCCTCTCTTAGGAATCTTCTGGTTGGTTAGTGTGCTTCTCCATTTGTGATTTTTGTTCTTGATGGATAGATCTTAATATTAATTAAACATGTTGTATTTTGCAGGCATGAGGCAAACCTTTAGTTGATTTCTTTCATGAGATTGATGTTATTCCTAGAATCAAGGTCGAAAAAGGAATTATTGAACTTAAAGGTTCGTGTTTTCTTTAACGATAATGTTTCTGATCGATCCATAGATCGATGATTTTAGATGCAATGTTTTTTGTTGCCATGAGGATTTCATCGAGTTTCTGAGCATTTGTCTTGGTAGTTCAACTATGGGTTCCTTCCTTTTGGTAGGATGATGTTAAGGATCAGTGGAAGCGATCTTGAAGTGGGTTTTAATCTTCATTCAATGTTTGCAGGTACTCCGTACTTGTCCTATCTTGTATTAACACATATAGGTAGCTATAATATGTTGTGTTTCCTTTATTTTCAATTTGAGCATGTCAAAACAGATTCATATGATTTGGGGTAATGATGGGTCGCTTGTGCTAATTCAAATACACGGTTTGGCTAGTAATTTCTTATAATTTTGGATGCATATTTCTTCATTTTATTTGCTATAGAATAGCTTTTAAAGAATGGCAGTTTGGGCTGAAGCATTTTCTCTCACTTTACAGGCAACAGAAGTCAAGCAATTATTCTTTACTTGTATTCCATAAGCAGTTGTTTCAGGATGTATATTTAGATAATTTGTATGGTTTTTTTTTTCATATCAAAAGGCTCCAATGGCCTTGATTCCTAAATTCAAAGTGATTATTGTTAGTAATTTATTCCTAACAATGCTACAGAAGACCTAAAACCAAAGCTAGAAAAAGAAAAAAAGAAACTATCAAACAGTCAGAAAAAACAGAAGAATTAAATTAATTTTTTATTTTACAAGAAAACCGAATTTGGGCCGAACTGAACTGAACTGTAGGTCCGGTTTGGTTTTCGGTTTCAGGTTCTGAAAAATGCAAAACTGGGCCGAACTGAATTGAAGTTTTAGTTCGGTTTGGTTCTCGGTTTTGGGTCAAAACTGATCTGTATCAAACCGAACCCACCCCTACCGTTGCGTGAGTACGTGAACTGTTTTATACAACACAAAGTTATGAGTTTTTGTTGTATGATGATACCGAATTGAAATATAAAAAATCCAAAATTTGTCACACAACATGGCTACACATTTTTGATTGTATGAATGATAAAAAACTTGGCGGCAGAATTCTGCCATCAATGAACTCAAAATTGTGCAAGGCACTAGATGTTTGGGCAACAAAGTTTTATTATTCTATTGTATGATAATGTCACAATCTCTACAAGGTAGTACCTAATGCAACATTGAAATACATGTACAACAAATTTATAAGTTTTGTTGTCTGAAGTTTCATGTCATTGAAACTCATTTTGGCTCCAATGGCTCAAATTCATCCTCACCAAGCGGGAAATTTGCTTATATTTTGTTTGGCTTTTAAGAGCATGTGTGTTAAAAATCCTACAACAATTGAATTATTTTTGTTGTCTAAGCATTTTGGATTTTCTACCAGAGAATACCATGTGCAAGGTTAGAAAATTTATACAAGAGTTTTGTTGTGGGAACCAGCACATTTACTATTATAAATATGTGCTAAGCCTCACAAACGAAGGTAACAAACTCATTCCCTACTTTGAGTTACAAATTATACGCCTAAATGTCTAACTTGAGCGATGGAGGGCGATAGTCCGAAGCAACCTCAGACAACATAAAGTTGTATACACAAATTGTTGATAAAAAGAAACTGTTGTATGAAATACCTACTACTAAGCTCAGGCAACCTAAAATTGCTCAAAATCAACATCGAATGAGAAATTATTCTGTTTTTTGAAACAACTAAGAGTCTAAGACACAACAAATACAAAATTATTGGGTTGCATGAAAGGGCAAAAATACAACGGGAAGGTTTTATGGTTTGATGTCTGAGTAGATATGTCGATGTTGCACATGTCGCGCATGTCTATGGCATGACATATATCTGTGTAGAGGCTTATATAACGGAAGTAATAATCTGTTGAGTAAAAAGTCATCACACAACGGTGATTTTCACACTTGTCTGAATCTTCAATCATACAAGCCCATAATATACAACGCAAAAGTCATAGTCATACAACGGTGGAGAAACGTTGTGTGGTGACTTTTTTTGTAGTAGTGGAGAGATGTGATTTGATGAATGGAGGTATGCTTGAGTTTACCGACCAATCTCTTGATGAACCGGACTTGGATGGTGTAATTTGCAATGATGATAATGAAGATTGAAGTAGTAGAAGATAAACTGATTGTTTTTTTATTGTGTTAGGATAACCAAAAGGCTTCCTAGGTCCAGATATTAATCCCTCAATACATGTAAGATGTTCTAAGTATTCACTACAACATAGTGCATGGCCACTTTGAAAGCTTCGTGAATCGATCTCAAATTGGGGGTTTCTTACCTAACACCCGACCACTAAACCTCTCCATTCATTTTGCTTAAACTTATCGTTAAACAATATGATCCATGGACTTATGATTTGTATGAGTGTTTGAATATTATGTTTTTCAATTGCTTATTTGAATTCAATATTATATCGTTAAAATCCTACTTATCCCCTTTTGGCTATAGAATGTTAGAGTAATTATCTTTCTTTATAAAGTACAGAGCTTTTCCAGCTATGTTATTCCTTGCGCTACTATTTAGGTTGGGAGTTTGTGCAATGTTAAAGAAGTAACTAAAAAAGTTTTGGGAACATCTGAAGTTAAAAAGGCAATTGAAGAATTTGATGCAGTAATCAAGAATGATGGTAATAATTTGGAAAGCAGGTTGTTGGAGCTACTGGAAGAGCCAAGCTCTATAGGGTTTTTTTTTTTACGAAAATATCGTCTTATACTTCACAAACCACCCATACCAGGCACGTAACTATAGGTGGGATAGGGTTTACTGCAGCCCACCTCATTTTTTTAAAGGAAAAAAATTGGGTACATGTTAGCACACCATAAAAAAAATTAAAAAAAATGAGTTAGTAGTACTAGAGTTGTAAAACAACAACTTTCTTTAGGTCAGATAATGAGTCGCTGAAACACTAAATCACTCTCTAGTCTCTACTCTCTGCCTCACACATCGAACAACTCCAAATTTGAGAGCATGACAACTCTGCCTCTCATATTTGTCTCTCTCTGATCACTATATGTTGTGCAAGTGTGCAAGCTCTTCTTTCTGGGAAAAGCACAACCTTAATCCTATTGATTAAGCAAATCCAGGTATCGTTTCTTTATCTCATAATAGAAAAGTTCTTGACGATTTAGGATTGTGAATTAGGTTTTGACCTTTTTGTTATTTGGGGCTTTCAAGATTTGTTAATCCAATTGTTTATTATGAATTGTTGCTTTTTATTTAGATATATTGATATAGAATAATATAAACGAATTGAGCATGGTTCTTGAAAGGGTTTACAAAGCTACATTGAATTTGGGTTATAGGGGTAGGGTTAAATAGGGCCTCTCTTTATATTTTTGTGTTTGTATTGTTAGGTTCAATGACAGATCAATCCCAAAATCCTAAGTCACGAAAAGTTTAAAAGAAAGTAAATTCATATTTTTCAGAAAAATAATGTTCTCATATCTAATATTCCAAGTTTAGATGAGCAAGAGCTTTTTGTTTCTACAACAGTTGAGTCTCAACCAGTTGATGCTAATTACATTGTACGTGATCCGGGAAAACGTCCTGCAATCTCATCATATCCTATTAATGAGCGAGACGAGGTTGAGATCGTAATCATGTTGAGATCGCTGCTAGGGGATTCCTGAATCAACTCGATGGGGTTACAAATGGTGGCCATACTATGGACCTCCTTAGAGAAATCCTTCGCCAACTCTGGAATGCCCCACAGGAATTCACTTTTGAGCGACCTCAACTTGATGTCTTGATTAGATCCGCTAAAACTTTTCGTGTCATTCTACAGTAAGCACATGGGGTAAAAAAAAACTTCGATCTTTGATTCTTTATTGCTATATTATTTTCAAACCACTTTTCATACAATGAAGTATTTGTTTTTCACTCAATTGCTTGACTCTGAAGAGGAGGACTCTGACACCCCACCGGCATCGATCTTCAGTTCATCAAGCTCCGAGAGCTTGAGATGAGTCATGGCCATCCTTAAAGTTAAGAAGAAAATATATTATTTATGGTCCTTATCAACCAAAATTAGAAGAGTATCCATCACATCTTTGTGGAGATCAAGATTGCAGATTTAATGAGAAGTGGTTTGAAAAATACCCTTAGCTTGAGTACTCTGAGAATGATAAGGCATATTATTTTCCATGCTTTATTTTTGAGAATAATCTTCTAAGGCAAAGTTTGTTCACTACTTTTGGGTTTGATAATTGGAGAAGGGTCGGTGGGGTCAATGTGCCTTTAAGAAGCATGTAGGGAAGACCGGTTCACCACATTATAAATCAATGTAAGATTGGTTGAGTTTTTTTTTTAAAAAAAAACTTTTTATTAATAACTTACACACCCTACATATGTTGTAAGGTTTGAACTCATGACCTCAAAGTTGTCAGTTAATCACCTTAACCAACCAAGCCACAGCTCACATGTGTGTGGGCATATTGATAAAGTCATACATCCGCAACCACCGGAATTGGTACAACAAAATCGGTTGCTCCTTAAGGCTACTATAGAGGCTATAAGATTGATGGCAAAACAAGCACTTGTTTTTAGAGGTGATGATGAATTTGTTGAGTTATCTAATCGTGGAAATATTATTGAAACTATGGATTCATATGGGAGAATGAATGAGGAAGTTGCAAAGGTCACCTTAAAAAATGCCTCTAGAAATACTAGTTATACTTCTCCAAAGATTCAAAAAGAAATTCTGAGTATTCTTGCCAATAGAGTTAGAAGAAAGATTCGTAAGGAGGTTTGGGATGCCAAGTTTTGTTTACTTATTGACGAAGCACTATATGAGGGTAAAAATGAGCAAATGGCTATCATCTTGAGATTTGTTGATTCTCCAGAGTTTGTTCGTGTACGATTCTTTCACGTTGTAAGTGTTAGTGATTCTTGTATAGCAACTTTTAAGAGTAAGATTGACAATATTTTTACCAAGTACAATCTTCACATTGAAAATTTGCGAGGCAAATGATATGATGGCGCTAGTAACATATGTGGTGAGTGGAATGGATTGCAAGCATTATTTTTGCATAAGTGCTCATACGCATACTATGTACACTGTTTTGCTCATCACCTACAACTATCTTTAAATGCAGCAGCTAAAGATGTGAGAGTTGTCTACATGTTTTTTGAAATGTTGGCTAGTATCATTAATGTTGTCGACTCATCTGCTAAGCGTGTTTCTGAGTTGAAATGTATTCAAGAAGTTAAAGTTGTAGAATAGATTGCTGCTGGGGAACTTGAAACTAGCAAGAGAGCTAATCAAACATGTAATCTACAAAGAGGGGGAGCTACTCAGTGGAGTTCACAGTACTATTATATCAAGAACCTGATGAAATTGTTTAATTCAACTAGTTATGTTTTGAAAAATATGAGGGATAATGGTCTTGTTGGAAAAATATGTGGACAAGCTTTGGGTGCTTTTAGAGCTATAAGATCATTTGATTTTGTGTTTTGCTTATTGTTGATGGAGAAAACTATGGGAATCACAAATACTCTTTGTAAGTCATTGCAAGAACAATTTCAAGAAATCATAAATGCCATGAATCTAGTTTCTAGTACTAAAGGTCGTCTCGAGAAGTTGAGAGAAGATGGTTGGGTTGATTTCTTTGGTAGTGTTGTATATATATCGTTTTGTGCTACACTTATAATTGTTGCTCTAGATTTTAGTGCTCCCCATTTGGAAGGTACGGGTCGTCCTTTTCAACAACAAAATTGTATTACTATTGAGCGTTATTATCGTGTTGAAATATTCAATGTCGTAATTGATTTTCAATTGATGGGACTAAATACTAGATTCAATGAGAACACAAGGGAGCTTTTGATTCTTAGTTTTGCATTGGATCCTTGATTTGGTTTCCAATCATTTGACATTGACAACATTTGTAGTTTGACTGAGAAATTATATCCCCATCATGTGTCGGATTTGGATGATCTAAGAAGCCAATTCAAGCATTTTGAGTATCAATTCTCTGAACTTGAGGAATTTCATAATCTATGCACCTTTTCTAAATTAAGTCAAGAGTTTGTTAACACAAGAACATCAGTCATGTTAATTGAGAGACTAGTCTGTTTAGTGATGACTCTTCCTATTTCTACGGCTACAACAGAGAGAGCTTTTTCAGTCATGAAACTCATTCAGAATCGACTTCGAAATAAGATGAGTGATGATTTTCTCGCAGATTTAATGACAATGCGTATTGAGAGAGACATTGTTGATACCATTGATTCAAATTCATTTATTGATGAGTTTTATGTTTCAGGTAACCGAAGAGCACAACTTAAGTAGTACAAAATTTGTATTTGTATTAACTACTGAACTTTGAATTGTTACATTTCTATTATTGGATTGAAATAATAACTTTTGTATATGGTATTTTTATACATGATCTTGTTGAAGATGAATATTAAAATGTTCATACCTATGTTATGCAGGTGAGAAATTCCTTAAAAACAAAACAGACAGACCCCGCCAACTTTTTTTGTATAAAATTTTTTTGTTCACTGCATAAGGCAAATGCAGCCCACCTCACTTTTGATTCCTGGTTCCGTCCCTGGCCCATATACTATATACAATTGTGCTTACGAATGATCTCTTGTAGGAAATTAAAGTCCTTTGCACACTAAAACATCCAAATATAATGAAATACTATGGTAGTGAAATAATGAGAATCTAGTTATATACTTATATGTTCTACATACTATTGAATAGTAATGTGTACACTGTTTACTGAGTTTAGAAATAATGTTTTTGCCTCTACAGATTAATGATCATTATATTAGAAATAATGATCATTGATATTTTAGCCTGCCATTTGCCTCCTCGCATCAGCTACTTTTAAGTTTCTCAATTTATCCTTTAGGTTAACCTGTCTCTTATAAAAAAAAGTGTTTAATATCTAGATTCATAAGATAGTTGCACCATTTTGTATTGTATCTTGAGAACTCTCCATATTCCTTGGTCCATCCTCGTGGAGGCTTCCGCGGATTATATGTTGAGGTAACAACTTCCACTCTTTCATCATAGAAATTTCCACCGCTTCCACCACGGGGTGTGTTAAACAGCGACAAACGTGGCATGTGGGTCATCCTTGTACCGATACTATCCCAATTTAACCACTTTTAAGGTGTTGGGTTTTAATCACAAAAATGTCTCGATACAATTAGGTATGATCCACCCACATATACGTTATATTTTATATTTCACTTTTCTGATGTGGGATATCTCCACTCCAACACACCCCCTTACGTGCAACCTAACTTTTTAGGTCAGCACGTGAATCTATGTCACTCTTTCCTCTCGAACACAAATCTTCATGTGCAACATAACTTAAGCTATAAGTGTTTGTCGACCCAATCGACCAGACCAACCCGGCCTACATCGGACACTTGGTAACAGTCCATAAGACTTCCTCCGATGGCAAGGCATGGCACCCAAACTCGGGCCCATCCTAGACTAAAATACAACTTGAGAGGGACATGTTTTGATACCATGTTAAACAACGATAAACGTGACACGTGAAACATCCTTGTTTCACTGCTTCGGTACAATGGGGTATGATATTATCCCAAGTTAACTACTTTTAAGATGTTGGGTTTTAATCACCAAAGGTCTCGGTACAATTGGGTATGATCCACCCACAATGAGTTATATTTTATTTGTCACTTTTCTGATGGGGGATCTCTCCTCTCCATCAAGTTGAGTTTTAGAAACTTCCCTCGGTGCAGTGTTCTCAGTTGCATCAGATATAAATGAAGAAGCGATGGGGATGTCTAGAAGTTGAATAAAGGTGGACTTCATATGTCTATCATATAGAGAAATCTTTAGGTTTATGAATAACTATCACTTGAAGATTAATGTCACTAGACATCTAGTATCACTTTTGTACAACATGAAAAACTATCAGAAGCTAGATAACTTCATGGAATTTGAAAAAACTATAATTGTCTTAATAGATAGTGATTTGATGATTACAAAACTTTAAGTCAAACTCCTTAATTCATACATATGGGAGACTATGGCCTGGTTCTAACTCTCTCTCTCTCATATATCTTAGGCCTAGCAGAGTGATGACATATGGGAGCTCCATCACGACGATGTTGACGCCTCGATGACGACGCCTTGGTCACACAACCTCCGTCCTCTGCCGTAGAGAACGTCAAGCCTCGCCGGTGAGCGAAAAGGCTTTGTTGAAGCATAGGTAAATCTCAATTCTTTTGTCCGTGGTGATACATTTCTTTCAAAATATAGGTTGAAATAGATTTAGTACGTATAATGGGTTACATTGTTTGATGAAACCCAAAAATGGTAGTCTGTTTTCAAGCTACATGGTTACAACAGTAAATTGTTATGACACAGTGAGTTTATAGTGTGAATGGTGTGGAATTAAGAATCAAAGAAAACTACCAAATTTTGTGCGCACCAAAACTACACTACAAAAAAGAGTTACATCGGCTACCCCAGATTGCATTGGCGCGCAAATGATGTCACCTATAGTCTTAATTTTGCAACGACAAAATAGTTATTGTAACACCATTTGCAACCGTGATAAATACCCTAGTCATTGGTCATCGCTACCCACTATTGGTATACTTCGGTGAGAATTAACCGTAAAAAAATAGTTGCCCTTTGCAAATATAAAGTAGCTACCGTAAAAAAAAACCACACCTTTGCGTTTTTTGCGATTTTTCGACTAGTTTCTGCTCTCTCGATTTGTATACTATGGAAAGGGACCATTGCTAGACAAGCTTTTCACGGGAAGAGGCCATTCCTAGACATCATGGGGTGATCCGAGGCTAAACAACACTCCTCATTCCATTATGACAGATGTGCCGAAACGAAGGTTCATTCCAATGTTTGATGGTGGTGGACATTCAGCCAGTCAGGTTGCTCCCTCCGCAACTCGTATTTGGACTAATAATAATCCTACTAGCAACGACACTGTTGTAGATACTTTATGATCTCTTTAAGGCATATCCCATTTGATGATCAATTATGTTATTGCTTTCAAAAAGAAAATGCCTCCTAAACCTAATGAATGGGTGCCCAAGTTTCCTACACTTGAAAAACCATCACCAAGGTACCACAACCAACCACCAACCTATCTACCCAATATCCACAGTGAGGAGGATCCATATACTCTAAAATGATTCATTCTCTCTGTACACACACATGCGTAACTAGCATACTTTGGACACGCTTCAGCTAGGCATAATTGCCATACTCACTCCCAATGTGGCCGCCATGGTCAAGATAACAGCAACGGCTCTCAGACGCAATCAACCGCTCCTCAATAGGTGGCTGGACGCGCCTTCACACGCGCCACTAAAGCTGTCTGACAGAGTACTCAAAGAAACAACAATCCCACATCGAAAACAAATAGAGACCTCTGACCCTCAGAATCTATAAGTGGTATCCCTATTTCCCTTTATAGACTACACATACTTAATTTACTTACTGGTACTCTGCCAATTTGTGGACTGACTTAGGCATCGGAGCGTTGAAGACAGTTTAGAAGCGGTCTCCTCTCTTAACATCATCCGCTACTCTTATCGACAGATTTCAGGAGAACTACACTTCAACATCTATTACGAGTGGATTAGTGAACTGCTAATCTACTGCATCAACATTGGCGTTGTCTGTGGGAATCCTTAAGAAAAAGGTTTCACACGTAGTTCTAGTATGACTGACGAAGGAGAGACAGCTGCTACTTCCACTCAACAGAGAAATAAGGCAGAGTTCGCAAAAGTTTTAAATTTTTCATCTCCGCAAACGGAGGGCAAAAACATGGTGACCCCAACTCCAGAGGGGGAAGCCTTGATCTTAAGGGCAGCGGACCACTCCTCTACTGGAGATGCAGAGGCAAGGTTGGCTTTGGTGATGAAAGAACTTTTCGCGGAAAAGCAGGCCCGAGCGGCTCTAGAGAGGGACCTTCGTTTGATGAGGGGGAAGCTGAAAAAGGCACATGAAAAAGGAGATAGCAAGTCAACCGCATACAATTCTCGAAGAAGCAACAGAACAAGAGCATAGTTTAGCCATCAACGGATATAAAACATTGACATTCCCCTCCGCCAAATGAGCTGACCAGCAGGCGGGCACCTCCTCCTAAGCAGATCACAGGGGATAGCTAAAGGCAACAGGGTGCGGATCAAGATGCAAACGCTCAGTTGATGACAAGAGTGAAGGAACTTGAACGGAAGATAGTACAACAGAAAGCTCCTAAAAGCGGGAACTTGATGTTCAACGCAAGGCCTGGACTGTTTACAATCCGTAAGGAGAACAACCCGCCAAATGAATTTCAAAAATCCAAAGATGCCCCTCTATAGTGGAAGCTTTGATTCGTACGCCCATATAGACAGCTTCCAGAAGGTGACAAGCGGAAGAGAATATGATGATGCCATGCAATGTTAGTTTTTCAGCGAAATGCTGGAAGGAAAGGCTATGAGTTGGTTCTTTGAAAAACCGCCTAACTCCGTTGATTCCTTCAAAGAGTTGAGGCATGCATTCATTTCCAAGTTTATATATCTTAAAAGTGGAAGGGGGACAAGGAGCCGAAGGATTATTTAAGGTCAAGCAGCGGCAAGGCGAGTCGCTCCGCTCGTTTGTCAACAGATGGCAGTTAGCAGCATCGAAATGTAGGGACTTCAATAAGAAGATAGCTTTGGCGGCATTTACAGAGGGTCTTGTAAAAGGGAAGTTCCTATTCCGCCTAAACAAAAAGTTTCTGAACGCTTCATATGACGAGGTGTTAGCGGAAGCTATCGCGACTGCACTGGTTGTTGGTTTCAAACTTCAATATCTTGGATTCTAAAGATATTGTATGTTGGATATGTGGTTGTCATCATTTGGTTGGGGGTCATTGCGCTTGAAAAGAAATTTCATGAAAATGATGTTGGTTATGGTGGTAACAACACTGGTGGCGGCGGGCCTAGTGGTTACCACATAGTGGTCTTCAGTGGACCCCAAGGTAGTTCACTTGGGGGATCTTCCAATGCAGCAAGGGCGAATTGTGTAATCATGTAATTCTAAAAAAGTTTTATGACTTGTTGAGTGAATAAGTGAAAAGTGGAAATGCTCTTGAGATATGTAGGTGGATTAGGGCGCTCGGAGTGTCGTTCAATCATTATGACGTTATGAAAAATGCTTAGATTCTTAGCATGAAGACTAAGATACCCTAACCATTGATAACGAAGCTTTTTAAGGAGGTGACTGAGAAAGACCTTGCTAATGCTATTCATATAGCCGAGGGTTTGTCTCGGTTGGCAGGGAGCCTCGATGACCTTTCTCGTCACATTCCATGGGCAAAAACTTGGTTTCATTCTCTAATACCAAATGCAATATCTGAAACTTGGCTTGATGATTCATTTGTGGAAACCTTTGGTGAAGACGGTGAGATAAAAGAAGTCGGATGCCTCCTGGATCTCGTGTTGTGTTCAAGGTGATGTAATGATGAGCTTATTCTTGGATCAACTTTATGGCTTCCAATTAGACAACCATCATTGGTACCAAAACGATCCCTGGATTGATCATTGGATCCTCCTATTGGATCTATGGAAGCGAAAGTCAACAAAAAATAAGTTGGCCATATTAGAGACAAAGCAGAAAGCTGAAGAGCAAGAACTCTTGTAGCAACTTCTTATGTGTTCAGAAGAGAATTTGATAACAGGATCCTCAAAAGCAGAGTCTGTTTTTGTACATGATTATCATCTTGTAAAGACAAAACCTTTACACCCTCTATTTGCTTTTTTACCAAAAGAAAAGTAGCTGTCGTCGTGACACGATGCTTTTTATGCTTCTTTTCTCATTGTTGCGTTATATTCTATTATCTCTTAGAATCTCTCTTCTTTGTTTCCCTGAGTCCATAAATCTCCATTTAGTTGTTGCGGAATGCAAAGCCAACCAAATGCGCCAATTTAGGTCAAATCCGGCGATCTATGAACAAATCGTTTCTTGAAAGCGTCCTCTATGAAACCCAACAAAGGTGTGAGAAAATTGAACAGGTTAGGTGTCACGCCCCGAACCTTAATTTTTACCTTAATTACTTGCATAGTGGTAATAAGAGTTTTTACCGTGTTCGTCACTAAGTGTGTAATTTAATTAGTTCCCAGAGGGTGTTGAGGGACTAATATTTTGAAGGAATTATTTGAAGGAAGAAAATGTGATGACGGTAAAAATTGTAAATTTTTGCTAGTAAAAGGTAATCTTTACTGGGGTATTATTTTTGGGGTGTTAATTTTTTTGGATTGGGTTTAAAGAGGGGTTTTGGACCCGGGTTTGGGCTAGGCCCAATTTCTTTTCTTCTCCCTCCCGATTCTCTCTCTTCTCTCCCGCACCCGGTTTTCCCCTCTCTACACCCAGAAATTTCCCGTCGCAGCCCGCCGCCGTCCGGCCTCTGTTCGCCGCCGAACCGGTCCCGTTCGGTCGGTCTCCAAGCCAGCAGCAGTCCTAGACCGGTGGCAGCCTCCCTAACGCCGCCGTGAGGGAGAAAAGCTCGCCGGAAGGTCCGACTGTCGAAAGCCATTCTTCGCCGGAACTCCTTCCTCCGGCCGCCATAGCCGGCGAGCCTTGGCTCAAAAGGAAGCCCTCCTCTTGTGCTTCAATCCCTCCAAAGGGCTCGCTCCGTCTTGAGTTAGGTAAGGAGAAATCAGAATTTGAATTTTCTAGGGCTTATTGTGTTTTTGCGTTCGATTGATGTGCTTAGGCTTAGAATTGGAGTTTGTGGTAGTTAGGAATGTTGTAGAGGAGGTTGAGAGGAAGGTGCTGCCAAATTTTGGTGACCATCGGAGGTCGCCGGAGTTGGTCGCCGGCCGCCGAGAAAATGTTTTTGGTGGAGAAAAATGTGAGGAGTTTAATAGAATAAGTTTTAGATTTTTTGGAGGAGTTTTGGATAGGTTTGAGATTTGTTGAAGTTTGGTATGTTGGCGGATTATTAATTTATAATCCGGCCATTGGATTTTATTTGGTGGAAGGTGGTTTTGAGGAAGTTGGTTTTTTATGGAAATTTGTGGTTGGCAGTGAAGTTAAGATTTAGGACGATAGGCATGGTTGAGCGCTAGAAGCTCATAGTTAATTATGCCTATTTTATTTAAGCGTCGGTGTTTTATTTTAAGGAATTATTTATGTTTGGAATAGGACGCGAGGAGACTCGAGCAGAGGAGACCTCCGACCGACGTCAGGCTTAGGCCTAAGTTGTGAGTGGAGTTTTGTTTTAAATAATGTGTTTGAATTGTTTTATTTGTTGAGTAATTTCCTTGGTTGGATTTTTATCCGGAAATTGAGAATTTCGGAGTTTATACTCATTTATTGACGTTTTCGAGAATAGTATGTATGAGAGAGAATGCTAGCTACACTACCAGAAGAAAGGCTTTAGCCGACGAAAAAAAAAACCAGGCTGACGAAGCATTTTTTCGTCGGCTAAAGTCCACTTTAGCCGACAAAATTTTCTTTCGTCGGCTAAGTTAAATTTTTTTTCGTCGGCTAAAGAATTTATTTCGTCGGCTAAAGTTCACAAACTATGGCCGACGAAATATTTAAAAGTTTAGCCGACGAAATTAATATGTCGTCGGCTAAAGTGTAGATGGTTTGATACTAGGCCGTAGAGCATGAAGACCGATCAGTACGGAATATTATCGGTGAACACTGCTACAAGTTCTTACGAAGATAACCCGTTCGTTTTTGCCACATCGGTAAAACAAGTGTTTTATCTTGATGACCTTGCTAAGGGCGACGCGTGGAAAGTAGTCAACCTTGTGCACCCTCAAAACATTTACCGGGCGGCTACACTTGGAGAGGCCGAAGACGAGGAAGAGGATGTTGCGTATCAAGAGCCCAACGCAATATGTATTCCTAACTCCTCTACCGTTCGCCTTAATAATTTTAAAGCGGGTCGTTCGGTGCGAATTTGTGATGAAGAGCCAAGGCTTGTTGATGCTGATCCAAATCAAGAAACAGACGAAGACTCTGGCGATGAGGAAAGACATATATTACCAGAAATTAATTCTGACACCGAAGAAGACTCATCGGATGATTCCGATTACGAGCCTTAGTTTTAATTTAGAGGACGAAATCCATTAATTTGTATAACTAATTAAAGACCTTTTCCTTTATAGTTTACACATATTGAATTCATATTTCAGTTATTTTATATGAATTTTGGTGATACATGATGAACAGGAAGTTAGTATGGTTTACTAATATCGTTTGTTTTTTTAATGTATTTTTTTACTTTAGCCGACGAAATACACTATAATTCGTCGGCTAAGATGGTTTTTGCCGACGAATTACCTACTATTTCGTCGGCTATTCCGGTATTTTTAATTTTTTAATTACATACTATAGCCGACGAAAAAACCATTAATTCGTCGGCTAAAGTTTTTAATTTTTTTTTTAAAATAAGTTTTAGCCGACGAAAAAAACCTTAATTTCGTTGGCCATAGATGTTTTTTATTTTTTTATTACACACTTTAGCCGACGAATAACCTAATATTTCGTCGGCTATAGTTATTTTTAAATTTTTTAATTACATACTATAGCTGACGAATACGTAAGGGTATTCGTCGGCTAAACCCTAAAATTTTTATATTACCTACTATAGCCCTATATTCGGTGGTTATTTTGCGTAAAATTTTTATACGACTTGTTGCGTGTCATCGGTTTAAAACTATTTTCAATTGGAGGTCCGGCCAAAATACGTAATTTAGACGGTCGAACAACCTTTTCCGTGCGTTTAGGGGTTTGACTTACGAGATTGACCGTCCAGATCGAGCCCTTATTCTTTTCGGATCAAGTTGAATTTTTCCCATACATGTATTTTATCATGATGGTCAGATCTGACGGTCGGATTTCGGTTTCTCAAGTTTGATCATAACAATCACAACATGCATACTAATGTTGTATAACTTGTTTACCAAGTGTTATGTAAATGTTCCGTTTCAAAAACAAACTATACGTAGAACCTTCAAACGTCAAAAAGTCGTGAAATAAGACATGACCAGAATGGTGAAATACGACTACGGTTGAAAAATCACGGTATTTCGGTCATCTCTCGGTGCCGATAGTTGCGGTCAATGCAATTTTCCATTCTTTCTCCTTATGGGTAGCCCTATATTCGGTGGTTATTTTGCGTACAATTTTTATACGACTTGTTGTGTCTCATCGATTTGAAAATATTTTCAGTTGAAGGTCCGGCCAAAATACGAAATTTAGACGGTCGAACGACCTTTTCTGTGCGTTTAGGGGTTTGACTTACGAGATTGACCGTCCGGATCGAGCCCTTATTCTTTTCGGATCAAGTTGAATTTTTTCCCATACATGTATTTTATCATGATGGTCAGATCTGACGGTCGGATTTCTGTTTCTCAAGTTTGATCATCACAATCACAAAATGCCAAATGTATAAAGGTTTAGCTGACGAATTTCAAAGGTTTAGCCGAGGAATTTCAAAGGTTTAGCCGACGAATTTATAAAGTTTAGCCGACGAATTTCAAAGTTTTAGCCGACGAGTTTCATAGGTTTAGCCGACGAATTTCAAAGGTTTAGCCGACGAATTTCAAAGGTTTAGCCGACGAGTTTATAAAGTTTAGCCGACGAATTTCAAAGTTTTAGCCGACGAGTTTAGAAGGTTTAGCCGACGAATTGGTCTATAGCCGACGAAATTTGTATCTTTAGCCGACGAACAAATTATTTCGTCGGCTAAAGTTTTCGGGTTTAACTGAGAAACCCTAGCCGTCTCCCTCATTTCCGCAATTTTTTCCCTCCTCCCTCCTCCCTCCCGGTCTCCTCCCTCCTCCCTCCCTCCCGGTCTCCTCCCTCCTCCCTCTCCCTCTCCCGGCCGGCCGGTCTCCTCCCTCCTCCCTCCCTTTCCCGTCGCCGCCTCCTCCCTCCTCCCTCCTCCCTCCTCCCTGCCTCCGGCCCTCCTCCCTCCCTCTCGGTTTCCGCCGCCTCCTCCCTCCCTCCCTCCCTCCTCCCTCTGATCTCCCGTCTCCGCCTCCTCCCTCCTCCCTCCCTCCCTCCCTCTCCCGGTCTCCACCTCCACCTCCTCCCTCCTCCCCCGATCTTCCGGTCTCCAAGGTTTATTTTTGTGTTAATTTAATAATGTGTTAATTTATGTGTTAATTTAATTATGTGTTAATCTAATTATGTTAATTTATGTGTTTATTTTTGAATATATGTGTTAATTTATTTTTGATTTCGAATTTAGTTTTATGATATGTTAGTTAATTTATATGTGTTAATTTATTTATGTGTTAATATATATGTGTTAATTTATACTGCTGGGGTCTAGGAAACAACTTCTACTGCCGGGGTCTAGGAAAGAGAGGCGAGGGGGTCCTGAAGACCACTCCAGGATTTCAACGAAAGGCAGCCTCGACCAGCAGCAGGACCACGTCCACGATCAACAGGACGACTCAGTTAGAGTCGGAAGTTCAGAGACTACGAGAACAGCAAGCTGCTCATATTGCCTCGCAGACAGCCTTTATTGCCGCGCAGGCAGCCTATGTTGCCGAGATACATGCCATCCAGCAGGCTCAGCAACAGCAGATGTTCCAGTACATGCAGTAGTTTACAGCTGCCCAGATTCACTGACTTCCGCCTCCGCCCATGCCGCCGCAACCTCCGCCGCAACCTCCGCAGCAGCCCCCAGAAGCGGATATTAATATAGACGATATAGAATTTATGTAGTTGATATATACTTTTATGTGTTTGATACTTTTATGTAATTGATACTTTTATGTAGTTGATATACACTTTTATGTGTTTGTTGTTAGTTATATGGAATTGTTTTGGTGTATTTTGCAGCTTGCTTGGAATGATAATTCAGAAATTTCGGGGTTTTTTTTTACTAGAATGGACTTATAGCCGACAAAAAAAACCTTAATTCGTCGGCTAAAGTTTTTTTTTTTTAAAATAAGTTTTAGCCGACGAAATATGCTTTAATTCGTCAGCTAAATCCCTATAGAGCCGATGAAATATATAGGTGTTTTATATTTTTTTATTACAACCTTTAGCCGACGAATATTTTAAATTATTCGTCGGCTAAAGTTTGGAAGATAACCGACGACACAAAATGTCGTCGGCTAAGGTATGGACTATAGCCGATGAAATAATGTCGTCGGCTAAAGTCTGGACTATAGCAGACGACATTATTTCGTCTGCTAAAGTATGGACTATAGCCGACGAAATAATGTCGTCGGCTAAAGTCTAGACTATAGCAGACGACATTATTTCGTCGGCTATAGTCCATACCTTAGCCGACGACATTCTGTGTGTCGTCGGCTAAAGTCATCACAGACGACCTTTTCCCGACGACACTATAGCCGACGAAGGTTCGTCGGCTAAGATCTTAGCCGACGAATTTTTTTAACAGGCCGACGAAAATTTTTCGTCGGCTAAAGTACTTGTCCTGGTAGTGCTAGCTATATGTGGCAGCCCCCGTTCTGAGGACGAATGCCAATATGGGGTGACATGAGCGTTAGACGCGAGCGTAGTAGCCTTGTACGATTTTCTACTTTTTGAGATTATTCTATGTTTTACATTCATTCATAGAAATCGTACAAGGAGTAAGCACGTATTTATATCCACTTGGTCATTACCCCCATTCTGAGGAAAAATGTCAGTATGGGGCGACGTGAGCGTTAGACACAATCATATTAGTCTGGTGTGACTATCTATTTTAAAACTTATTCATAGATAGCATACATGGAGTAGACGAGTGGTTAATACATACTGATATATATTTATAATTTGAGCCTAAGAGGCTGTTTTTTGTTTATGATTTGGAGACTAGCCAGAACTAGTCGTTTGCATTGTTAAATTTCTTGGGGAAATATTATTGTTGTTGAGATTATTTTGTCCACTCACTCTGACGTGATGAAATATTTTTCCCTGGGCTTTTCCTTCGTTTTTAAATGCCCAGTCTGCAGAGTTCGGGTGGGGTCTAGAAAGAGGCGACGAGGCATAGTCACTCATTTCTCCACTACTGTTCACTAGTAGGTCATCTGTTTAACCCACTAGGATTTCTAGTAGCTTCCGTTGTATTTCTTGTAGTAGCTCTGAATACTTTCGGAAAAATAACTGTGTATTATTTTATTTGGTTATTTGGATTAAGTTGAAGAATTTATATTATTGGTTAAAAGTGTTCTTTAATTTTTCCGGGTTAGGGTTGTCCATTTTCAAGGAAGGTTTGCCGAGTCCTTCGGTAAGTTTTCCTTGGAGGTGGTCCCCACAGGACTCACCTCGGGTTTCAGGGTGAAATTCGAGGCGGGTCTTGACATTAGGTTTTGATTTTATTGGGTTTGTTGTGAGCTCTTGTAAATTTGATTGAGTTTCATATTATGTGAACTTTCACATAATCTAATATCAAATGTTGAAGGAGATACGATAATTCTGTAGGAGATACGATAAGTTGTCTTTCTTACAAAGTTTATTTACGTTTACAAATTCTTTTAATAAAAACAATAACATTTGGCCTTTTATCCAAACACGCTCTTATAGGTTTTGAGGATTCATTGATTCTCATTTTGGTTTGATTTTTTCTTTGTGGGTGTATGAAATTTAAGGAAGTTTAGGTAATATAGTGTTGTCTATTTAGTAAATTGTTAGGATAAAAATTTAAATGAATGATCTATGTAATAGAAGGTATGTATTAAGGTTTCATTATGAATGATTTGAAATTAAGCACCAAAACCCTATAGAGCAACCGTTGCTCCCTAAGCGATTCTCACATCGCACCAAAACCCTAAACCACTCCTCCTCCTCCAATTCTACTGTCTCATGGCACCCTCACACCAATCCGTCTCTCTCAAACACTCTATGTCCCTCTCGAACTCTATCTTCTCCTCCCTAAAAGCTTTTAAGGCCTCTCTATCTTCATCTGGGTCCAAATCATCATCCATTAATGATGTGACCAAGTCGTTTACAGCTTCTCTGGCACTTGCAAACTCGAAGGTCGTCGACCTCTCAGATCAAATCTCTGGCTCTCAAGGTTGTGCAACGCAGTCATACCTTGTTGCCAAGCCTCTCAATAATGAGACACTTTCTCTTTCTAATATGAAGCTTTTCAGCATGACTTCGCCACCTTCCCCATCATTTTCAGTCAGTACTTCGTTAACACCTTGAATCTTCAGACATAATCTCAGCAACGCTGAAATCTAAAAAACCCAAACTTTGGAAAATCTCTAGGTTTGATTGAAATGTCGAGATTGACCCGGGGATAGAGTGTCATGAGTCTTTTGTTGTTGTAAGCTTTGGGGTTTTTGTGAAATACAAACTTGCTGCCACACTCGGCGATGGATGGACAAGTTTTCAAAACTGGAGATAATGAGACAATGAGGGCTAGAGTTGGCTGGGCTAATTGGTTAGTTGTGTTGTGGTTCAAAAATTTTGACGAGAGAGAAGAAGAGATAGAGAGTGAATAAGAGCATCTCCAACCAATTAGTTATTTTAAACATGTCAGCACAACGGTAACAAAAGATTCCCCGAATCATCTCTAACAAAAATGACAAAGCTTATGTGGATTTGACATTTTCCTTTCTCATGTCAAATTTGACATCGCCAAGAGCAATGTCATCTTTCTTTATTGTTTCTCTCTCCCTTTTTATTTATTTACTCTTTTCTTCCTCTTTCCTCATATAAATTATTAATTTTAGGGTGCAGCTATTACCACCCTACTGTCTTCTTAGTTCACCCTACAAATATTTCAATTATTAAAAGACTATATTACCTAAGTATGAAATGACTTATAAGTACACTAATTTTGAAATGCAATGTTTAGAAAAAAAAGACTACTTAATATCTCATTTAATTACATTAGTTTTCGTACTTTTCTACCCATATATGAATCGACTCATTGTTAATTCCTTATTTAATTCACAAAACAGTAGTGTTAATTTGATCAAAATCTTTACAATACACTTTTAAACATTAAACATAAATGTCAGGATTCACCCCAAATTTCACCCTAAAACCTGAGAATGTACTGTGGGGACCATCTTCAAAGAAGATGTTTCGGAAAAATCAACATAACCTCCCTTGAAAATGGACTACCCTTTCAAATCAAAACCTGCAAAACACTTCTAAAATCACAACTCAACCTCAACACCTAGAGCATTTGTGCTCCCCATTATACTCAATCTCAACAACCAAGATAACAATGAAGTCTAGTAATTTACGAACTTGGTTATCAAAGCAATTTACAAATAAACATCTAGTAATATAAGAAGTACTACAATCAAGCGGAAGCGACAAATATGACTATGTCATAACTCTGTGTACGCCCGTCCTCAAAAGAGCCAGCCAGCAAACATGACATTTAAAACCGAAGGGCCTAGAGGAAAGTATTTGAAAAACGTTAGAGTAAGTGGACAAAAATAAACAACAATAAATAAATACTTGTGTTAAGAAGTATTGAAACAAGAGTTGATGCTTTCCCATTTATTCATCGAGATACATGTATGCATGCAATACTTGATGCTCACCAATAATACCTCAAAAATAAAAGTGTGTAGAAATCATGGAAAGGGGAAGGTGTTTCACCATAAAGATGAGTCTCTTAGGCTAGGGTCGGAGCCTCCCAGGCTCTAGTAGCGTCGAAGTTAAGTAATCGACTCACCTATGATGAGGACCACATATAAAAGCTAGCTAGCAATGACAAATGTATAACAACCCTTATATGGTGAAATAAAAATGATGTAACACAATAAAAGATGACACTTCCCCAAAGTACAGTTCCCAACTGTACAAAGTATTTATGTAAAATCAAAGAATGTTACGAATATGATAAACTACACAACATGTCCCACATGTATCATGAAATTAGTAGTAAATCTGAAAGGTCACAAGAAAGGTATGAACCACTTTTCTTGGCTCTCTATATAGAGTTCACGAGAAAAGTATCTCGGCCCACTAAATAGAGCTCATAAGAAAAGTATGAACCCCTTTCCTCGGCTCACTCTTCCAAAAGATATAATAAAGCTCATTCTTAAGTAATTGTTCGATAATAGTATAAAATTAATCAAGACATCAAAGTTGCTCCAAATATGAATCAGATAAAGTCTTGTTAATAAAAAAAACTTTATTGCATGCATGACGTTAAAATCAAAAGTCTACTCACAATGATTTGGTTCTATTAACTATCAAGCCTCTCTATGGTCAAAGGCTCCACAATTCCTTTAACGGTCCAATATCGATCTAACTTGTTTCGTTGCCACACATCACGATCGAGACCTTAATAAGTAACTAAATTGATTAAGCTTGTGCATATTAAATCCCTAATCAAATATGATAATTGTCAATTATTACTTAACCCAAATTTAGTAGCATCCGGTCCTCAGCAATTCACCTAACGTACTAAGCTCATTAGGGTAATGTGACTTTACACACTTCTTTTTGTAATTAACATCTCCCAATTGGACCTCTTTTTGTAATGTTTCACTACTCTTACGCAGCCATTTTTATCCACATAACGAAAAATAACAGCCATCTGCTCCGTTATAGATACATCTCTGGACTCATAAACTAGAATAGAGAAAAAGACATCACCGATATCTCTAATAATAGCATTTGTAGTTTCAACAACAACAACATTCACTATGTCTTTTTGAATCCTAGGTGATGTCAATTTAAGATTTTCAGGAGCATTCTTCAATGCAATTGCTCTCACTTCATCATTATGATCAGCAAGAAACTGTAAAAGCTCAAGAAAGTTACTTTGATTGCTTGAGTTCTCTGATTCGTCATGACCACGAAAGGCAAGGCCTTGTTTTAGGAGAAAGCGAATGCAATCAACTGATACTTCTAGTCAAATTCAATAATCTGCTCGAGATTGATGTGCATTCTGATTGATAAGGTTCCTAATATGCTGGTTTTCATTCATAAAATCTTCACATTTTCGCACTACTTGATTATGGACACTATTGTGCGTCTTCCCTACATGATTATACAATCTGTCTTTCTTCTTCAAGTTGGTTTGAACAATACCACTAAAACAATTACCTCCTCCTTACTTACCAACATTTGGTTTGAACAAATAGCATCACAAACAAAATGCAGCATCTTTAGATATGCTATCACTACCAGAACAGGCAGTTTAGCCGACGAAAAATTTTCGTCGGCCTGTTAAAAAAATTCGTCGGCTACAACCTTAGCCGACGAAGGATCGTCGGCTATAGTGTCGTCGGGAAAGGGTCGTCTGTAATGACTTTAGCCGACGAGACAAAAAATTTCGTCGGCTATAGTCATACTATAGCCGACGAAATAATATCGTCTGCTATAGTCCAACCTTTAGCCGACGACATTATTTCGTCGGCTATAGTCATACTATAACCGACGATATTATTTCGTCGGCTATAGTATGAACTATAGCCGACGAATAATGTCGTCGGCTATAGTCCATACCTTAGCCGACGACATTTTGTGTCGTCGGTTATCTTCCTATCTGCATGCATGGATCTTGATGTAGGAAAGCCCAAGATCTTTCAGGATACATCGGACCTTCCGATGAGTGGTAGGAAGACGATGACCGTTGGGCAGCATCGAAGCAGTGTACTGTAGATACTCATCAACAGCCTTCACGGTCGATTTTGTCTCAACTTTAATCCTCATTACGTCCATCACACTTTCAAGAACGGTCTTCTGACAACCGGGGTACACAGGGGTCTGTTGGAAAGCAAGCAGTTTGTTGTACTTTTCAATACCAGCAGTGTTCACAGCTCTAGGGAAGGGCTGCACCGGGTCAGGCATATACTGTCCTTGAGCGCATACACCGCTCTCATAAGGAAACATGTCGTTGATGAATGTCGTTGTTGGATCGTTGGATGTACTAGCACTGCCCGTCTCGGAAAATTGGCCATGATCATGCGGACCCCCTGATGATGTTTCACCGTGATATAACCAACATGTGTACTTCTCCCAAAACCCGTTACTCCTCAGGTACTGCCATACTTTGTCAATGGGAAATCGATACATATCGCTGCGACACTGACATTTCGTGCACGGGCAATAGAAAATTGTATTCCCGTTAGCATTATCCATCGCATATTCTAGAAAACTCATAACTCCTGCACCGTATCTTTTGTCACATTTTGGAAGCGAAATCCAACTCTTATCCATATCCTGAAAATATAACAAAATATATATATATTTATAACGCTGCTAGCTAATTATTAATAAAATTTCATGCCATATATAAAATCTCAATTCATTTAGTATATATATATTCTACGTATGTACTACAACTAATTAATTACAAAATTATCATTATGAACTCATATATATCATCAACAACTTCATACTATATCAACACAATAATATTATAAATTAATATTAACATATATATATATATATATTTACTATTTATTAACAATAAATTAATTCATATATATTATCAATTCAAATCATCAACCAAATCGATCAACACATATATATATACATCCAACGTACTCAAAATTAATCAACTCAATCACAATCAAAATCAATAAACTCAATTAATCACACTAATTAAAATCGATCAACTCAAATAAAACTCAATTAATCAACATATATATACATATACGTACCTATATATGGCTCCACAAACTGATTATGGACAGATTTCGACAACACCCAAACTTTTTCTCCCCTTTTTTCTTCTCCCGTTTTTTTTTCCGTTTTTTTCGAAATGAGCTGCTGCTGCCCAGATCTGCAAATATAAAGCACTTTAGCCGACGACTATGAATTTCGTCGGCTAAACCTTTAAATATTTCGTCGGCCATTGTTTGTGAACTGTAGCCGACGACATAAATTCTTTAGCCGACGAAATTTTTTTTCGTCGGCTAAAGTTTGTCATAGCCGACGAAAATTTACCTTAGCCGACGAAAGAAAATTTCGTCGGCTAAAGCCCACTATAGCCGACGAAAAAATGCTTCGTCGGCCTGGTTTTTTTTTTTCGTCGGCTATAACCTTTCTTCTGGTAGTGTATTTTCTAACCAATTTGAAAATTCATCAAATACCACTAAAACAATTACCTCCTCCTTACTTACCAACATTTGGTTTGAACAAATAGCAGCACAAACAAAATGCAGCATCTTTAGATATGCTATTTTCTAACCAATTTGAAAATTCATCAAACCAGTCTACACAGAACCTTCGTTTCCCTGCTCCACGTTGTGTTTGAACGAACACATAATTTGTAGGCTGACAAAGACCTTTTAACATATACTCTCTTCGAATTTTATCCCTAACATTCTGATGATAATCTAAAATTTTCATCCTTAATCCAGGATCAGAAGGAAGCTCACCTAAGTTAATCTTTACACGACTCTGTTTTAATCTTTCATTCTGTATAGGAGCTAAAGATAACTCACCTAATGTTCGTTTAAAATATCTCTTCATCTCTCACAACCTGCAATTGTAATAAAGAGAGTAAATTTGTTTAATCAGCAAGTTATCAATCCAAAAAAATAAAGTAGTAAACTGAGAAGAAGAATAAGAACAGACCTCGAAGAGTGGAAGTGGGACGACAACCGATGTTGTAGAATTTTGGAGAATTTGGGACGACAAACGAAGAGAATGAGAACATAATAGAACTGGGAATATAAAGTTTTTGGGCATGATTCAATTCTAATCCCACAAATATATCAGTTGTTATTATATATCCAATTCTAATGCCACAATCATATATATGTACTAGAGTAAAAGGTTGGATGCGGAAACATGGTTAAGGCCTAAAGGAGAAGGAAAATATAAAATAAAATAAAAAGAGGTAAAATATTGTATAGTCATTGTGGTTTGAAGTCGACATCTGTTTAGTCTTTATGATTTTATTTTAATCTGAATAGTCCTTAAAGTCACGATTTTTCAGCCAAATAGTCCTTATGGTTTTATTTTAATCTGAATAGTCCTTAAAGTCATAATTTTTCATTAAAATAGTCCTCATGGCCTTAATTGAGAAAATGAATCTGAATGACTATTTAGATGAAAAATTGTGACTTTAAGGACTATTCAGATTAAAATAAAACCATAAGGACTATTTGGATGAAAAATTGTGACTTTAACGACTATTTCTGGTAAACGAAGTGGATGAAATAAGTAAACTTTTGTATTAAAAATAAAATGTATGGTGGAGTGAGCAAGTAGAGTGAACAAAAAAGATGGGTGGGTGGAAATAGCCGGACCTTAATTTTATAAGAAACTTAGTGAAAAAAATGATATAGTAATATTTGAACTTAACATATTGGTTAGAGTAAAAATTTGTTAATTTTGACAAGTCCACGTCAGAAGTTAATTTTAAATTTGGCAATTTTTTTTTAAAGTACGGCTATTAGAACCTCCAAATTTGCTCACTTGACCTCAGAGAGAAGTTTGTTTCAGTTTCAGTGGTGATGACATAAGACAAATAAGCTAAAGATGATTTGATAAAATGAGCATGAATAGAATGCAGAAAATAAAAATTGGAGTGCAGCGCAAAATTTCAGCTCCCCTCATAAATCATATTTCCTTTCTATATTATTGCCAAAGTCCAATTTTTTTTTTCTGTTTTCTTTTTGGGCAAAAGCTAGGCTACATTCGTTGTATGGTACGCTTGACAGAGCTGTTATTGGAAGGACAGTTATATAATTTTAGGTCATCATAGTAATTACTAGATTTTATTATGAGACTAAAAACAGAATTGAGATTCAATAATACCCACACAAGGTGAAGACAATCCATCTAACTGCATGTCCTCTCATCTTCAGTTCATCACCGTCACCATGAATCTATGAACTAGTTAGTGAAGTTAGAGACAGTAGCTTGGGGCTCACAAGCTTTGACAGCAGGGCTGAGCTCAAGGTTCTAAAAGGCGTCGCCTTGCCCCACCTAGGCGCCGCCCAGGCTGTAGGCGGAGCTCATTCGCCCAGATTTTCCCCTAAGTGTTCACGTTAGGCAGCCAGCCGCCTAAGGACCGCCTAGGTGGTCAAGGAGCCGCCAAGGCATTGCAAGCGCATCCGAGGTGGTCGTGGCCAAGGCGAGACTAGGCGACGAAGGCGCTTCCGAAAAAAAAAACCAATATAAACAATGGGCTTAACCCACTAAACCTAATTCCCAAATTGGTTTCTCATTCTCCTAAACTACCTGACCTCGCCGTTTCCCATCTCCCAAACTGAGTGACCTTGCCGATTCACCTCTCCCAAATTGAGCGACCTAGCCATTCTCTACCAGTCAGTGACCTCGTCGTCGACTCTCTCTCTCTCTCTCTCTCTCTCTCTCTCTCTCTTGTTCCGTCTTGACAGGTATTTCTTCAAATCTTTACTTCGATGAAAACATAATTCTACTCTTTCTTATGTTTTTGGCTGCTTATGTTGTTGGGTTTTCATTCTCCTCCTTATACTGTTATACAGCTGAGAAGACAAGGCACTAAGGCAGCAATCATTTGGGACTTGAGAGAGAACTCAGAGAAGTGAATATACTTCTCAATCTGTTGGCGGTGGGCAGTTCCCACTTCCAACTTATATTCTAGACTTCTAGTATGAATATACTTCCCAAGTTCCCGGTTCTTTGAAAGTTTGAATTGATAACAGACTTCGATTAGTTCGATGTATATAGTTCAGTTGTTCTTGTTCAGTCAATCAGTTGTTCTCAATTCAAAATTTCGAATCATGCAAACAATAATTCAATATATATAAACCTGTGTTGGTGTGTTATTGATAGAGTGATAGTGAAATTAGTGATAGAGTGATGGACGATAGTTTGATACAGGCATACAATGGTATTGTTAATCTATTAATGAACTAATTAATGATAGCAATGTGTATCACAGTTATCTACTATGTTTCAGACATGCTATTTGAAGTTATCCTTATTTGACAAGAAAAAGATAGGAAGTTCTTGTACATATATACCTTCTGACTTGGTATCAATTTTACATCATGAAATTTAAAGGATTTGTGATGTGGAGCAGCTCAATACTACTATGGCATTTAGAATGTCATTAATACACCAAAACACTAGTAGCTAACATATGCTACTGTAAACTTGTAACAGGCGTAGATTCTTATTATACATTCATAGATCTTATGTCTTTTAAGTTTTAAGATAATAGATAGATACTAAACAATAAATTTATACATGGCTGCAAATCTACAATGTAAGGAACTATTGTTGTTAATTGTTATAACTACTTAAAATGTGATTGGAGCTGGCTTGTTTCTTATTAGGAAATGACGGGTACTATGTCTTCTGGGGCGTTGAATACAATATCGAAGATTGAGATATCTTTGAAACCTAAATCCGATGATGTTGGATAGGAATATGGATCATTGGTCAACCTTTCAAATTTAGACAAGGTGAAGTGCAAGTTATGTGGGAAAGTACTTAGTGATGAAATATATCGGCTTAAGCAACATATTGCCCACGAGAAAGGGAATGTGGCTCTATGTAATAAGTCTTCAGATGAGGATAAGAATAAGTGTAAGAAGTCTATTGTGGTATGAATATACTTCCCAGATTTTTTTATTTTATTTTAAGACTTATGCTATGCATTTATGGAAGTTGTAAACTTACCGGCTTGCCATATTTACATTTATGAATATTTGAAATATATTATTTTGAAGTTGTCATGTGGTGATTATGATGAGACTAATGGTGCTTTGAATTTGAAATTAGATTTGTTTGTAAATTTACAGGTGTGGTTGCTCATTTTTAGATAAAGGTCATGTCAAAAAATTTATATTTATTCATATTTTACTAATTTTAAATATTATATTTATTAATTAAATGTGAAAAAAGTAAATCGACTAGTCCCCGCTTAGGCTGTCCAGGCGCTAGGCTATAGGTCGCAGCCTACCTAGCGCCTAGCGCCTTTTAGACCATTGGCTGGGCTGAACACTAGGGCTTGGTTCCACAAGCTTCCGAGTTGTAAGCTCCTCATACAAGTCCTCAATCCCCTTCAAGTAAAAAGTGTACCAGATCTTGAAAGGAAACACAATATGGTGAAGCTTCACATGTCTATAAACTCCTTCAAATATCCCCAAACCACCGGTCACGCCCAGGCTGGTGTGCTTGTGCGCCTCCTCCTCTTCCGCTGCATCTTCCTACACCGACGCCGAGTTTGCTTTCTTGCCGGGCCGCTCACTCCGATCAAACTCGGCTCGACTTGCTGCGGTTGTGACGACGTCGTCTTCGCTGCCTGGCAGGGAGTTTGATTTGACAGCGGCCATGCAGGCTAGTAGCGTCCCCGCCACCGGCTTGACTTGAAGGGTCTTTTGGGAAAGAAGAGGGAAGAGAGAGAGAGAGAGTGAGAGAGATTCAAACTAGTTGTTAGGTATGGTACGTTTTTATGATTTGAAGTTTAATGGGAAAACAGATTTTATTGTCAACAGTGTTAATTGATAAATTTATCAATATACCCTTTAGATTCAAATTCTGTAGCTGAAGTAGTGCCACGTGTTGGAACCCACACATGGCATACTGTCCAGCGCTTCCCTTCTTTTTGACATAAAGGCACGAAAAAGAAGAGAAGCAAAAAAAAAAAAAAAAATTACAAGAAAACCTAGGGTTTCGTCTGTGACCGATATAAAATGACTCAACACCTTAAAGTTGCACTCTACAGCCTCATTTGCACTCTCCTCCCTCTCTGCTTCAACCCAAACACTAATCGGAGGCGGAGCTATCCCCACAGCTTCTCAGTTTTTCCACCACCATGGCGACGGCCGCTCCCACTCCTCCACGTCAGCTCTCCCAGAAGGAGGCTGGCATCCAGATGATGTTGGCCGCCGAGGTCCATCTCGGCACCAAGAACTGCGATTTCCAGATGGAGAGATACGTCTTCAAGCGCCGCAACGACGGTATTGCCTCGATTTCTGTGTGTTGGTTTCGAGAAATCGTATCTGTTTCTGTGTTAGAAGCTTCGATTTGTATGGTGTTTGTGTTTCTGTGTGGTTTTGGTTTGAGCAAAATCGGCGTTAGGTTTATGTAGGGTTTTGCTAGATCTATGAGTACAGTGTGGCTTTGATATCATAATTGTGTTTTGAACGAATTCTTCTAACTGAAGCTTGAGCTATGATAATTGATTGATAGGTATGTTTATCGGGTTTTTTTTAGTTATGTATAATTGCGGCTTATTGATATGTGTAAACTGTTAGAATTTGCCTCCGCTTTATCAATATACTTGACATTGTTAATGTAGGTTATTGCATCTTTAGTGGTTTGTATTCCGGTGATCTGGTTTGCTTTTGTCTTTTGTTGTAGAATGAAATCAACAGGCGGCATTGATATTTAATTGAATACTGCTGTGGTGGTTTTCAGGTATTTACATTATCAACCTTGGGAAGACATGGGAAAAACTCCAGCTGGCTGCCAGAGTTATTGTTGCTATTGAAAACCCCAAGGACATCATTGTCCAGTCTGCTAGGCCATATGGACAAAGGGCTGTCTTGAAATTTGCTCAGCACACAGGTGTTAATGCCATTGCTGGAAGGCATACTCCTGGTACATTTACCAATCAGCTACAAACATCGTTCAATGAGCCCCGCCTTCTCATTTTGACCGACCCAAGGACTGATCACCAGGTGACGGGCATCTTCCTTTTCTAGTAGTGTCTAGATTCCTGTGCTGGTTCGTTTTTGAATATTCATTACCAGAAAGCTGTGATATATGCTGAGACTATGTGATATTTGTGTGGTTATGTGGTTTATTCTGATTACATGCTGTTTGGAATGGTGATTGTGTACTAAGAGTCTTAATGTGCTTGCAGCCAATCAAGGAAGCTGCTCTCGGGAACATCCCTACCATTGCCTTCTGTGATACTGATTCCCCCATGCGCTATGTTGACATTGGCATTCCAGCCAATAACAAGGGGAAGCACAGTATTGGATGCCTTTTCTGGTTGCTAGCAAGGATGGTTCTGCAAATGCGTGGTTCTCTTAGGCCAGGACATAAATGGGATGTCATGGTAAGCCACTGTCATTAGGCAAGCAATGTGATTTATAATGATTGGATTGTTTGCAAGAAACCAGTGTGTTTATTGGATTGGCATTCTATATATCTCTGCTGACTGTAATTTCATTGTGCAGGTTGATTTGTTCTTCTACAGAGAACCTGAGGAGGCCAAGCCACAAGAGGAGGAAGATGCAGTCCAAGCTCCAGAGTACATTGCTGATTATACTGCTGGTCTTGGTGGCGAGCAATGGCCTGCCCATATTGCTGATGCTTCTTGGTCTACAGATGTTGCGGCCCCAGCTGGTGCTCTTCCAGCAGTAGCTGCTGCTGGCTTGACTGGAGAAACAGGTATATCACTTGACATCTCTTTTCATTTTTGTGAAGTTATGTGCTAGCATTATTGTGTTCTTTTTCCGCACTTGCTGTGATTGCTAGAATCACTTTGTGCTGAATTAGTTGACTACAGTGGGATAGTAGCAAATAACACCATTTTCCTGCTTATACCGACGCATTTAATGTTTTGTTTGGATGCAGGTGCACAAGATGGTTGGGATACCGCAGTACCACCACCAGTTGCCGTTTCAACCCTTGAGGGTGGTGCTCCCGTAGTTGCCACTGGTTGGGATTCTTAGATTTTTGGTAGTGTCATCAGTGCTGAAGCTTGTATGGAACTAGAGTACTTTCTTTTTGGCTTCGTTAAAGTTTTTGGATGATGGATTGACTGTTTCTGAAACGATTGAGTTCTAGATTTCAGTGTTCTCGGAGATTTTGAGAGTGATTTAATGTTTTATTCATTTTACTCATCTTTCACACAGTAAGTTCCACATTAACACAACAAATAAAAGCTTCAACTGCAAGTAAATTAAAATTGACAAGTAAAGTTGTCTTGCGTAATGTTTTTGGTATCAATATACAAGTCTCAAGCATGAAGACATTACAGAATTGAAAAAATACTACTAGGGGAGACCTACAAGTTTGCTGGTTGATGATGTATCAAACCTGGTAGTGAGCTCAAATCTACAGGTTGGGGTGGGTGCCTAGGTGGAACTGGAAACGGGGCAACAAAGCAAGGTGCTGAAGGGTGCAACGATTATCCGGACTCTGTAACCTGCCTGCCGACCCTACTTGTATTCATTGGCAGAGTAACTGAATCCGAATCCGAATCTGTGGATGTGCCAAAATGAGTGCTTCTTTGTAGTCTCCACTTCTGTGCTTTTAGTAGTTTCTTCGATTCCTTGATTGCAAGTTGAACCCACCAGAACATAACATTTTTGAATTAGAAGATAATTTGACAACAACAAACCACATTCGGATTGGACAAAGGGAACTAAGCTGCCAAGAAAAGGTAGTATATCTAAGCATGCCCATCCATTAAGTAGAAGTGGAGAATAGGAGTGGAAGTGGAGAATAGGTAGTAGAATTGAGAAAAACATACTTGTAAACTTGACAGAGAAGCGGCCATCATTTTCTAAATTCCAACAAAGACAATCTGGTACACACCTTCTACTGAGAGAAATGCTCGATATCAAGGCTGCATCTGTCTGGTGAAACAGAGATGTAATTTTTGACTTATTTCATTTTGTCTGGTGAATAACCAATATCTACTTCATTTTTAATTTCTGCATTCATCGCTAAACCTTTATGTTTTATTTTTCTAAATATTTGGCATGTTTTTACTTAATTCCTATGTTGCACAGACACTCTATACTCCTGGAGTGTCGGAGTGTCAGACACTTCGACACGGCAAAATCCGTGTCCGAAAAAGTTAACTTTTCGGACACGCCGTGGACACGTTGACCTCCTCTGACACGTCATTTCGGCACGCCACGCCAGCAAGACTTAAAAAAAAGTAACTGAGGGCCTGAGGCACGCAGCCTTAGTTATTCGATCTCTCATTCTCTTCTCTTCTCTGTTCTCTCCTTTCTCTACCAGTCGCCAGTCACCACCCATTCTCACCGTCCGCCATCCATTCTTCACATTCGCCAGTCACCAGTCGCCGTTGTTGTCGTCATTGCTAAGGTTAGTATGGATGCAATGGATTAAGGAGCATTTACCACGGTTGAGTCTTAGGGATTGAGTTTGAATGGAATATCAATTGATTAGAAATTTGTTTCAAGTATTCTGTAACTTGAAAGCTGATATTGTTTATTGGCCTCAAAGCTATTAAATAGAGGAGGGAGGCTTATAATTTCTTTTGATGGCATCTGGGATGCCCTATACTCAGAAGAGGCAGCAAATTCGTGTCGTGGGTTGCCTGCTGAACTTGTTGCCAGACAAGTAGTGAAGGTACTTTGAAATTTTGAATGATCCACTCATGCCTTTTTCTTTAATTTTCAAGAACTGTTTCTTATTGCATTTGATTTGAATTGTTGAGCAGGAAGCTTAAAGTATAAGGTCAAGGGGTTTAAAGGATGATACAACTTGTATAGTTGTTGACATAATTTATCCTGATAACTCGGTACAGCCTCCAACTCCTCCAAAGAAGCAGAATAAGCTCAGGGCCTTGTTATGCTGTCAGCGCTGTGCCTACAATATGTTTTTCTATGAACTCTTTAATATATTTTTGGTTGGAATTTGTTTATTCCATTGGAAATTGGTGGTTTTTGAAATATGCATTGGACATATTGATCATATATTCCCTAATGATGGTTGGTCTTGGTCTAAGTTGTACTCATTTTCTATGATCATGTCAGATATCTGTTTAACATATAGTGATATAGATAAATAGGATGAGCTCAAGTGCTGCTTCAACCGAACCTAGTGTTGAGTCGAATGAGCCAGAAAAACTAAGCACGCCTCTTTGGAAGTATGTCACTAAAGAGGTAGTGATTGATGTTGATGGGAAAGTGAAAATAGGGGGAGCAAATGTTCCTTTTGTGTGCAATTTCTGCAAAAAGAATTTTAAGGGTTCACATTCTAGAGTGAACGCTCATCTGCTTAAAATTCCAAGGGAAGAGATCAAGGCTTGCACCAAAGTCACTACAGAAAATATGGCAGAAATGCAGCAGTTGCTAGAGTCATGTGAGCAGCAGTTGCGGGATAAAGCTCCACATAAGGTTCCTTTGCCTCCTTCTTCAAGTATGTCTGGAAGTTCAAGTTATTTCCCGTTGCAAGAAAGGGAAACTGAAGACAAAAAGAGAAAGGGATTGAGTCCGCAACTAACCAAGGCTTTTAGGCTTGAAGATAGGAGAGAATGTGATGCAACAGTTGCAAGGCTGTTTTACGCTAGTGGCTTATCATTCAATGTTGCAAGGAATCCTCACTACCGAGAGTCTTACACTTTGGCTTCAAAGATTTCGGGTTATGTTCCTCCAGGGTATACGCATTGAGAACTACTCTTCTTGATAACGAGAGGCGTCACAACGAGTGGATTCTAGATACTATTACGAAGACATGGAAATAAACCGGTGTGAGCTTGTGTTTCGATGGGTGGATCAATGACCAAAAGAGGCCATTAATTAATATGATGGCTGCTGCTAAACAAGGGGCAATGATGTTGAAAGCAATTAATTGTGATGGTGTGTATAAAGACAAGAACGAAATATCAAGATTGCTTTTGGAATCCATCAATGAGATTGATCCAGATAATGTGGTTCAAGTGGTGACCGATAATGCACCTGTGTGCGCTGCTGCCGGTGCTATTGTTGAGAGTACACATCCACACATATTTTGGACACCATGTGTGGTTCATACCCTTAACCTTGCTTTGAAGGATTCGTTGAAAGAAAAATCTTATCTTCCCGGTGAGAAGGTGGAAGAAGAGCTAGGTTGACTTATGGATGTGTATAATGATGTTTGGTTCATTAAGAATTTTATGGTAAACCACAACATGCGTTTGTCTATGTACAATGATCATTGTTCCTTGAAGTTGCTCCAAGTTGCCGAGACAAGATTTGCTTCTCATTATGTTTTCCTTAAAAGGTTTAGAGATGTGAAAAGTGGCTTGCAACAAATGGTTATTAGTCCTAGATGGGATATCTATAAAAAAGATAATGTTCCTAAAGCAAGAGCGGTGAAGGACATGCTATTGAAGGAAGGCTTTTGGGAGCAAATTGATTTCATGATTGCCTTCATGAGTCCTATATATGTGATGATAAGGATGTCGGACATGGATAGACCTTGCCTTCACTTAGTTTATGAATGATGGGATTCGATGATTGTGAAAGTGATGAAAGCGGTTTTTGACCCTTAATTTGCCCATGTCATAACAGAGCATTGTAACGTGACAAGATTCTATGATGTGGTGCATCCTATCCTGATTGCTCGGTGGACCAAGAGTTGTAGGCCACTTCATTGCATGACACATTCCTTGAATCCAAGGTACTATAGCTCTCAATGGCTTGAAGAGGTTCCTAACCAGATTGCTCCACATAGAGATGTTTAGCTCAACAGTGAAAGGAAGAAATGCCTTCAAAAACTCTATCTGGATGCTCAGATTCATAATAAAGTGATGGAAGATTGCATACTTTTCAATAAACGTGGGTGATTATTCATCGGCCGAAGCTTTGGAGAATAAGTTTCATTTTGAGCCTTTAATTTGGTGGGTTGCTTATGGACCTTCTACACCATATATGCAAAGTTTGGCTTTCAAGTTGCTTAATCAACAGTGCTCATCTTCTTCCTGCGAAAGAAATTGGAGCACATATAGTTTTATACAAGGTTTGAAGAGGAAGTTGCAACCAAAAAGAGCTCAAGATTTGGTTTATGTGCATACAAATCTTCGACTTTTAGGAAGAAAGGATTCTAACTATCACAAAGACAAAGAGTCAATGTGGGATCTTCGAGAAGATGGTCATGAATCCATGGAACCCGCCAATATTGATGTGCTTGAGTTGGCAACTTTATCTCTTTATGAGCCAGCATTGGAGATGATGCTAGTTGATGATGAGATGGAGTTTTGAAGATAAGAGGTAAATTTTCTATTCATTTTATATTAGATCAATTATGGAATAACAAGTTTGGATGGATTATGGATGTGATAATTATATTAATTCATATTTTTGTCTGTTAGGTGCTAATGTGATAGATAATAGGAAATGATGAGATATAGTCTTGAAGATGAGAGGTAAATTTTCTATTCATTTTATATTAGATCAATTAAGGAATAACAAGTTTGGATGAATTATGGATATTATAATTATATTAGTTCATCTTCTTGTCTATTAGTTGTTGTTGTGCTAGAGATTGCCGTGTTTGAAAACAAGCTACTGCTCAAGTTTGTTTTTCTTTAATATTATGTTTTAGGTGTTCCTTTTAATGGTATTAGTTATGCACTTGACTTATTTCTTATGGTTATGAAATAGATTGAATTTAAAACTTTATTTAGTAATGTAATGAACTTAGTTCATATTTTAGTATTTATTAAAAATACATAAATATATAATTCTATTTGCCGTGTCCAAGCCGTGTCGGAAACTCAGTTTTTGAGTTTTGCCGTATCACCATGTTGTGGCGTGTCGTGTTGCCGTGTCCGTGCAAATTTGCTTAATTTAATTCCTTCTTGTCTATGATTGTCTTAAGCAAGGATTAAAATATTTGTATCGGCATATCTATCGGTATTTTGAAAAAAAAAAAGATATCAAATATATCAGAGATATTAAAGAAAAAAAATCAGAAATTCGGGAAGAATTTTTTTTCTAAAATATTGAATTGAACAGATTTACATATAAATTGTACAAACATCAACTTCATTTATATCTAGAAAGAGACCCCAAGTGATTGAAATTAAAGACTCACCGTGGTTCACAAAAGTACAATAATCAGACCAAAACATGTAACCCATATAATACGAATTGCACTGTTGAACATGATAGTCCTATATATCTTTAAATTGTATTGTTGAATATGATAATCCTATATATCTTTGGAGCTACCGACTGTTCCCCCTGAAGGTGATTTTTTCTTTACGCCCAAATTTTTTATAGATATTTTACTAATATATCAAAGATTTATCGTAAATATCTTAAATATCATAGATACGGTAGAAGATAAGATATTTACTCCTCTATATATATCAGTCTCTCCAAAAAAAAGATATCGAGGGATATATTGGATATATCGTAAAGATTTTAATCTTTGGTCTTAAATTGGGTAAGGATAGTTATTTTTCAGTTTCCACGTGTTTTTAGATTTTATTTATTTTTATTTGATGACAAATACCCAAAAACCCGATCTTGGACCCATTGCCCTAAACTGCTCAGAGCACCCACCATTGTGGGCACCCCGAGCAGAAGAGGTTTGAACTTCCCCTGTTGCTTACCGGCCGCCAACCCTGTACGCAGCACCCAACCGCTCATCACCAATCATCCCACCACCTGACCGGCTGTTGTGATCGCCACCACAACTCTCTACCAAAACCCTTCAGTCGAATTGGGTTAAGCAGTCCTGCCAACAACCAGACGACGCCAAACAACCGCCGGGGCTCAAAGTCGGTTGTCCTGACGTCACCATCTCTCCTATAGAGACCCACCGCCAACAACCTAATCATGCTACCAGCGACAAGAGCCCAACCTGCAAATGAAACAAAGCCACCAAAGCCACCATTCATAACAAGACCGAAGTTTGATCCGTCCAGACGGGACCCGGATCCCAAATCTGGATCGCCGACCATCGATCCTTACCCGGAACTGCTGCCCAACGTAACTGCCACCAACCAATGAGCTCGACCAGGCCCTCATTGCCTGGAGGAAAAATGCTCCTTGGTTGCAAAGCCATCAAGGTACAAGACCACAACGGGTCGCCACCCACCGACTGCACCTCCCTCTATCCAAAAATTGGCCATAAATGTTCCATGCATTGAGAGAAGAAGCCCCTAACCGTCTTGTATTTGTAACCATAGATTTTGATCCCAACAAGGGGATCCTTGCAATTTTCAGATAGGACAGAGCTGGTCTTAAAACTCGAACCATGGCCCCGCTAGGTAGAGAGAGAGAAGAAAGGCAGTTAGAGCATCTCGTTGCTAAAAGTGAAATTTGTCAATTTTTTAAGTAAATTGATACTTCAAATTTGATAATTGCTAAATGAAATTGATAATTTTGTCAATGATCCATGTAGAGTGTGGCTATTGGGACCTTCAAATTTACTCATTATACCTCTTATTCTCTCTACACCTCTCATTTATTTTTCAATATAAGCATTTGCTCACTATACCTCATTTCAAATTTCTAACATAACCTTAGTTATTTATTGACATATATTTCAATCAATTAATTACCTCTTATTCACTCAATAGACCTCTCATTCTTTGTTTTCTTTTTCTTTTTTTCAACATCCATTATTCCTACCTTCATTTTTTTATTATTTTTTTCATGCAAGAAAATGTTATATCATGAACTACTCTATATATCTTTTTAATTGTTTTTCTCTTTTGTACGTGTTATTTTTTCTCCATTTTTTTTCTTTTGAATAATTTGATCTCTATTTTGTACCTCATAATAAATTATTTCAATAAATATATATTTTCTATAATCGATAGATATTATTATTAGTATTTTTTTTTGCAAAAATATTTATGCACCTTGTAAGTATATGCATTCAACATGTATGATAATACAAAATTTTATGTCACATGATCGATGTTGATTACTTTTTAACTCTTATAAACTATATATACATGCTTTAATAAAAAGAAATTGGAAAACAAAAATATATAAGGAAAAAAATAAAGAATGGAATCAATTATTATTGAATTAAAAAGTCTAAAGAGAATAAATACAATATTTCCTGTTGTATAATTATTGTCCTTAATAGTCATTGTGTTTAAGGATGAATATGTCAATTAATAATTCAAAATAGAGTGAGGTCTGGTACGCAAATTTAGAGGTCCTAATAGCCGTACTCATCCATGTATAACTAAAACAATAGCTAAATCTTTTTTTTGCTCTCTTATTTACGTGTCACTTTACAATATTTTAAAACATAATAAATAACAATTACTGATAGAGCAACATTGTTAAATCGATACCTAAATTTTAAAATTCTTCTAAAATGTATCAATTTCTAAATCTCACTGTTGGAGACGTTCTAACATATTTGTGAATTTTTTAAGCATAAAACTATCTTGATAGTTTGTTAAACTTCATTTTCATATATGATTAGTATTACGGTATTACCAACTCTTCAACTAAAATCAAATCCATAAGTGATAAAATAGAGTGATAGATTGAGGAGCAACAATTTGCTTGGAATCAGTGTGGCAGAAGAAAGAAGATGATGGGTCAAAATAGTATGCATGTATTAAGTGAAATCAAGACGGCATAAATAGAAATTTGAGGAAAAAAATTTAGACAAAAAATTATAAGTGTGTAATACGTGATCTTCAGATCCCTTAGATTGAGCGAGATAGCTTGTGTATGATCTTTTCGATCAATGGGGTTATTCTATTCCCCTAAAAAAATATAGGAGGTGGTGTGAATAAATTTCTCCAACTTTGCATGCTAAATTAATAAATTCATGAATAATAGTGTGAACTATTCACGAATACGTATAATTCCTAAACTACACAGTTGTATCACGAACTGTTTGAAAGATAAGGAAAAATTCATGTTTTTTTTATAGCAGATCACATATACATCCTCTAAAAAGATTTGAAACACAAATAAATCTACTTGTGTTATAAAACAAATAAGGACAGTTTTTAACAATTAAGGATAATCTTTTATTTGCATGCCATGTGTTATGGTTTAATTTACCAAACAAACCCTACACTAATTAAATATGCTTTTAGAAGAGAAAAATATCTTATTTTGAGATTTTTTAGTAAATGAAATACAGTAGCAGGTTTTCAATAACTTAGTATAGCAGCAGTTAATTCCAATAAAAGTAGTAGCAGGGGTTAAGATTTCAGTAGAAGTTGTAGTAGGGGTTAACATCCTAATAGAAGTAGCAAGTTTTCAGTGGCTCAGCTAATGTAGTAGCATGTTTTGCTAGAAAGCTACACTTCCAACAGATGTAGTAGCAATGTTTTAGTGGTTCAGCTAGTGTAGTAGCAGCTTCAGTGGCTCAGCTAATGTAGTAGTAGGGGTTAACATCCTAATAGAAGTAGTAGCAAGTTTTCAGTGGCTCAGCTAATGTAGTAGCATGTTTTGCTAGAAAGCTACACTTCCAACAGATGTAGTAGCAAAGTTTTAGTGGTTCAGCTAGTATAGTAGCAGCTTCAGTAAATGCAATAGCAAGTCTTCAGTGGTTCAGCTAATGTAGTAGCATGTTTTGCAGGAAAGCTACACTTCCAACAGATGTAGTAGCAGGGTTTTAGTGGTTCAGCTAGTGTAATAGCAGCTTCAGTAAGTGTAGTAGCAAGTTTTCAGTGGCTCAGCTAATGTAGTATCATGTTTTACTGGAAAGCTACACTTCCAACTGATGTAGTAGCAGAGTTTTAGTGGTTCAGCTAGTGTAATAGCAGCTTTAGTAAGTACTGTTTTGACCATGATCCTCAGCGCACAGAGCAAATGTGAATAGCGAACAAAGAGAGGGGGAGTGTTGCGGCCGTGCCACCTCTCAGACGAGGAAAAAGCTTGTGTGCGGGCTTGACTTCTTGATCAGGCGGAATGGGTTTCCAGGTGCCACCTTAGAGGAGGAATTTACGAGCACAAGGAGATCGATACTCACGGCGGGAGGCAAGCAGAGCAACAATAGGGAGATCAGAGATCGGGGGTGAGTCCAAGAGTGCTCTGAAACTAAAGCGGCGGCGCACTTAGGGTTAGGGTTTCGAGGTAGCTCGAAGGGTAACTGATTTGCAGTTTGTTTGTATTTGTTGAGAGATTTGATTGTGTCTAGAGAGACTGTTTCGAGTCCTTTATATAGTAGTCCGACTTGCGGCAGAAGAAAATTAATTTGGAATCCAAGTCGGGCTCTGAAACCCTAATAGCACAAGGGCAATGTTCCGCCCGCGTGAACCAATCATCTTGTGACACATGTCTGGTTCGCACACTTCATATAGGTTTTTGTTTCTGCGCTGCCAACTTTAGAGTCCTATGAACTGAAATACATCTCGCGGGCTGTCACATGAGGCTATCGCGTGCTCCTGAAGCTCGCTTCCATATCGCGGGCTATTGCAGCTTGCGAGCCTTAAAAGGGCTTTTTATATTAAAAGGGACACATGGATTGGTCCAAAGCATGTCAAAGACTTGTAAAAGTCTTCAACGATTAATGTGGTGCGCGCGGACTCTGCTTGTTACTTCCTCGCGAAGTCTCGCCCGCGAGCCAGTTAGCTAGCTCGCCTTGATATATTCCGCCTCGCCTAGGTCTTTTACGCGAAGTACTATTGCGCCTCTACGCACAAAGTCATTAAGCGCGCGAGCTCTGTAGTCCGTGCGAAGTCATTCCTCGTGCGGACTTTATAATTCAGCTTGCGTAGTCTTACTGGCGGGCCATTACTTGTGAAATTAAAGAAACTTGGGCTCGCCGGTATGATATAAACCAAGAATTTAATTAATATTCACATAGACATTTACTGTTCAGTAAAATATTAATTTGGGCGTAAACAAGTACAGTAGCAGGTTTTCAGTGGCTCAACTAATGTAGCAGCAGCTATTTTTAAGTATGTGCAATAGCAGCAGATTTTCAGTGGTTCAGCTAGTGTAGTAGCATGTTAGCCCTGCCCTACTACTACGTATTACTGCTACTGTCTTATCTTGCTATTACTGCCAAGTCATCCAATCTTGCTGCTACTGCACTCGTCGTCCACTCTTGTTGCTACTGCACTCGAACTCATCCAAATCTGCTATTACACTCAGATTCAATACTGCTACTGTAGTTAATGTACTCATATTTGTCCTATCCTGCTACTTGTATACATGTTCCTTCTTGCGCTCAGATTTCATCCTCAATTTCCTGCGTTTAAACTTTAGCAAATCACATATACATCCTCAAAAAAGATTTGAAACACAAATAAATCCACTTGTGTTGTTGTTAAATAAATAAGGACAGTTTTTAACAATTAAAGACAATCTTTTCTTTTGCATGTCATGTGTCATGATTTAATTTACCAAGTTAACCCTATACTAATTAAATATGTTTTTAGAAGAGAAAAATCTCACATTTTGAGATTTTTCAGTAAGTGGAATACAGTAGCAGGTTTTCAATAACTTACTGTAGTAGCAGTACGCAGTAGCAGCACATAACAACACACAGTAGCAGCACATAACAACACGCAGTAGAAGCACACAACAACACACGCTGTAGAAGCACACAACAGCACACGCAGTAACAGCACAAAGCAGCACGCAGTAGCAGCACAAAGCAGCACGCAGTAGCAGCACACAACAACACACACAGTAGCAGCACACAACAAAACGCAATAGCAGCACATAACAACACACACAATAGCAGCACACAACAACACACACCAACATCACTCAGCAGCAGCACATAACAGTAGCACACAACAACACATACCAACATCACACGTAGTAGCAGCACATAGCAACATCAACACATAACAGAATACAGTAGCAGCATATAGCAGAATGCAGTAGCAGCACATAGCAGAATGCAGTAGTAGCACGAAGCATGAGCACAGATTGGCTACAAATGATCACTTTTTGCTGTCAAATTCAAAAGATACGGGTTTTAATTCCAAAGAATCTTTGAGTAAACCAAGTTGTAGAGATCGAAGAATAATCAAATCAGATCTGGTTGGATTCGGTGAAGCCTTTGTCAACATTCATCCTTTCATTATTTGGCTCCTCCAGAAGAAGAAGAAGAAGAAGAAGAAGAAGAAGAAGAAGAAGAAGAAGAAGAAGAAGAAGAAGAATAATAATAATAATAATAATAATAATAATAATAATAATAATAATAATAATAATCGGTGTGTTTCTCAGATCTGAAAATGGTGGAGAAGTGGTATTTTGAGCCAGTGGCAGTTTTGTAGATATTTCAGAAAATAATGGTTTTTTAGGTATTTTGCGTAAAAAATTGCTGACAGGGCGTGGTACAATGCACTGTAGGCATGAGTATATGTCCTCATTTGTTTAAATTTGTTGAAGGATGGTTTTTCTGTGTTTTGCAACTGTCTATGGTAGTGAGATGACATTTTCTCTTTTTTTATAGCTAGGAATTAAGATTTAACTTCAATAATCTCTTGCCAAAATTCCCAAAAATGCTTTAAACCCTTTTCAAGAGTCAGAATTCAGAAAAACATATAGTCACTTTCCAATCTCTTCTTCAACGTTATCGCCGTAATCCCAATCCAAAATTCGATCCTCATCTTCTCAATCAAACTCTAACAACCACCCCGACTCTTCTAGCATATGTATTAAACCAAAAGGAATCTCAAAGCAAAAAAAAAAAACCCAAATTTATTTCAAAATTTTCACCATAACTGAATCTAAACCAAAATCAACCTTGCTGGATCTCAAAATTAGAGGTTAGGAGCCCATAAGTGGGAGTAACGGAGTGCTGCAAAGTCACAGATGATGATGCCGAGTTAGATCGGACAAACGACAACGCCGACTTGGATCAGATAAACAACGACGTATGCCATTGCTGCATCTCGAACCATCCGACTCTGCAATTGCTCGTAGCGGCCATTTGCGAAGATCTCAACGATGAAGAAGCCATTAGTTTTGTTGAATCTAGATGAAGAGAATTTCAGGTGGGTAGAGAGAGAGAGAGAGGGCAATCCACACGGTTTCTCCAAAAAAGAGATATATTAGTGCCAGTGTAGTAAATATAGCAATACAGTACATGTTTTTTAGTCATTTGCATGTTATACTTCATCTTAGGCTTATGTTTGTGTCATTAATTGTATAAATCTTTTTGAAGGCGAGTTTTCTGTATTATGGTACTGTTTATGGTAGTGATATGACATTCTCTATTTTTTTTATTAAGTTAGCCGAATAATTCATATACGTATTATTCTGAAAAATACGTTAAAATTAAAAATATTAAAAATATTTTATTATATATATTTTTCAATTGAGAAAGTCAAGTTTGGGACAAATTTTGAACTTTAATTTTAATATTTAAGTTTCTTACCATTTTCGTATTATATACACTTCTTATTTATTAAGTTTCTTACCATTTTAGTATTATATACACTCCTTAGTTGTTAATCCATCTAGCCCAAGAGAAATATTCAATTGTCTTGAAGCATAAACTATTGAAATTTTCAACCCAGATCATCCAATCAATCATAATTACATGGATTTTCTAAATCCTTCATTCTTTTCTACCATGATTCATCAAGTTTCAATTGATTAAAAAAAGATGAGGAATTCAACTTTCTTCCCTGAACAAGCATGGTTCTAGAAACTTGTAAGCTCCAGCAGATTTAGATGAGGGGAGAGAGAAACAAACCGAGAGAGAAGTCTTGACTCTTGAGGATTATATGTGATTAATAGTTAAAAAAGAAAAAAGAGAGAGAGAGAGAGATATCAATTGTGCTGTTTTCAGAAACAAGAAAAACGACAAAAGATCATTTCCTATATTTACTCAAAAGTCTAGCTAGATTTCAATCTTAGAATTCATTTCGCCCGTATTTCAAATTAACTCCGCCGAACGCGGATTACATCAGATTTCAAACTCGTAAAACTGAAAACAGTATCGTAAAATGATACCAAACGTTCCCTTAATGATCAAAATATGTTTGGTTTTTCACTTCATCTATGATTAAACAATGATATAAAAATTAAAATAGGTTTAGGTTAGAGATGCAAAATCCATATGAATATTTATAGGTTTGGTTGGTCTAAAATTTGAATTTAGGATTAGGATATAGACTAATGGTTGGAGATGCCCTTAATGATGTGGTTTTTTTATTTGCTCAACGAAATTAGCAATTGGGGTTAGAACTTATAAAGCTTTCATCGTCAGTAAGGTTGCATATAAGCCACTCACCACTCCTTTCCATCGATTCATAGATCGAAAACCCCTTTCAGCAGAGTGATGGAAATAACAGTCTTCATAAGTAACATTAGCTTCAGTGAATCACACACTTGTAAGAACTGATTCTTAACTTACTTGACTAGTGGTGCTCAATTTCATTTTCAGTTAAATGAGAAACTATATTGGGTTAGACTGTTAGTCAGATATGACCATTTGATTTATTTCGTAAGTCTCGTATGTGGCACATGGTGGAACTGACGGAGACGTCCCTGAAATTAACAGCAGGTATAACAGAGATGCCAAAAATTAAGTCTGGGTATCATTTTGATCACTTTGTAAATTCGGGTACTATATCGTCAGTCACCTGAGTGTCTAGACACTGTTGATATAAAAAAACAAATAACAAAAGACATATTAGTTATTAACCAATTACTTTACAAATACATCCATTATTGATTATATTAAACATCTAAGGACAAACTCTTACAATTAAGAACAATTAGATGTATGGCTGCCATCTGTCACCAAGCAATTTATACCCTTCGTCATCACAAATCAAAGCTCCTCGTTTTCTCTCTCTTATGTGACGAACAAAGAGATTCGTCTTCTTCTTTGTTAGCAATTGAGATTAGGTCGAAGAGATCTCTAAAAACAATTGAAGGTTGCTACTGTAGAGCCTGAAGCCAGCTGCTACTGCGGAGCCTGAAGCCAGCTGCTACTGCGGAGCCTGAAACCAGCTGCTACTACAGAGCTTGAAGCTAGCTGCTACTACCGATTGTGGAGCTCGTTGCTACTGTGGATCCTGAAGCTAGCTACTACTACCGATCGTCAAGCTCGTTGCTACTACCAACCGCGAATCTAGCTGCTATTGTGTGCAGACCGAAAAGTTGAAAAATGTCCCGAGCAGTAGCATGCAATTATCAACCTGCTACTAGAGCCTAGATCTTACCAACATGTGCAGAAATCAAGCGGCACAAATCAATTATTTGTGATAAGAAGCTCACCAATTTCCTCCACTTCTTCTTTCTTCAATTCAACAATCAAAAACATCAGTTTAAAGTGTTGATGGCCTTGAAGATGCAGGCGCGTTTGGTTGGATCAATTTGGATCTTGAGGTTGCAATTTTGATATGGAGGTGATGGTGAGGAGATCTTGCAAGGCGGAATTGGACGATGACAGAGGAACATGTAATTGTAGCGGATTGCAAATCTTTAGAGAGAGAGAGAGAGAGAGAGAGAGAGAGAGAGAGAGAGAGAGAGAGAGAGAGAGAGAGAGAGAGAATACGATGCATATGAGGTTGGGGGCCGGAGAGAGAATGAAGACTTTGTGGGGCTGTAATTTGGTTATAGAAAAAAGGCATTTGAGTCATTTCATATTCCAAATTTGGAGTCAGGCTCGCTACTATTGGTGGTGGGTAAGAAATATTGGGAGTGGGTTTTTTGTGTTTATAAATTTGGTTATGTGTCAATAAGTAATTTTTTCAAAAAACAAGTATTTTTCGCTAAAACTTTCCAAAATATAAACGTTTGTATTTGACGTTTAATTCCCGTAAGGTGAATCGAAAAATCTAACTCCCAAAACACATTTAATTCCCGTGTTGTTAAGCATAGAACTCCCAAAATGTATGTAACCAAAAAATAAAAACTCCCAAAACGTCGGCACCCTGATAAATGAACGGTCCGTGAAGGTTGTTCAAAAAGTAGGAACTAACCACGGCCGTATATAAAAACCATGTGTAATCCATAATCTATATCCAAATTTATGTTTTAGATGTCATATTTTTCTTTTGAGAATTAAGATGTATTAGATGTCATATAACTATGTATAAGTACTAGAAATAACAAAATATCTGGGATAAAATTACAGTTTCTAGTACCAAAAAAAAGGAGGGATAGGGTTTCTACACAAGCTTGCAGGTCTTCGTCCGGCAGCTCTCGTGCCACGACAGGCTATATGCCTTGTCGGCGTGCCGTGAGTGCAGCCGGGCGGAGCAATTTTCTTGGGCTATTCTTAGATCTAGATGATGATCATTGATATCCAAAACCCCTCGGATAGTTGCTTTGCTTGAGGGCTGTATGATGTTGACAACAGTTTCTGGTGGACGAGTCACAACATGGTTTCGCTGAGTTGGGTTTGAAAGCTTCGTTGCTGGAGTTGCAAGGCTGAAGTCGATGGCGAAGCTATGGGTGCTAGATCGAGCATTGCGACGTCATGGCAATATGGGCGAGTGCTTCGTAGCGGCAAGAGGTCGTGAACGGTGGATCGAGCGGTAGGATTTGGGTTGGCGTGATCCCGGGCGGAGGTGTCTCAACAAAGCAGTATGGTGATGACGGCGGTTCCCTACCTGTTGGACAACAACCCTACCGGGCTTCAAATTTTGGGCTTCTATTAGGTGGGCTTTGGCTTTTTTTGTTAGGTTTGGGGTAATTAAATTTCTTCCCTTAGGTTAAGTTTGTTTAGCCATTTTTATTCAGTAATCCCTTCCGTTTTTCGGTTGGGTGTAGTGGGTTTTGGCCCTGTATTTTTTGGTCTTTAGTTAGTATAATGTTTAACCCAATTGCACAAGTATTAATGTACACTAAGGTCTCTAGGCATATATACTGATGAGTTAAATTTTCTGTTTTCTTCGTTCAAGGTGTAGGAGTCTTTAAGAGTTATTGTTAAATGTGCATTCGGTGTACTAACTACATGAACAATGGATGTAACAGGTGATCTTCAGATCCCTTTAATTAAGCGAGAGAACTCGTTAAGTTGTATAATCTTTTTGATCAATAAAGTTATTCATTCCCCTAAAAAAAAAACCAAAATATCCGTATTTTTATGTTCATATTTTTCATTACACATTTTAAATACGTATGTATCAGACTTTTAATCTGCTGAATCCGTATTTTATAACCGAATTTTTTAAAACATTTTTCACTAATACTTACCAAATTATAAACGTGCGTATTTTGAATTCCCGTACCAAATATTATTAAGTTGAGTAGATAGCCCCCTTTCTTCTTCTTAGAAGAAAAAAAGAAATCGAAAAAGACGTTTTTATGTTGCGAAGCATAGTTCATAGAACTCCCAAAACGTCGGCACCCTAATGAATGAACGGCCAAGAAAGGTTGTTCAATAAAGTAAGGAACTAACAATGGCCGTCCGATAAATTGTACACCTTTCTCTCAAGGGCTTACACAACTTAATACGTCATTGCCGGTTCGGCTTCCCTCTTCTTCTTCGTCCTCTTCTTCTACTACTACTTCACACTCCCCAAATCAGCCCCAATTTTTGAACCCTAACCCTAGCAATTTCCGGCCTCAGCGGCTTCAACCTCGACGCCGGTAACCGCTGTATGGGCACAAACCAACCCTCGGAACTCTCGTAAAGCACTCTAGTCACTACTACTATTCTCTTCTCCATAAACTCTTGCTTATTTTTTTTTGCTCTAAAAATTAGTCATGGCCGGCGAGAAGAAGATTGAGAAAGGTAATTATGCTTGCAGTTTTTTTTACTAGGGTTCCTCTGTTACTTTCGTTGCTAAGCTTTTTGTGGTTTGCCTTTTTTTATTTTCAGCTGAACCTGTAGCCACTGTGTTGGCATCAGACTCTGTTAACGGATTAGGAGAGCCGCAACTGGTATGTGTTCAAGCCCCAATCTCTCTCTCTCTCTCTAGTTGTTTCGAGATTGATTGGGTTTGATCTCGATTGTTTGAGTAGAATTTGGTGAAAATTGCAGTAACTGATTTAGCATGATGGTTTACGAAGTCAAGTGTTCGTACTGCTTTTGACTTGCTCAATAACTAGCAAGAAGTTGTGCATGTTTTTTTGTTTTGATTTCTACTTCTATAGTGTTATTGAGTTTTAGAGTAGAATCTTGAATTAACCAAATAACAGTGGATTGTTTGATTGCAAATTTAGTAGATTCGAAAACTGGTGTAATCGATTAGTTTGCCATTAATATTATGCTTGAAACAATGTTTCTTTGCTGTGTCGAATAATTGTGTGTTGGAGATTCTATGTTAGTATATCTGATTTGTTGGTTAGGCACCAAGTACAGATAATGTGTTAAAGCTATTCTCTATTCTATTTCAGATCTCTGGGAAAGAAGGGAAACCATATGATTCGATCTCCTCCATGACTTCTTCAAGGGATGCTACCCATAGCATCAAAGGTGAGACTGATCAAGAGTCGGTTGGAGAGCATGGTGTTTACTATCCACCCACTAGCTGTTACAATTATTATTATCCAGGTCAGATGTCAGAATGGTTATTTGTCTTTAAACATGATCTTGTTAATGGTATAGAGTTGTGTTTGTATGAACTTGTGAATTTAGTGGTAAATTCTATGAAATTCAGGATTTGTTCGGTTGTTCTGTAAGTATTTAATCTTAAAATATTGTTAGTGGTAAATTCTTCGAAATTCAGGATTTGTTCGGTTGTTCTTTAAGTATTTAATCTTAAAATATTGTTAGTGGTAAATTCTTCGAAATTCAGGATTTGTTCGGTTGTTCTTTAAGTATTTAATCTTAAAATTTTATCCAGATTAGTCTTTTCATGACCAGTATATGATGCTGATTTAACTTTCAGTCTGTCTTCAACAAAGTAAGAATTTACATCCGAGTATTACCAATGAGGTGCTAACTATGCTTTAATCATATATTTAACGGAAGCCTATGGCCAATTATATGCAGAAAGTAACTGTTCAAGCAACAATGTCCATAGACCCTAAGTCGTCCTCTTTATAATTCTAATCTTTTGCTTATTGTGTGCACTTATTCTTCTTTTCTGTGTTTTTTAATTATGAGTTCATCTAGAACTACTAGTGTGCAACTTTTGGTAAACAACAGCATATGCTGTTGTGAAGATTAGGTGCTGTGGAATCATTTATGTACTTAGGACCCAAGGCACATTTCTCTCATCATTAGGTAAAAATTTGCATGGACCAGTGAGTTTGATTTGATGACTTCTAGGAGGTTGGTTTGGCTGTGATAAATGTCGTTTCGACTGTCGTTAGTCTCAGTTATGAGAGAAATGGAATCTGATAAAAACTTGAAACCTTGTTTGAAGGTTTATGTGCTCATATGTATTTTGCTCTCTTCAGCAATTTCTAGTAATATGTTTTAAGAATTGCATACAATGTTTTAACTTTTTGCTTCATTCTTTAAAGGAGATTGCAAATTTCTTGGTTTGCAGGATATAATGGATCCTATACTCAATTGGACGAACATCGCTATGCAAATGCTAGTAATTCACATCCGGTATGTTCTTACCTTTCAGGATACACAAAGTTCTAGGGTTGACATTGACTTGTTACTAAATGGACATGCAATTTTAGGGTGTGCAGTCAGACAATGGTTCAATGGTCTATTATCTTCCCAGCTATAATCCTTATGCCACTGGAACTCTTATGGGTGTCGGTCAACAGCAGTATTATTCTTCATCAGGTTATCTTCAACCACCTGTTTCATATGGTTCAGAAGCTATGCCTTGTTATTCATGGGACACAGCACTTTCTGGCGATATCTCTACAGCAACAAACTCTGGTTTTGGAAATCTAAAATCTGGACCAGGTGGCACAGCTCTATCTAGGTCAAGTGGTTATATGTCGGCCAAAGCAAATGGCAATCTTGCTAGCAAATTTTCCAACCCTTTCCCTTCTACACAACCCATCAAATCATTAAACAAGGTTTGTTAAGACAAGTGTAGCAATTTTGTTTTGATATTGTGTTATGTCATCAAAATTTGTTTGGCGCATCTGTTATCAGTAGCCAAATCCAGGAATCAGTTTGTAGCCAGGCAGCCTGCTCATTAACTTATCGTCATTAAGATGTGGAACTTAGGTGGGGAACCTCATTTAAACAATTAGTAACCGAATTTGTCATTATTCTTGGAGTAGTGAATGTGTTATTTCATAATTAGATTTGGCATTTCTTTTCTCCTATATGGCAAGTGTCTAACATATAGTCTATGCAACCATATTATATAAATTTTTTTAATTCTAAATTTTATTGTACAGGTGCCTTATTTAGGTTCTGATTTCTCAGCCGGTCTTTTGAAGGGATATCCTTCAACTGGAAGATTCTCATCATTCACTAACCAGAAGGGTCTGTTTCCTCTTAATGGTGAACCAAACTACAGATCTAATGGGAGGATTCTAAATGGAAACGACAGATTCAAATCAAGGGATAAATTTAATAGAAATGAGGATTTTGAATCCTCAACTGAGTTGACACGTGGTCCAAGATCTCGCAACAAGAGTCCTCCTTCAGACTCGGCAGTTGAGAAGGAAGTATTGGGGTTTACAGTCATTAGGGATAGATATAACCTACCAGATTTTCAGACTGATTATGAAAGTGCAAAGTTCTACGTCATTAAGTCATACAGTGAAGATGACGTCCATAAGAGCATTAAATATGATGTCTGGGCCAGCACTCCGAATGGCAATAAGAAACTGGATGCAGCATTCCGTGATGCTGAAGCAAAATCTAGTGAAACAGGCAAACGGTGTCCTATCTTCCTCTTTTTCTCGGTAATAATTCACATAGGAGTTGATGTGTATTCACTTGTTTGTTATCTTGTATATAAGATGAATTGCCTGTTTTGAGTTTGCTGAATGTTCTACATTTTAGGAAGGTGCCCTGGAAAATCTTTTAATATTAGAAGATCAGTAGTGCAAATTTAGGAAGGTTATACTGATGAGACGTCAATATTTGTGTCCCACGTTTATGTCTGTCGTAATTTCATTTATCTAAATGGTCATTGTTGGGCTGTTCAGCTCAAGATCAAAACAAATACGCATCGATTTCTCTTGATCTGTTAATTTTTTTTTTTTTTGACATGCATATTCAATTTCTTACAGGTGAATGGTAGTGGGCAGTTTGTAGGCCTAGCCGAGATGATTGGGGAGGTAGATTTTAACAAAGATATGGACTTCTGGCAAGTTGACAAGTGGAGTGGGTTCTTCCCAGTTAATTGGCACGTAGTAAAGGACATACCTAACACTCAGTTGCGGCATATTATCCTTGAAAACAATGATAACAGACCTGTAACGTTTACCCGGGACACACAAGAGGTACTACCTTTAATTTTTTTTTAAATTTCTATTTCTCATTTGAAGCTTATACAGTATGTTGTTGGCAGTTTATTAAGTTCTTTGGGATTTGGCCTTGTTAGTAGTTTTCTCCTCTCTTCACATTGTCCTATTGAACTATCATGGTTATTGGCATCAGATCTGTTACGTGATAATCACTTGCTCCCCCGTGGAAGTTGTATTTTTTATTTTATTTTTTTATTTATAATCTTTCTCCTGAATAACATGTCCTTTCCAACTTCCTTTTTCACTATGTTGGAGGTCAGGGGGTTCTCTGATCTATTATTTTTCAAAGGATGTGTTTTACAGAGTGTTTGAATATATACTTATTTGCAGATTGGACTGAAGCAAGGTTTGGAAATGCTTAACATATTCAAAAGTTATGAACCCAAAACATCCTTGTTGGATGACTTCAATTTCTATGAAAATCGAGAAAAGTCTCTACAGGCCAAAAGGGGCAGCAAGCCTGCGACTTTAAAGATTGAAACTAATGATGATGGAGATATCTCTGTGAGTTTATATTCTTTCTCTGTCTTGTACATTTTTCTTTTTCCTTTTTGGTGATTATTCTATTGCACGTAATTGATTGTACCATTCTTGGAGTTTTCATACAGAGCTTTAGAAATATTATACTGTGTTGTTTGGGGTTTGTCCAAATTTCATTTACTAATTTGTAGTTTAGTACCAAGTAATTAACTTTCTATCTATGCTGTTGTGTTAAAACTGTAATTAGAAGTTTTGTTGTTCTGTAGAATTCTTAGGACAGGGTTAACAAAAGATTCTGTTAATAACCTTGATTTGCCATTTTTGTCCAAAAATAAATAAAACCTTGATTTGCCATTAGCTCTGCCTTGTTAAACTCTCATGCACTGTCAAAGCCACTATATATGTAAACTCTTTCTTTTTGTTTGTTTTCGACAACAGAAATTTCATTCTGATAAGCAGAAAGTTTTATAAGTTACTTTTGTATTAAATGTAGTCATCAAATCACAATTGGAAAAAATAAAAGGCTTGCCAGGATCAATTTCTGCTCTTTATTCTTGAAATTGCTGTGAACAAATGTCTGACTTTTGATTTTGATTTTGATTTTATGAATGTTTTGCAGAAGCATATGAATACTGGAGGGGAAGACTTTGAAGCTAAATCGGGTGGGATCGGGATGACTTCTGACCGAACATCTCTCATTTCACTTACAAAAAATCTCTCCCTCGATGCTTGACCATGAACAGCAGTGCTGTCAGAACTGCAGCCAATTTAAGAGTTAGGTCTAGATTTTAGGTTCTCTGGTTTTGTTATTGTTTTATTTTCCGTTTGTTTTCTTGTTATTTTTTCTCATTTCATTCTCTTGTTAACATTTGGTGTTTGGTAGTAATAAATTCTCTATTTTTCATCCTCCCATTGCATGAGTTGCACATTTTCACCATATGCTAATTTGCGAGTACATCAGGTTGAAATTGTTTTCTAAGATAAATTGTTTATGGTTTGCCACGGGTAACTTTTATACAAAAAAGTCGAAAGTGGAGTTGTGCCAAAGCTATTCAAGCTGTTTGAACTGGTACTGATTTATTACCGGGTTAATAGAATTCTTTTGGTCATAAATGCTCGAGCCTATTTCTCCATGCGTCTTAGTGGGGAAGGACATAAATTTTTCAGCATTACAGGAAGACCACGTGGTAGCATGATGTGGTCCTACATTTTAATAAAATATTCACATTTGGATTTTATTAAGGAAGAATTACATAAGTTATTTTGTCAAAGACAATTTTGGGTTTGTTGCTTTTTCAACCCTAAACTATACACTTTAAACCCTAAACCTAGACCTAAAACCCTAACCTCTAAACCCTAGTCCAAACTTAACAAAGACTATGAATGTCTTTTCATAAAAAATAAAAAATCTTAATTTATATTTTATTTGTTATAAATCCACGTGTCAATACTTGAACATCTATGAATTTCTCCGTTATCACTGTTTCTCACTAACCCAGTGCCAAACCAGTGCCACTAATGATAATTCGCCATGTGTCATCCTACTCAACAGCCCAGAAAACAACAATCTGCCTCTCTCTCACTCCAACTGCTTCAATTCGTTTTCTACCGGATCTAATTATAATGGAAAAGAATGGGAAAAGACGAAGAGCGAGGAATGAATCTGAAGCTTAGGTTTACACAAAGAAAAAACCCCAAATCTATTGTCTGCAATTTTGTGTGGAATTCTGTTTTTGGTAATGATTAGCAAACAAAATTGATCAAGTATAAGAAAAGAGATGGTGGGTGAGCTAAAATTGAATTGTGGGTGAGCTGGTTGTGATCGAAGGGTGTGAAGTAATAGACTTTGTGGAGTTTGAAAACAGATGAAGAAAGATGGAGAATTCAAGCCGTAAGAAATTGAGAATCTCATCCTTAACAAGTGTTAAAAACATCTGGAAATAGCCACCAAATATGAGAGTATTGTCATCTCCTCGGATCGCCATGGCTTTTTGGTTTACATGTTCATCTTGTGGAAAGTGTGCAACTGGTATGAAGTTTTCGTGTTGGTAGGAGTGGGGTGCAAGCTCCCAAATCTGAAACTCAAAGCTTTCTCTCCTAAGAAGACTGAGAAACTTTTGTGTGATTACAACTAAATGATGTGATCTTTTGAACATGGATGAGAGTGAGACAATACAAACCGAAACTGTAGGAAGAGCCAAACCATAACCATGGCTACTCTCGAAATCGCTACTATGCGCTCCCGCCTAAGCAGACTCTGCCAGGAAGGCCAACCTCACCTTGCCCGCCAACTGTTTGAAACTCTGCCTCACCCAACCACCCTTCTCTGGAACACCATCATCATTGGCTTCATCTGCAACAACATGCCCACTGAAGCTCTGTCCTTGTATTCCTACATGAGAAACTCCTCCCCCAACACCAAACCTGACCCTTACACTTTCTCTTCCGCTCTCAAAGCCTGCGCCCTTACCCGCAACCTTAACTCCGGCAAGGCTCTGCATTGTCACATTCTTCGCTCCCTTCCCAACCCAACTATGATTGTCCAGAATTCGCTGATGTATATGTACTCTTCTTGTGATCATGACTTAGTACGTAAGGTGTTCGACACAATGCCTGCGAGAAATGTGGTTGCTTGGAACACGCTGGTTGCGTGGTATGTCAAGACTGAGAGGTATGAAGAAGCTGTTAAACAGTTCAGGATGATGATGAGGATGAGGATAATCCCCAGCGCAGTCAGTTTCGTCAATGTCTTCCCCGCTGTATCAGCCATGAGAGACTATAGAAATGCCAATGTTTTGTATGGTTTGGTTGTTAGATCCGGCGGTGAGTGTTTGAACGACTTGTTTGTTGTGAGCTCTGCAATATTCATGTATGCCAAGCTTGGCTGCCATGATTATGCTAGGAAGATTTTCGACTGTTGTTTGAGGAGCGACACAGAGATATGGAACACCATGATTGGTGGGTATGTTCAGAATAATCTTCCTGGTGAAGCAATCAGCCTTTTCTTGCAAGCCGTTCGATCTGGAGAGGCTGTTCTTGATGAAGTGACATTTCTTTCTGCTTTAACTGCATGCTCACAGTTGCGATGGTTGGAACTAGCTCGACAGTTGCATGCTTTTGTTACTAAGCATTTCAGAGTGATGCCTGTTATTTTACTAAATGCGATAATGGTGATGTACTCGAGGTGCAATTCTATTGAGACGTCTATTAAGTATTTCCGTAAGATGCCAGAGAGGAATGTTGTTTCATGGAATACTATGATATCTGCATTTTCTCAGAGTGGCTTGGATGATGAGGCTTTGATGCTCGTTTATGAGATGCAAGAGCAAAACTTTTCGATTGATTATGTGACTGTAACTGCTTTACTTTTTACTGCATCAAGTCTTGGAAACCTAGATGTTGGACGGCAGACGCATGCTTATCTTATTAGGCATGGAATAAAATGTGAGGGGATGGGAAGTTACCTCATAGACATGTATGCTAAATCTGGTTCAGTCAGGATTGCAGAACGGCTATTCGGAAAAGACTATACTGCTGATAGAGATCACTCTACTTGGAATTCTATGGTTGCTGGGTACACACAGAATGGTTTGATTAAAGAAGCTTTTGTAGTTTTTAGGCAAATGCTGGAGCAGAAGCTGATACCAAATGCTGTGACCTTAGCATCAATTTTCCCTGCTTGTAATCTAGTGGGGAACATAGATATGGGTAAGCAACTCCATGGGTTCTCTTTCCGTCACTACCTTGACCAACATGTCTTTGTGGGAACTGCTCTAATTGACATGTACTCAAAATGTGGTGCACTCATTTATGCTGAAAATGTGTTTTCAGAAACCCATGAGAAAAATTCTGTCACATACACCACAATGATACTGGGTTATGGCCATCATGGAATGGGTCAGAAAGCTCTGTTTTTGTTTCACTCAATGAAGAGATATGGCATTGTACCTGATGCAGTTACCTTTGTTGCAGTCTTGTCTGCCTGCAGTTATGCTGGTTTGGTTGATGATGGTCTTTCTTTATATGACTCGATGAGAATGGAGTATAACATAAAACCAACTAGTGCACATTATTGTTGTATAGCGGATATGTTAGGCAGGGTTGGAAGAGTAGTTGAAGCATATGAGTTTGTTAAAGGGTTGGGTGAAGAGGGTTATGTGATGGAAATTTGGGGATCACTCCTTGGTGCATGCAGAATCCATAAACAATTTGAATTGGGCAAGATTGTTGCTGATAAATTGCTTGAAATAAAGGCTGCTAATGGTGAGACAGGCTACCATATTTTGCTCTCAAATATGTATGCTGAGGAAGGAAAGTGGGAGATTGTTGATAAAGTGAGAAAACAAATGAAAGAGAAAGGTCTAAAGAAGGAGCCTGGCTGTAGTTGGATTAAAATTACTGGTTTCCTGAACTGTTTCATATCTAGGGACCAAAAACATCCTCAGTGCGGTGAGATATATGGCATGTTGGTGGAGTTGACTATGATGATGAAAGAAGCTGGTTATAGGCCTTCTCTCGATTCCCATCTAGATGAAATTTTGGGACCTCATGAATGAAGGAGAATGCTTATAGAAGGTTTAACCATCTTCTATATATTTTCTGTTATGACTTGCTCTCGGATTTGGCAAAATGGAAGACTATTTGGATGAATTCTGGCAATTATATTTGTCCGTCTTGGTAATGATATCAACTATAGTCAGGTGAGGTTATGCAATAGGATGCTTGTATTGGGAGTTTGAACTCTACTATTTTGCTAACTTAGATTCTGCTGCAGGTCAGCAGTTGTTGAAAGCAGTTTTTATCAGATGCTGCTCAAGTCTGACTATGGATGAACAAGTGTCAAAAGTGCTGGACACAGAATTTTCAGGTAAAAGTGGTTGTAGATTTCCTACTAATAGAGATTATGGTGGGAGATTTTGTCTTATTGTTCTCAGTAACAGAACACTGTACAACATTGGAAATGACTGAGCACATTGTCTCTGATTATGAATCTAACTCAGTGCAATGGCCTAACTTAGTTTTCCTTCTTTTAGTTGATAATCATGCACTTTGAAAACTTTTACTATTATTGAGTGACATACGTTGTTCTATAGCTCTGCTTGTATCTGAAAACTTGAACATATTATATATAATTATACATAGTGCTAACAAATAAAATGTAGCAAGCTTCTTGAGATACTGGTGTTCCAAGATTAAAACTAGTGGTTTGTAATGAATTCCTCTAAAATTCTGATTGTTCTCCTATAAATTTATCTTTTTGGTCCTTAAAAAAATATTAGGCTTGAAGGGCCAAGTTCACACCATCAATTTTGTCAAGATGGATATTGTGTTTTATTGTTATTAGAAATGGATACTGTACTCTAATTTTCTTTAATTTCAATACATAAGTTTATGAATTGTCAGTTGGAACTTCATTTCCCCCAATTCCTTCTCTAGTTGTCTTCCCTCTTACGATGAACATAAAATCGAGAACTCGTTTCTGTATGTTGCAAGGTCTTAATTTTACAGCTTCCCTTACAACAGAATATAATGTTAATACGTGTGGGAACAATATACATGGACAAGTCGGTCATGCAGACACTACAGATAGCCCAAGTCCCATCAAGCACATTGGCTGTCAGTCAGATGATGCTAGAGTCCAAGTGACATCTTAGTTGTAACTGATAATGGAGTAGTCTACACGATAAGTTCAACCACATGCAGTCCAATTTTCAAAAGGAAAGGCATTCATGTGTTTGAATCTTTGCAATGACCTGCTTGCAGGTGCACTCGACTCCAGTGCTTGTTAGTTTCTAAACAAAAGATGAACTTTGCGTAGTATCTATAAACATCAAGTAAGTAATAGATGTAATGTGTATCACAGGTGACATGAGGAAGCATTCAGCCTTTGGCAAAGAACTCCATGTCTGGAATCAGAAGTTCAGAAGTATCAGTGCTCCAAAATCATCTTGCATGAAGAATTATAGCTTTTAGACTCCTCCATTGAGAACTTAAACAGGGAAGTCCATTATAACCTGACCTCGAAGGGAAGTTCTAATGCTGATGGCCATTTTCCTCTGTACAGAAATAGGAGGGAACATGTTTACTAGGTGAATCCTTTTTATTTATTTGTCACTTTGCAAATTTAACCTTCTACTGAAATGTTTCCTGTTCCCAAGTTTTGATATATACCTCTGGATGTTAAGTTTGTTAAAGCCATAAGCTGTGGACTAAGGATGAAAATAATTTGCCAGTCTTGGTCTTTCCTATTGTACATAGTAAAACCTATTAATATAGCCATCAAAATAATTTTTAGGGATAACCTTGAGTTACGAGATCGAGTAAAATGAGATTATTCCCTACTTCCAAGTTTCTTAGTTTTAAACATGGTTCTTCACAGTTTTGACTCTTTTAGGTGAGTAGATATGTTAAAACTTTTCCCTTTTCCTATTTCCTTCCAAGAGCCTAAGAAAATTAGTTTTGATGTATTCTTGGTTTGTTCTTCTAGGTTTATGTTTTACGTATTTTTTAAAATAATTTTTATGTTTCGATGCAAGGGATGCCTACTAGTATCCATTTCCTTCCACAACAGGGATTTGGAGTTGGTGTGTAATGAACTCAAATAAATGGCTTAGTGGAAGCACTGGTGCACCGCCTTCTGGTCCACAGGAATTATTCCTTCCAATCCTCTAGTGAGCTCAGTGCAGTTCACTGAGTGCATTCACAATGCAGTCTTCTTGTGGCCAGTTTCAGCGGCCCCAGGCACCATCAAACTCAAGCCAAAAAGTTTCAGCTAGGGGTTCATCCTCTTTTGCGTCACCTGCAAGTTCAGTTGGAATGGAAACCCTACTTCTGAAAATTCACAGCTTCCGTGGACAAAAATGAAGCGATCTGATGTTCAGAAACACACATAAGTCACCGGAGAGCAGGCACAAAATCTATTATAAGATGGTAGTTACTATGAGGTAAGGGTTTTTCCATTTGGATCGACGAATTAGAAAACTTTGTAACTAATTAATCTAGTTTTTTTTCTTGAAATTCAGTACATCACTCTGTACCTATTTGGTTTTTGTTTGAGTTTCTTGGTTGTTGGATCAAATTAGTAAATGATGGTTGACTTGGGGATTGTAGAGTGATATCTGGTGTGCTATTTAAATGTTTTGAAATCATAACAGCAAATTCTTGGTAAACATCTCTGAAAGATAATGCTTCAATTCAGTTTAAGTAGGTATATGGCTGCTTTAGTTCATTTTGCCATTCTCAGGAAGATAATGATGATTATACATGCATGTATGTATGTAGTTTTATTAAATTTTTTTTTTAATTTATTTTTGGATAGATGGGAGCCCAAACATGTATCTATTTCGTTGGGAACCATCCTAAGCTTTCCATGATACAATATAATTACTTCTGGACACCTTACGAAATTCTGTTGACTTTTGGTACTTTGAACTTTGTCTAAGCTTCACAAGTTGGAATTAATATATATACTCTGATCTGAATTTGGTGAATTTTTTGGAGACTTTGTTTGGTTGTGCAAATGCTTAATAATATCCATTTAGTCTTTCTAAGAGGTACGGTTGGACAGAGAATGATCCACAAATTGATTCACATCACCACTAGGAAGAGGAGGACTAGCTGCAGATTTTGAATAGGAATAATAGAAAGTGAGCACATGAAGAGTTTTCATACAGAAGAATGCAAAGCATACTTGCTGACCTCCAAGATGGACACAGCTGTATGCGGTTCCTTCAACTCCTTTAAGGGCACCAGACATACTTATCTTAGCTACCCGTTCAATACAATCAGTTTCACCTTGAGGGGACAGCACCATGCGGGAGACTATTTATCTGTTCCTCATCAGAGGTAAAAATTAGCTTCTCATCCTCCTCCTCCTCTTCCTCTTCCGAGTCCACCACTAAAACCTTGTTGTACATTGCATGGAAAACACCCATATCGTCCCGAATGCGGGGTTCACGATGAGACCATGTTTTCTTGGGGTCAGCCACGTCAAAGCAGAGTAGATGGCCTTCTGTTTCATAGTTTGTGCGAAGTGTGACAAAGATCATGGTGCCCACAAGTGCAACATTGGATGGACGAATCGCTTCCCAGGAAAGGTCTCCAGTATAAGCCTTTCCTGGAGAGAGAGAGAGAGAGAGAGAGAACAGGTTATTTATGACGTGCAAAACAATATTTGCATCTCTGTATGCTAAGATGATAAGATCATCAGTATAAGCCTTGAATTGCCTATCTTCAAGTTGCAAGCATCTGCAGCACCAGCAATGTTATTTAGAGAAGACTGAAATGGCTTCTTCGCCTCTACTGTTGGCAACCCTCGTTTTGTTTGACAGCTCCATCCACATCACACTGTTTTGCTCCCATCCACATCACACTGTTTTGAACAAATACTTTTTTGTTTTGACAAAATTACAACAGTTTTTAACAAAGTAACTTGCGAGTTATGATCATAAAATAACAAAGTAACTTGTGAGTTATGATCACTAAATAACGATGCTAGAGTAGGATACATTATCATATCTAAAACCAATATCAACCAAAAAAAGCCCCGATGATTTGGTGTTCAACAACATTGTCACACATGAGACTATGAGAGGTATTCAACGATTCAGGGAACGTAAGTTTCAAAAGCTTGATCGGAAGTGAGAATAGGAGGGTCGGCCAAGCGAGCCAACCCTATTGGGAGTTCCACAAATTATGTCGGCCATATGTCTTGATGTCCATACGGCGCTCACCAATCAAGGGTGAGCATGGCATATTTAGCCAACCGACCCTTTTAATTTGTAAATGGATCCATCAGCTTATATTTATACCAACCCATCTCTTGTTCCATTTCCTTACCCGATGTGGGATGCAGTTACTTATTTCCTTTTCAACCACTCGATTGCCTAGCTAAGCTGAATAAGAACTTCACATTGACATAATGTACAAATAAGGGACATCAGGGTCTCTCAAATACAGATAACAACCAAAGCTTTTGACTGTGTTGCTACTAGCTTGGTAGATGAAGGAGCAGCGCGACGCCCTGACCCCTTGCAACCTTCAATTGTGTTCAAAGGCAGTTGCTCTCAGTTTTATGAATTAATGTAATACATTGCCTGTGCTTGAAGGAATTGGGAGTCCCAGGACTATTACCATTTCAATAACAATCTTTAACGCTCTTCAGAACATCCACAACTCCAGAGCAATGCGATTTGTCCACATCATTAGATTAAATTTGAATTTAAGCCAAGCAGATTTTAAGACTCTGAAGAAACTTTGGCTGCAATCAATCATCTGTTGAAAGTAACAATAAATTTCACCCTGTAAAAGGGATAATGAAAGCAATATATCCTAAAAGGAAAATCTTAAAAAATTACAAGAGCAACAATAAGAAGGTTCACATCCGCAATCTGATGATGAGTAGCAGCCACTCTTGATACCCTAAACTTTAAGTCCCTCTTCAAAATCTATTGCTTTGTCGATATACATCTAACCAGTTTTGGTTTTGTGGATCTTCTTCTTGGTGACTTGCCCCCTCTTAGTAATAGAGTTCTTCATCCCTATGAAGAAAAACAGTGCACCAACAAGTGCCGCTTGCTGCAAAAAGGAAAAAAATACAAGCACAAAAACTAAGTTTCCAACTCAAAGGAACATGAGCATATATTGGAAAGCACATAAAGCAATAGGCATTTGAATTACAAACCTGCAAGAAATCATTCAAGAGTACACCAAATTTGGGGGTGTCTGGACTAAAGTTGTAGAAATCATAGACGAGGGGAGTGGTCAAAACCAATTGAAATATCTACAACCAGAAAGACAATTGTCAGCTTAATTCAGGAACATACGTCTGATAGCTTTCTAACAAGTGCACTCATAGAAAAGGAAAGTGATCACAAATCCAAATGATAGTAATACTAACCAGAAGAAGAGCTCCAATATTACTGTTAAGTACAAATAGAATGCCTCCCAGACCTTTTAGAGCTATCACAGTTCCAGCCAAACGAATAGGCTGCATACAACATTCAAAAGCCATACTACACATAAGCAACGTGACAAATACAGGCAAGAAGCTGCAGATAAAGAACCAAAAAAAAAACATACATTGACATCTGGTAATGCAAACCCGAGTTTGGAAGACAGGTGATCTTTTAAAACAGAAAATTTGGGAGCCAACTCCTTTGCAGCAGGTCCTCCATCAGTACCAAATTCGTTGAACCTAAGTATACAAACACGATATCAACAAATGATAAGTTACAAGTGCAAGAGATTATTTTGTAACGGCCGTCATGCATAAATTAGTAATAGATAGAAAAGTAGAGCCCAACAAATGGTGCAATATATTTCTATTTTTTTGGATAAAAAATGTAGTGCAATATTTTTTAAAATATATACCATGTCATTAGTGAAAACAAACTAAAGAGACTATATCTGAACCTTACACCTATCCATTAGCCTTAAATCGCACTCAATCAAATCAAAATCACATTAAGACGCAATGAATATTCAGTCCAAATGTTTCGTTGAAGCAAAAGAAAAGTAGTTCCAATCAAGGATAGATGTAAACGATACACCGACAGCGGTTAATAACGAACGAACCCAAAAAGAAAATTTGCCAATAAAGAAAGAGAAAACGGCATTACAGAATATCTTCGAAAAGTTCACTAATCAACAACCGGACAACACTTTACACATATGCAAACAAGTCCAACTCTTTACTTAACTGCAAAGACATTCTTAACCGAGATTACTTACTTAACACACACACAAAAGATGAGTAGATCTTCCGCGATGCATTAATAAAAAATAAAATAAAAACCTTACTTTCGAAACTTGATAAAAATTCACCCCAATTAACTAGATCTAAATATGTTACTGAATTGAATATCAACCCCTCAAGCACCAACAACCATCTAAAAATTCCCATGCTAATTTCAGTAAAATCATCAAAGATCCAAGAAACCATTACAAAGCTTGAAATATGCATATCCATAACACTAACCATCAAATCGCAAAAACAAACTTGATCAGCTGAATCAAATCGGAAAGATTGAATCTTTCAAGATCACAGCTGAATCAAATCGGAAAGATTAGGCTTTCAACACTAGTCAAAGAGAATCACTAATCTCCGGGTAGATCTGAGAGAGAGAGGAGCTTACGCTTGCCAAGCGGAGAGGATGAAGATGGTGGAGAAGAGGACGCGGCCGAAGAAGGAGAAGAACCCCATTGAAGCTGAAGCAGCTAGACAGACCAAGAAGACTGGGGGAAGCGAAGCTCTGACTGTCTCGCTGAATTGGGGTGACTCTCGGCGGCCAAGTAGTGGTAGCTCAAGCGCGTCACGCGTGCCAAGCTATTAATAGGCAGAGAAAAAAGTTAGGACAGACTTTTTTCCATTTTTTTTATCAACATCAAAATGATCTTACTCCATGTCCAAAAAAAAATGTTCTTACTGACCCAATGAGGTTGGTTTAGTGGAAGCATGTTAGATTGCAAGTAGGGCGGACACTGTAAGGATTTTCCTGGTAATAGAAGGTCTTTGGTTCGAACCTCAGCTTGTGAAAAACATCCATTAAGAAGGGGTCATACCTACAAATTGCTTCGGGGTCGGTAGCTCACTCGACTATCATTTTGTAACAAAAAAAATGGTCTTACTCCTAATACACAAAATTGTAAAGCAAATGACGTAGCCAATGATGCACTCATTACAAAATGGTGCTTGATAGAATATATGGTAGTTACTCCTGGTATTATTTCGAGATGTTGTTATATTATGGAGTTTAGGCTTAATGTCCACCCCTCTTGTATTCTCTAGTTTCATTAATAGTTACGACGACTGTCAGTTTAGCCCCTAATTAAAAAAAAACATCAAAATGTATATTGATGCAGTTACTGAATTTCGTTGGTATGCATATTCAATTTGGTTGGTTGGTTTGCTATTGAAAATTGCTTACTGTGTTACTAATGTGATCAAGTACCATGATTTACAAACACTAAATCCTTGCATTTTTCTGGCTGGGTACGTATTCATTTTTATTTATTGTGTTCATGCATGTGCACATCAATCCAATATTAACTAATAATCCTTGATGAATCAAGTCAATTCTGTGAGTTTCCAGTGAAACACCTCTCTTTCGTGTAGATTGAATACTTTCACTTGTGTAGAGAATCCAATAGATGGAGGTGATCTATTCAGTAGTTGTGTTAAGAACTACCCCCAAGTTTAATTGATAATTGATAATCTTGCACAGTGCTTTTTCCTTGAGAGGCTTTTCACTGTGCTCTGAGATTAACATAACTCTTCCAATTCTGTGTTTTCAACAGTGATGCAAGGACGGATCCAGGATTTGAAACCGGATGAGACTTGACTTTTCACTATAAGAAAAAAAAAAAACTCGACGGATTAGAAAGAATGATACACCTAGATAGACAGGGAGACGTAAAGAGCCTTACCCCTCAAATGCATATTTATGCAAGACAAGATTCATAAAAATCTCTAAATGTAACACAAAAGAAGCTAAATAAATAGAAAATATGTAGATATAAAACCTAGCTCAACTAACTAAATATAACCCTACGAGTACCTAAAACTTCAAATTTATTTATCACAAAGTTATTATTAATAGAATTAGCATAATCGTTCAGTTTGTTCTATGTTCATGGTTGAAAATACTCCAGTATTCCGGTTGAAAACTAGACTTCTCTCATTGTGTTACTTTCAAAAAAAAAAAAAAAAAAACGGGGTTGGGTACTTTTTAGGGAGCACGTCATACCATTTTCTTGATTGGGAGTCAGCCCAAAAGTTAGAATTACTAGTTGTCCAAGATTGAGTAGGACTCAGCCCAAAACACTACAATTATATTATAGAATAGCTCATAATTTTATGTAGAATTTTTTTTGCTAACAAAATTTTGGGTGGGACTGGAGTCCCACTCTTCTATAACCTACATCTGCCCCGGGTGATGAAAGTTAAGACCCCCTAAGGTGAGATTGGGCGCCAAGTCTCATCTCCGTCCCTGCAACTCCGTACACTTATTAGTCTTTTGTGTTGGTTTTCTTTTTAAATTGTAGACATGAAAGCAATATATAACTTCGAGTTAGAGAGGTGTTGGCTTTTAGAATGGAGGTTGAACCAGGTGTTGCAGCCATCACCAGTCTATGTTGAGCCGATATTGCACCATACATGTTGAGCCGATAGACCGGCAAAAGGTTTAGGTCCTAAATTGACCGGCTATCTACCACGGCCAAATACATGCATAGTGAAACCACAATTCTCTGATTTCTCTCCATCACGGCAACGCATGAAGTGGAAAATTACACATTTTCTAACATCAGATGATTGATAGTAGCCTTGATAGTAATGTACTTGGAATATCACTGCTTTTATCATACATACCAGTATTAATCAAAAGATTCCATACAAAAACTTTCTTTGTAACCCTACAAAAGCTCAACAAGAAGCCCAGGCTAATGCCTGGACAATATGGTGATCATGTACACGTTCTTACAGATGTTTTCTTTATCCAAACTATTTCATAAGAATGATTCAGACGACACTGAATGCTGATTGGATCGTGGATGACATCCGGGATGCAATGGTTTGGGAAGCAAATTGCTGGATTTGCTTTTTGGCATCTGATAGAAGGATCAGGGGTATTTTCTCATTAAATATGAAAACATCATATACCAATGAGGAACTATAAGGAGACAGACCAGTGAGTGCATTATACTATAAGGAGACAGACCAGTGAATGCATTTATAATGCACTGTATCACGGAAAATATTTTAACATTCGCTGCATCATTTGCTTCTAGCATTACCTTGGCTTCATATACCCTTTATATCTTTTATTTATTTATTATTATTATTATTTTTTTTTATAGAAGGCATGTATCCTTTATATCTACTTCAGTGTAATCCATCAAAAGTGTATCCTTTACGTAGACTGATATCTGATATATTACAATGATAGAACCCCTAGTTAGATGTGCTGACTCTTGAAGTAATAAACCAACCATTTAATGATAAAAAGTAAACTGAACAACTTCATATTTGGGAACTACTTCCATTACCTTTACGGCATTTGGTGAATCCAACAATATTTGCAATGCTGAGAGTCAAACAAACTCCAACAACGAGCAGATAATCAGCTTGAAACCGAATCAGAGAAAAAATTCCTAGCACAATCCAAAAGACAGCCTACAAAGAAAACAAAAAAGAACTTAAAAACAGTATGAAACTCACTACATACATACAAAATACAGATATTCAAATATGTACATGAAAGATGAAACCAAACAGAACATTGTAATACATATAATTAAAAAGCACAGGCCACAGATTCTCACTTACTTCCAAGTTTGAAATCTAAATAAAATGTTCAACAATATATGTGCATTTCTTTCCCTACGCAATGCCAAGACAACAATAATTGTCTCACAAAGTAGAAGACAAGACATCCAAACGAAAGAAACTTCAGGGATGCTAAGTGCTTCACACAACAGGGCCAATGCTAAGAAAACGAGCAACTACGTACTACAATTAAATTTTAAATCATAGGTTTTCAGAATCTTCCTTTAACATGGCTTTTTTTTGTTTATAAATTTCAAAACTAATCTCCACACTCATTTCTTATTTTCAGGAAAAAGAAGAAAAGAAAATCTCCATCAGCTTTTCATTTTATATCATCATATGCTTCTTCCCCCCAAATACAAGAAATTCAACCCCCTTTTAGTCTTTAATCGGGGAAAAAGAACCCTTTTAGTCCACCATTTCAAAATACAAGCAAACAAACTCTATCTGGCCATTTCACGAGAGTTCAGTACCCAATCCGGCTAATACATGATTCAACCAATTTTCTCTAAATATCAGCGATAAAAAATAGTACAGCAAAAACCATGGAAAAGAGATAAACTTAAGTATAGTCTACGTGATTAGATTCTCTAGAGACAAAGCCATAATTCAATTTAAGTATCAATTGTGCACTATAATCTTTACTGACCACCTAATCCACTCCAATCCAACAACTTACAGTGTACTCATCACATCAATGCTGGCAAAGCCACGATGATGAGTACATTTTTGAGATTTTATTGCTTAAATGTGGCATTGATATAGCATACCAACTCCTTCCTTAAGAACATCACTGAGAACTTCATGATCCCCTAATCTCTTAAATGTCCTCTAATTGGTTTTAATTTAATGGTCCTAGAATATAAAACCACCCCAACTTATATTGTATCTTTTGTTTTGGTTTTTGTTTTTGTTTTTGTTTTTCATTTATTTTCTCTTCATGCACTGTGAAGGCTGCAATGGAGATCCAATCAATTCAACAATTCAATGAGCTCATCACATCAATGCTGGCAAACCCACAGAGATGAGCACGTGATTTTGATCTTTTATTGACTAGATTTGGTACTATCTTATCCAACACCCTCCATAAGATCTCAACCATATATGAACTTCAGAATCTTCTTAATGTAGTCACTAATGAGTTTAATTTAAAGCTAATGGTTACCAATGTTTTTATTTAGAGTAAAATTTTATGAACTTAATAAATCTGTGAATTTTATTTATTCTTTCTATTCCAAAGAGGACTTTACAAGTACCAAAAGATGACGGAATGCAGTTGAAAGAGTTAGGGAAGTGTCTTACATAACTTTATACCAGATCATTGGATAACTTTTTGTACCCATAAACTATGTTTGATTGTTTGCAATGGAAGAATATAAAGCATATTATTATTGTGTTCAACTCCCAAGTATACCCATACAGCTTATCATAAAACAAGTCATAAATAATGAATTGTAATAAAGCCAAGTGTTTAGCTTGCTGATGTGTGTCCTAGATCTTTATGAATAATGAATTGTAATTTAGTATTTCCCTAAATGTTTATATATATGCTTACCGTGATGTAAAGCGTCCACCAAAAAAGCCATGAATCCTTTTTGTTCATCCTCGCCAATGACTACAGCAAAAAGAAGATCATATGGGTTAGAATCCACTGATGATGGACCACCTGAGCACAGAAAACAAGAGCATAGAGAAGATAAGCTGATTCAGAAAGCTTTTGAAATAAATACTAACCTCTTGGTCAAGGCACTCAAATTTCCACACACTCTCCCCAAGATCATTTATTTCATTCCACCACCTCAAACCAACTAAAATGCGTCCACTCACATTCTTCACCACCCAGAAATCAAGAGCAGAAAGAAGAACAGTCACAACAAAAATGATAACAAAGTTATCAAAGAATAGGGCTGATAGTATGTAAAACGCCAATGCTGCAGCCTGTGGAAGAGAAGGAACATGGTGTTCTGTAAATAGAAATCTTTAATTCTTCTTCCTTTTTTATAAAAAACATCGAATAACAAAGTTCCAGATACTAAACCTTGAAAAGAACATGAAAGAAACATGTCTTTGGGTTGGCGTAGTTTTCTCCCTGTGGCTGGACATGAAAAGTAGAGTACAATTGTTTAGATGTAAAAACAAGTCAAAAATGCAGCCAAGTGTTTACTGCAACTCATTTTCACACAAGAATTAACTCAAAAAGAAATCATCGCTCTCAGACATCGGCAATATAATATGGCCACAATTCATGTCAACTGGCGAAAATCAAGTGGGAAACTGTAACGTGTCCTTATTCCAACACTTATACAAAAACCATTTCTCTTTCTCAGTGATATTATGCAAACCTTTGACATGAACTGAACAATTTGAGTTCAACTTTTTCTTCTGGAGCCCCAAATTCTATCCATATTGATTGTTTCTCTTCATATTCATATTCAGCCATTGAATCAAAATTAAACACCACCCACATTCTAAACATCTAAAAGACAATATTAATCATAATAAATCTTCAAGAGTCTCGCGTAGTTTAGTCAATTGAGGAACTCTTTCTCCCTGACCAAACAAATCACAAAGCTCAAGAACACTTGAACAACTACATTCACCTAAAAAATATGAACTCCCAGATCTAACATTCGACGCTAACGAAAACCAGGGCAGTACTAAAGCACAAGAAATATAATACACATAACAATACAAATTAGCAGAGCAGATTATCAAATGTTACTTTTCTCAAAACCACTCAGAAACACAAATCCAGATCCCAAATCAACCCCACATCCCCAAACCCATTACAAATTGTTAGCTCTAGCTCTAGCATCTGATTTAAGCAAGCAAGAAAACAGGAGAAACGAGTTGAACTCACCTGGCTCAGATCCATATCTGCTCAACTGTGAAGATGAGGAGGTTGATTGGAGAATCTGGAGGCCTTGGAAGAGTGGATTCAACTATTAGGGTTATGCCGTAACACTACTCAACAGATTCAGAGATCTCTTCGACTCTGTATGTATGTATGACCCAAAATTTCAGAGAAGCTCACGTTTTCTGGTATACTACTACCACGTTTCTTAGGGGAAGCCATGGACATTTTTGTATTTTGCGTTAAATTCAAGGGCATTTTGGGTAAACAAGTTTTGTTTTTTTTATTTGTTGGGCGAAAAGGAATTGTTGAGTTACTGAGATGTCAAAAGTAGGGTAACTTGCTCACTCAACAGCGTAGGGTTTGAAGCATACCGGACTTGTTCCCAATGACGAGGAAGCCGATGATGAACAAGTGTAGGAAACCATCGTTTTTCAAGGTGCTGATTGGTGACTTCTCTAAGCGTCTGGTATGACCCTAATCCTGCATGCCTAGCTTCGTTTCCAGAACAAAACTAGAACAGTCATATCTATGCTAGGTCGACCAATATTCCAATAAGAAAACTACGATTTCCTCTTTGCTTTTGTCCTGGTTCATTTGCGTATTCGGTTAGAGCTTAGGGTTAATACCCTGTCATGCATCATGTTTGATGAGTTAAACACTTGTCTACGTTTGATCTTATTAACTGTTCTTGTGAAAATTGTACGTGTGTCCTATATAACTGGTTGAGGATATAATGGCAAGTTTTAAGAAACAAGCCAATGTTCGATGAGTGGAAAGGTTAATGATCTGAAGAGATGTTATGTTCAAGTGTTTGATTTCAGTCATCTGTTAGAATATACCATGCTGTCATATATATGATGGAAATTCTGTTCAATAATCTAGGCTTTTGCTTTTGATTTGTAGCTCATACCACCAGAGTTTACCAAGAACCTTGTTTGGAATGGGATATTTCCTCAAAAATGTGCTCTTAGAGGTCCTATATTGGACTACTTTGTGCTGTGGAAGTGGAAAGCACAGAAAATGGCATGTTCTTCCAGAATGGATGGGAGTGCTTTGTGAAGGATCATCATTTAGAACTTGGGGATTTTTTGATCTTTGGATATGATGGTGAATCAAAGTTTAGTGTCACAATCTATGATAGAAGTGCATGTGAGAAAGATGTAGAAATAGCTAAGAGGAGAAGTGGCTCTTCTGTTTCTTTGAAGAATACCAGAAATCAAGTTCGAGTAAAAGTTGAAGTTCTTGATGACCTTGTGTAGCTGAAAGCTTCAAGAACATAAACAGTGAAGACGATACAGTTGTTTCCGATGAAGAATGTTGTAAGTTGTACAGTATTACACTCTACCTCTCTATACCTTGTTTACTCTTTTCTTCTTAAATATGTCTCAATTTGGCTCCATATAGGCAATGATGTCAAGCTGGGAAAGAGACCTTCTAACCGTTAATTACTTGGAAGAAACATCATATGGATCAATTGTCACACCTCAATTTTTAGATTTTTTTTATAGGTGTAACTCATATTCCAACTATAAAATAGATTTTTTCATAATTAGAATATAAAAGAAATTGGAAAAGAACAACTCAACAATAATAAACTGAAATTTATTCTTTATTATAAGGTACTTTAAAAAGTAACATTACAAAGATAGACTAAGTATACGTCTTATTCTAAGAAAAGCAACACCACACATATTTCACATGTAAATAAAAGATCTTTGCAAGAAACCAACTTCAACCTATTTATTCCTCACCTAAAAAAAATTTAAAGGGGTGAACATAAACAACTCAGTAGGAGCAAAAACCTCTTCAAACAAGAGAACATTAACAACTTTAATAAAATGGATGAATGCATCTATTATCAACTTCATATAGTTCATATAGCCAAATAGACTAAGTCTACATGTCCCAGAACATGTATTTTACCACAAGGGTGACTTAGGCTTCTCAAATATATGAACCACCTCCCACTCAAATCTCACGTTCCCCTTTTACTAGTCATCTTGTCCATTCCTCATCGTCAATCTCGCCATTCTCACATATACTAATTGGGTCATTCTTACGCATTCGCATGGGCATCGTGGGATATGGTACCTCCGAGGACAAGGACTCAACTACACAAAAGTTTCAATCCTAACATCTTTACCCCAATGTGCTTCTTACATAACACTATCATTTCCTTACATGATAACATGTACATCAAGATAAATCCTACATATATTAATGGCAGCAAGGAAACAAGAATTTCACACAAGCATGTAATCCAATGAAACAACAATTAGAGTAAGCACAGAGGTTCCCCAAGTTTTGCCCCTACCTTTGTCGATACTCACAGCAAGTTGGTCAGGACCTATCCCGGATTTCCCCTTGAAATCAGGGATAAACCCTGCAGGACCCACCTCAAGGGAAATTCTACCAAAATTTTGACATAACCTCCCTTGATAATAACTAACCCTACCTGAAAGAAAATCACCAAAACCCAAACACTTCTAAAACAAGTAAATCCACAACTCTTGGAGCCACCCGCTCCTCCAAATAAACATCCACCACCTCAAAAATCCATACAATTCCAACAACTTCATAAATTAATTTCTCAAGCAACAATATCCCATAAATCTTCCAAATCCTTCCTAAATTGAGTCATAAGCTCTTAACACACATAAACATAAATTGATACATCATCACATGGTTATCAGAGCTACTAATTTGAAGGAAACAAGAAAAATATACAAGTAGGTTAATCCAGTAACCTATTAGAGAAAACTGGAAGTGGTGGAAAATATGACTCGCCTCCTACCCTCGCCGAACAGAACTCTGCAGACTGGGCATTTAAAACGAAAGACCTAGGGGAGAAGCATTTAAAACGTTAGAGTGAATGGACAAAAAATAAATAATAAAAATACTGATTTAATGATAGATCCTTGAAATCAAAATTTATATTTTTCCTATATTTTCCATTGAGGAAAATGTTTATGCATGCCACTCTTGGAAATCTTCCCGAAAATGATTATAGACCAAAAATAATGAACCAATCCCATTGGTTCTCAATAAATCAAAACAAATGGGGAAAAAGTTTCACCATAACGATGAGCCTTTCAGGCTATAATAGCTTCTCACGATAAGCGCTCTACTCACATATGATGATGACCGCTAATAAAGTTATAATAGCGTCCCACGCTAAACGCTCAACTCTCATATGATGAGGACCGCTAAGTAATGGCTAGCTAACAATTAATATATATTTATATAAACTGATCGGTTGCCTCCCAGGCGATAATAGCGTCCCACACTAAGCGTTCAACTCTCATATGATCAGGACCGCTGGTAAGACTATAATTGCGTCTCACGCTAAGCGCTCTACTCACATATGATGAGGACAACTAAATAATGCTAGCTAGCAATAATCAATATCAATCAACCCTTTTAGGGTGAAGTAAAATATTAATAATAAAAGATTAATTGACATGTCCCACATGTCAAATAAAATCAGCTAGAGAGGTCCCAAATAAATAAATGGAACTCATTAATCCAAGAAAATACTAAATCTCAAATATGCCTTTGAAATTAAATAACTTTAGTGCATGCATGACATTCAAATCAAATGTCCACTCACAGTGCTCGGCTATGCCTGCTGACGACCTGAGGCTTCCTCCAAATGATCCTCCTCACGTTCTGAACAATACATAATTATTAAGCCTCCAAACCAAGATAATACTTTAATAAAATTTCTGAAATAAAAAGAAGCCTATAATTTCATCTCTCTTTCCCAACCTCTCCACTTGTAATCTAACAAGAGTCACAATATTCCGCAATTACCGAAAGCCATAAATTAACCTTTTTGAAGTTTAAATTCTACTAAATCAACTGCCGGATCTCCATTCGAATAACCACCTAAATCCTTAATCATTAATAAATCTCAAACCTTACCAAAACTCATCCAAAAATTCCAAACTATACTTCATTAAACTCATCTCATTATAACAAACCCGAAAACATGAAAAACTGCCCCTAAGGGGCGGCACCAGCAGCGGCCGGCAGCTGAACTCCGGCGACCTCCAATGGCTACCAAATTTTAACAGAATAATCCTCTCATCATCCACAACAACTTCCATAACTAGCACTTAGTCAAATTCTAAGGCTAACTAGGGTAATCGAACCAAAACATCCATAAATCCCTAGAACTTCAATTATACATTTCACCCTAACAAGATCGAATTTAGCCAATTTCTTTTGAGGGATTACTCACCTTGATGAGAGCTATAAGATGAGCCAAAAATTCCGACTTATGGTGACCGGAGGAGGGAACTCCGACGAAGGGCTGTCCGGCGGGTTTTCTCCTCTCCGGCGGCGTTATCGGCTCGAACACTAGGCCAAGAAGAGAGAGGAGGTGACGGGGGTCCGAACTGGGCCGGAGCTGCGGCTGGTTGCTTGCTGGACGGTGGTAGCCGGTGGCAGGAGATTTCCGGCGAGAGAAGGCTCGGGGAGAGCTTGGGAGAAAGGGAGAAGGAAGAGGGAGAGAGAGTGAAGGGTGTTGGGCTGCTCCTTACCCGGTCAAACACTTAACCCAACACAAATATACCCACTAAAAATTTTACCCCGTTTTACCAACTCAAAAACTTACCATTTAATTGATAATTTTTCCATGCTAACTCCGTTTTAACGCAATCATGTCTACGAACTCGTAATAACATCCTCTACGACTTTCATGAAGAAAGTTTTCCCAAATTCCAAACGAAAGAAAAAGTCAACTTTCAAAGTCTTAAAATAGTAACCGGTTATTTAAAACGGTAAAAGACTAAAACAATACCAAAATAAATAACCGTAAAATAACTTAAGAACCGGGGTGTGACAAAGTTCCTAATAAAAAGATACAATCATTAGTTGAACAATCTTATACTAAATCCATTTCATTTAGAACTTAAATTAGAAATTAGGTAACATGCTAAAACAAGAGCTAAAGTACCAAAACAGTTTCTTTCACAAACAAGCTTTTCTGAACCAGTTACAAACAGACTAAAAACTATACAAAACCTTTCATATTTTGACTTCAAGGTCTTCTAATGACTTGTAGAAAACAAACAAAAGAAACTTGGAATCACCTTATTCTCATGCATCGTCTGGAGCTGTTGTATAACACCTTCATCTCCGCTCTCGCGAAGGCATCTCTCATGGAGGTGAATGGTAGTGATGGAGAAGAGAGATGGGAATGAAGTAGTAGAAGCCATGGAACAAAATTGGGAAGTTAACTCAGCAGTGACGATATGCTAGACCTTTGGTTTCATGGTAGGTCATGATGGGTATACTGTCCTTTACTTTCTGAGTTGATTTGAACTGCAGTGTTTAATGAGTTGTAAAGACAGAATAGTGCAAATAATTCATTTGGCTGTCACATATCAGATCACCATTTAGGCTTTCCTACGGTGGAACAAAATTCTGCAAGTTTTCATAATGCTCAAGTCTCTATCATGTCCTGATCATCAGCCAAGCAATTTTCCCTCCCAACAAATTACCTCAGCTCAAACTCAATCTCATTCCCCTAGCTCTACTCTACCACACACTTGGCTGGCCCCGCCCCAAGGAATAATCAAGGTAAACCTGGATGGTGCTTGGAATTCGGAAGACAATAGTGCAAGAATTGGAGTTATTACAAGAGATTCAGAAGGAAACCTGGTTTCAGGTGAAGCTCTCTCTCTAGCACAGACTGGCAATTTCAGTGGAGTTATCTTTGAGTCTGATTCCCAAGTTCTAGTCAACGCCATCAATAACCCATCGAAAGCCTCACATTGGCTACTCCGGCCAATCGGTGCACGAATCAGACCGGCATCAAATTTCTTCTCCTTCTCTTGCTAGAATTGGATTCCACGGAAAGCGAATGAAGAGGCAAACTGCGTCGCCACGCTAGCTCGCCGGCGGATGTGCTCGGAGTCTTGGATTTCCAGACCCCCATCCTTGCTGGTTCATGTCTTGGCAGACCATCTTTGTTCTTACTGCTCCCATTGGATTCAGTAGCTGACCTTCTTGGTGAAGTGTCGCTCAGCTGGCTGTTTTTGTTCTCTTCAAGCGCATGTGTATGGAGATGGTCTCTTTGTAATAGGGCCTTATTTGGAACTTGTTATGTTCCTCTATTTATCAATGAAATTCTCCTCTTTCGACCAAAAAAAAAGTCTCTATCATGTCCTGCTTATGATTTAAAGCATTTTAGCTACCTTGCATCAATCAGTCGGTAATATTTCAAGTAGTTTGGGAATTCAAGCTCAAGATCAAATGGTATGTGTAAAATACATTCTTAAGGTAAATCGTCCTTGTCCAGGTGCCACCAACTGCATAATTCATACCTATTACGAACAAGGACTACACTATTCCTGGAGATCAAAGAGGCATCAACGAGTATTCTAGTCTCATGAAAAATCCAGGTACTATTTCTGTATGTAAATGTGAACTTGTGAATTCAGAACAATGTCTTCAGTATCCAGTTGCTTAAGATACAAATGGTCCAAACTCTTCAGGATGTCCCAGGAGATTAAAAAGAGTCGGGCAAAACCGTTACTAGGAGAATCATACAACAAAGACAATTACCAGAAAAATAGAATTTATATAAACAACAACAATTTCCAAGCAGGAAAGGAAGAAAGACCATCAAGAAATGAAGCAATCACATTACATCGTTCTCATGTTGTGTGAGGAACTTTATAAGTTGCAGTAATTGTAAAGAGAAGAGAATTGCTACCAGTAAAGGTCATAAGATATTACATTGATTCAACTCAACATATGTAGGCGCATCACATGGTTATACCAAACAGAGAGCAACACTTCCAGTGTCATTTCTGGCATTGCTCGTAGAAAATGGAAGCAAACCAATTTTAACTATCTTGGGGATCCTGGCACCTCATGTCTCCCTAAACTACTTGCAGTAACAAACAAAAAATGGAAAGCAGTCCTTGAATAATCAGCTCACACTAATCTGTTGGAAGTGTATAAAATACATAGTTTCATTGTAATTCTAAGAGATGATTAGGTGCTAACATCCACAAAAGTGAGAACTAAAGCTTGAACATGAATGTATGAATATAACAAATCCATTTGCACAGGCTTAGCATTAATGTAATGACAGACAGACTAATAACCATCATACATTATGGAAGAAGGTACTTCAAAGTAACATCTTCCAATTTCATAAAGAGGATTGTTAATGGAGTACATTCCAAAAGTAAGAATCTCTGTATTTCAAAACATACAGATAAGGTGTTGCATGACTTGACAAACTGTCCCATCTGAAATAAGAGATGCAAAGAAACTGATGATAAGTCCCTTTGGATTTCTAAATGTCTGTGTTTAATGGTTCCCTTTTTAAAGTGTCAATGCAGGTAGGATGTAGTTGAATTCGATAAACTCATTAAGCAGTCCTCATGTTGAGGATGGATACTATACAGCAAATAAAATCAACGTCTATGTGCATGTGAGCTATTTTTTGCCTCTTATATGCTACCCGAGACAGCGTTATCACCCACGTTCAGTTGGGCTCGTAGTTTCTACCAAAAATTCCTTATAGCTGAACTTCATTCAGTTCATTAAAGTTAAACCTGTCGCAGAATATCTATTTCATACACTACAAGGAGGCACTCGACATTCTCAACATAAAGTCAACCCCTACTACCACAGACCAATATGCTTACGTTTATCATCTGCCATATTACACCTTCAATACCCAAACTTTTCCAAGAGACCAGTAAGCTTGCTGACTCTCAAAACTCTTACAGGATGTCACTGACTCTGATGATAGAGAACTGAAGTGGTGCTTTTATGCTAACTCAAGAGACCATGAATTGGCACTTTCATGCTAACTCAAGAGACCATGAATTGGCACTTTCATGCTAACCAAGAAACCATGAATTGGCGCTTCATGCTAACTCAAGAAGCCATGACTTCTTGTTTCAACAAGTTTATATGGAAGCCTACAAGTCCAAATATAAATGAACGCATATGCATTAAAGAAGAAAAATACTTTCTTCTTTTAGTCTATCAACTGAATACATGACTAAGACCTGCCTAAGAGAGTTAATATTTTCAGAATAACTTCTCTACCCCGAGATAGGCAAAAGCTAAAGATAAAAACCAGGGGACAACACTTCAACTGTTTCAGTTGTCAATTATAAAGGATGTGAATCATATTAGGGCAAATGTAATATAAATGAGAACTGAAGTTAAAATGATCAGGAGGTTCTTAGGCTTATGCTTCTCAATTATGAGTTTGGTCAGTTGATGTTGTAATGCAATTAACCTTTTCAGACACAAAGGTTAAGGCATTCTAAATTCTGGGTAAAAGTATAAGAAGTTGCAAAAGTAATAACTTCAATTAATGTGTGAGATTTTTCTTTTTTGAAAAGTCAATGAGTGAGTTTCTAACTCAAGGTGCGAACCGAAAGAGATGGAAAACAAAACTAACTCTCTCCAAGAAGCAAAACATACCTATTCTGGTGGCAGCATTCCCAAATCCCAACACACCTGCAGACAGAATGTTGGCTTGCTGGCATGACAGAAGTTCCATTTCTCTCCATCCAGAACGTAGTATGCATGCGATAATCACCTATATGGTCTTCAGCACATTAGCAAAACCACAACCATTCCAAGGAGACACTCCCACATAATACCCGGACTACTATGTCTATAATCTACCCTATTAACTCCAACATACTTTCCAAACGAGAATAGTGCAGTTTCTGTAATCTTAATACTACTTTTAACTTTCTTTCAGGCTAACTCAAGGAACAGTGAATTGCCACATTTCTTACTTTGAAAAGCTTATATAGCTCTTAAAGCCTAATTACATGAGAACTAGATAAGCGTATTATCCTAATTCTTTCCTTTTATCAACTGAATGGAGGGTTAAGGCCTTCCTGCCAGACGTGGAAGGAACTACAGACTAACATCAAGGAAAAGCCTAAATTACAGACTATCATCAAGGAAAATGAGATTAAATGAAAACAAAACAGAAACTGTAAAGCCTAAATTATAAGTTAGAGAGTTATAATTTAGTACAAAAGATTGAAAAAAGAAACTCATATGTGATTAGCTCTAGGTAAAACCATAAACACATTAGAGTCTACAAACAATAAGCAAATTACAGTACAGTAAACTTTAGCAACTTCAAACCAGGTGTATGAAAATTTGTAACAGAGAATTAACCAATGGAGATTGAAAACAACACTAACTATCTTGTACAAAAAGTCAAGAAGCAAAACTAACCTATCCACTTTTAGCACTAGCCAATGCAGAATCTCTGCGAACAGGGCGTGTCGGCTTGTTGACATAAGAGGAGTTCCACTCCCCTCCATCCGCAGCATAGTAATCCATAGGATAATCCCCCACAAGATCTTCAGTAGTCCCATTGCCATTACCACAAGCACAGCAACCTGAATCACTTTTCTTATCCCTCTCCCACCAACCAGGAACAAAACCGAGAGCAATGTCAGTCTCGAAAGGGTTCAAAAGGGGTTTTGTAAACGCTTCCCCCCAATCGATGGACAGCCGAGGACACGCAATCTGTATCCAAGCATCCACAGAGTCCTCAAACAAAGCAATTCTTGCCGGACTAATCTCCGACATCAACACCACAGTATAATTAAACCCCTTCTCCCTCATCTTCTTCTCCAATCTCTGAAGAATCCTCGGATTCCCTTGCCTCCCCAAGGTCCCGAGCACAATGCCCCAATTCGAAGCCTCTTTGGCTCTCAAAACTGCACTCTTCCTCGACTCCCTCATTCCCTTGTGATCATATTCCTCCAGAAACAGCTTCCCCATATACGGATCGTACCGAAACGCCTTAACCCCCGGATTAGCTATCATAAAAGCTTCCAGATGAAACCGGCCGTCGGCGACGAAGACCAGTACAGCGTCACCGTCCTCACCGCGCGAGATTTTCGGGGCGGTACAGCCCAAAACCTCGCCGGCGGACAACGGCTTCGACTGTGGGACTAAGACCTTGAACCCCCGGGCCTCCAGCTCCGGTTTGGCGGCTCGGATCGCCGAAGCGAACTGGATTGTTCCGGCGAGGACTAGGGTTTTAGGGGTAGGGTTTTGGAGGTTGAGATGGACGGTCTGGATTAAGCGGCCGACGTCGATAGAGATTTCGACGAAGACGTAGAGGCAGGGGATGGAGGTGACGTGGAGGGGGACGAGGCAGCTGTGGCCATAGTGGATGAGGAGGTCAGCGTTGAGGGCCTTGGCGGCGAGGTCGTCGACGCAGCACGCGCCGTAAGTGGCGTCGCCTAGGACGAAGCACTGGGAGGCGCCGCCGAAGGTGGAGAGGATGTCGGAGAGGACGAGGGAGTACATGAGGAGGCCCTCCGGGAGCTGGAGGGCGACGCGCGAGGCATGCGTGGAGCGGACGCGCCAGACGCATTTGTGGACCTCGAAGTGGTAGTTGGAGGGGAGGAGGCTTATGGCGGCGTTGAGAGAAGGGTCGTGGAGTATGGAGTCCGGGATTTGGCTCCGGACGAACCGCTTCGGCGCTTGTGGCTTTCGCTGCTGTTCGGAGTCGCCGAGTAGCGCCAGACTGGGTCTTGGCGCCTCCTCCATCGGCGGCGAGCTGGTCGTCGGAAAACTGGGTTTCTTTGGTTGGGAAACTGTGGCAAGGTATTTGCTCTCTGTTATTTGAAGCTGCTTTTGACTACAAAATTACAAATGAGGCCAGTTATTTTCACTGATTTCAGTATTTCACTCGACTTTCATACCCTGTTTCGTTTCATACATTGTTTTTCTTATTTTTTTCTAAGGAAATAACGATAGACGTTATAATAGGCCAGTTATTTATTATTAAATGAAATAGGCAATTACATATAGGTTCGATTGTTATACATATTTGTATGATATATATCAAGTTTTTGTTCGATATTTGGAAGAAGTTTTTGTTCTTATCATGTGCAATCGGTTTACATAGTATTTATACATACAAAATGGTCTGTTAACCCTAGCTATACTAGGTAACTAGATAATTACAATTAAGTTAGGATTCTATCTTTAAGGATGGAATAGCCAACTAATGCTAACAAATATGATGCTGCTATAACTGGATCGGATCTCATGCTTTAACACTCTCCCTCAAGTTGGAATGGATATTGATGACACGGATTCGAGTGGTTTAGTGAAGAGGTCTGCTGGTTGTTCTTTGGTTCGAACATGCATAGTTTTAATCATACCTCTTTGAATCTTTTCTCTGACGACATGACAATCAATCTCGATGTGCTTGGTGCGTTCATGAAATACCAGATTGTTTGCTATATGGAGTGCTGCTTGATTGTCACAGTATAGCTTGATAAGCTGCAGCTGTTTAACGCGCAGGTCATTAAGTAAACTTTTAAGCCATGTGACTTCACAACTCGTTGTAGCCATAGAACGGTACTCAGCTTCAGCACTAGATCGATACACTGTGGTTTGCTTCTTGGTTTTCCACGACACCGGTGCATTTCCCAACATAACACAATAACCTGTGATAGATCTTCTTGTATCCTTGCAACGAGCCTAGTCTGTGTCACAGTATACTGTGAGTTCGATATTCCCTGTAGAGGGTATAAAAATGCCATGTCCTGGTGTCCTCTTCATGTAACGCAATACTTGATGCGCTGCTATCAAATGTGGTTCACGTGGTTTATCCATGAACTGACTCAAGATGTGCACTGCATACACTAGGTCCAGCCTCGTGATAGTCAAATAAATTAACCTTCCAACAAGCCGTCTGTACTGTGAGGGATCAATAAGCAACTCACCATCACCTTGAGTTAAAGAGAGGTTATGGTCGACGGGAAATAAGGATGGTTTTACAGCTAGGAAGCCTGTGTCTTCTAGTATCTCAAGAGCATACTTCCTTCGACAAAGTGCATTTCATTCTTTAAACGTGCCACTTCTATTCCCAGAAAGTACTTGAGTCTTCCAAGATCCTTAAGCTTGAATCGATTGGATAGGAATGTTTTAGTGGCAGTGATGTCGTCGAGACTATTTCCTGCTAGGATCACGTCATCCACATAAACAAGTAAAATAGTAAACTTACTTCCATTGGTTCGAATAAACAATGAATAATCTGCCCAAGACTGGTGAAAGCCGGCTGCTTTTAGTGCCATTGACAACTTGATAAACCATTGTCTACTAGCCTACTTTAAACCGTACAAACTTTTATGTAGCTTGCAAACTCTTGTCTTCCCCTTTCCACCGAATCTAGGTGGAAGTTTCATGTACACTTCTTCATGCAAATCACCATTCAGGAAAGCATTGTTCACATCAAGTTGATGAAGACGCCATCCTCTAATGGAAGCAAGACTGAGAAGGACCCGAACTGTTGTGAGTTTGGCAATAGGAGCAAAAGTCTCTCTGTAATCGACGTCTTCTATCTGACTGTAGCCTTTTGCAACAAGCCTTTCCTTGTATCGTTCAACACTGCCATCCGGTTTCAGTTTGATCTTGTATACCCATTGGCAGCCAACAGGTGTCTTGTGCGGTGGCAAAGGGACCAAACTCCAAGTACCATTGCTCTGAAGTGCATCAACTTCTGCATGCATGGTAGCTTGCCATTCCGGATGTTGGACTGCCTGTGAGAGAATGAAGTAGGTTCTTTGTGTGTGGAAAGGTTAGCGACAAAGACTCTATGTGAAGGTGAAAGGCGATTATAAGAGATGGCATTAGCAAGAGAATGAGGAGTACCTGACGACGTTGAAGATGGCGGAGCAGAACGAGAGGGAAGTGCTGCCTCAACGTGAAAATATTGCAAGAATGTAGGCACCTGAGTTGGCCTTGAAGACAGACGTGGTGGAGGTTCAGATTGTGGAGGTGATGGAGGATTTGTTGGATTTTCTGGTGGTAGGGTTTCGGTGATGGGTAGGGTTGGTGCTTCTGTTTTGGTTGAATCAGACGTGTTTTGAGTGAGCGGAAGACGAGTAGGAGAAGAAGTGGAACCTGAAGAAGAGTCCCTATTGGAACCATTATCGAAAACCCTAGATGTAGGAACAGTATCTGAAACCCTAGGTAGAGAGGAAAACTCGAGTTGACCCATGTGCCGAGGTTGACTAGGATTACTTGACTGAGGAGAAACCCGATTTTGACTAGCATATGGAGAGACTGTGTTTCGAAGGGGAAGACTATTTCATGGAATGTGACATCCCGCGAGACGAAAAAAACCTGTTATGTTTCTAAATCATAAACCCGATAGCCCTTCTTTCCATTTGGATACCCAAGGAAGACACATTTTGGTTGCTCTAGGCTCAAATTTAGGAGGTTTGTGAGGATGTGTAGATGGGAAACATAAGCAACCAAATACTTTGAGATGAGTGTATATGGGAGGTTTGTTGAATAATTTCTCAAAGGGAGTTTGTCTAGAAAGTAAAGGTGATGGTGTGCGGTTTATCAGGTAAGAAGAAGTGAGAATGGCATCACCCCAAAAGGATTTCGGTAAGCTTGCTTGAAAAAGAAGTGCACGAGCTACATTGAGTAGATAACGATGTTTGCGTTCAACAACACCATTTTGTTGAGATGTGTTGACGCAACTCGTTTGATGCACAATACCCTTTGAAGAATATAAATCATCCATTTGGAATTCAAACCAGTTATCACTCACTACCAGAACAGGCATTTTAGCCGACGAAAAATTTTCGTCGGCCTGTTAAAAAAATTCGTCGGCTACAACCTTAGCCGACGAAGGTTCGTCGGCTATAGTGTCGTCGGGAAAGGGTCGTCTGTAATGACTTTAGCCGACGAGACAAAAAATTTCGTCGGCTATAGTCATACTATAGCCGACGAAATAATATCGTCTGCTATAGTCCAACCTTTAGCCGACGAAATAATGTCGTCGGCTATAGTCCATACCTTAGCTGACGACATTTTGTGTCGTCTGTTATCTTCCAAACTTTAGCCGACGAATAATTTAAAATATTCGTCGGCTAAAGTTTGTAATAAAAAAAATATAAAACATCTATGGCCGACGAAATATTGTATTTTTCGTCGGCTTTATAGGCATTTAGCCGACGAATTAAAGCTTATTTCGTCGGCTAAACTTTTTTTTTTTTTTTTTAAAAAACTTTAGCCGATGAATTAAGGCTTTTTTCGTCGGCTATAAGTGCATTCCCAGTAAAAAAAAAACCCCGAAATTTCTGAATTACCATTCCATGCAAGCTGCAAAAGACATATTTAACAATTTCATATAACCAACAACAAACACATAAAAGAATATATGAACTACATAAAAGTATCAATTTACATAAAAGTATATATCAACTACGTAAAGTCTATATCGTCTAAATTGAAGTCATCTTCTGGGGGCTGCTGCGGAGGTTGCGGCGGCTGGGGTAGCGTCATGGGCGGAGGCATGGGCGGAGGCGGAAGTCCCTGACTCTGGGCAGCTGCAAAGTCCTGCATGTACTGCAACATCTGCTGCTGCTGGGCCTGCTGGATGGCATATATCTCGGCAACATAGGCTGCCTGCGCGGTATTAAAGGCTGCCAACGAGGCAATATAGGCTTGCTGCGAGGCAGCCTGCGAGGCAGCCTGAGCAGCTTGAGCAGCTTGAGCAGCTTGCTGTTCTCGTAGTCTCTGAACTTCCGACTCTAGCTGAGTCGTCCTGTTGATCGTGGACGTGGTGCTGCTACTGGTCGAGGTTGCCTTTCGTTGAAATCCTGGAGTGGTCTTCAGGACCCCCTCGCCTCTCTTTCCTAGACCTCGGCAGTAGAAGTTGTTTCCTCTCGGTGGGAAGGCTGTGCCCATGATCCTCGCCCCAATCGTCGGATCCGAATTGTCGATCCGGGACATGGCTTCGGACATCTCGGAATCCTGCGTGTCCGGCCATCCCTCCCTCACTAAGGTACTCAGGACCTCGTCACTAGCCTCCCTCACCCTCGCCTATATGGATAGGAAAAAAATTATTAATTAAAATTTTTACATAAATTTAAAAATTTAAAAACGTAAAGTGACTTACAATATCCTCCTGGGAGTCAGGATATGCCTTCTCGTACGTATAGACGTAGGGGTTGACTTCTGGATGTTCCTTGGCCGCCTCGTCCATGAAGACACCGAACGGTCTAGAACCGGCATGATGGTTTCTTGTGTTGCGTTGCCGGTTTTGAGCGTTCACCCGGGAAACCGCCTTCAAAGAAAAAAGTAAACTATTAGTAGAATATTTTAAAACGCACGTACTTATTTTTAAATTAACTAACTAATTTATTTAAATACCTGTTTACGAGGGTTGTTGAATTCTGATGTCAGAAGCCAACGCCACTCGTACTCCCTGTACTGGAACTCAGTAGGGGTACCAGAACGTGCGTTCCCGTGCTTAGTCCAATGGGTCCGCAGCTCGTTCTTCCACTCCTTGTACCTACAGATACAACAAAAATATTAGAAATATTATTAATATCACATACAAAATTGTTTTTCATTAACTTCCCAACGTACCTTCCCCCATGCACAACGTCGGCCCAGCTGTCCCTCAGGTGCTCGGGAACCTCAAACCACACCTGCATTTAACCGATTATTATTAGTTTAGCTTTTCGAGAAATCAACAATTTAATACATAATATTATTTTGTAAACTCACCGACATCGCGTTGTGGACCATGTCCTTAACCTCCTGCGGGACCTCGCCCCAGTCGGACCACAACATAGGGACTCTATCCCTAATGAGAGCACCCACGCGGCCGGAGTACATCCTCGACTTCCCGCCCGATACTGCGTGGCCATCCCCGTCAGTATCGATGGGGATCCTCCCCATGGTACTCACCATCTTCTCGAGAGCTTTCCCTGTGACGGGGCCTCTCTTCTTCTTTGTGCCTATGACATGATTCGGCCAAATTGATTATTAAAATATATATGACCCTTTAAAAGTAATCATGCATCACTGATTACCTGAGGAGCTCGCGACGGATTCCGGCTCTGTCGCCGATGATGATACCCTCGCAGAAATAAGAGGCGTATCAAAAGGCAGGAACCGGTACGCCGCTGATGGAGCCACTGGCGGGGGCAGTGGATAAATCGGCGTCCCTGAGCCATCGACTACAGGTATCGCCGGTATCATCCGCGGAAGGAACAGATGAGGCGGCGGCATCTGTACCCCAGATGACCCACTATCCGAAGAAGTAGGACCCGGAGTGGGCGCCCGGTGTATCTCGGGCATACGAGGTGCAGACACCTCCGTCAAGGGCCTCGGGGAACGAGGGACGGCCGCCTGCCTCGATGAAACGGGCACCTCCGGCGCCGTCTCCAGAAGGCTCGAACGTCTGGCTGTCATGTGGCCCTGAAACGTCGTTTGAGGGTTGCTAGAGGTTCCCTCAGACGATTCGGACCTTTGGCCCTTCGAACTCTTCTTCGATCGAAAAAAGCCGCTCATCCTATTTATAATATTAATTAAAGGCTTTAGATTATTTTGTCTTTGTTTTATAAAAAATTATACATTTTTAAAATTATACTTATTCAATAAATAGATACACATACCAATATATATATAGATATATATATATATATATATATATATATATATATATATATATATTTTACTTACATAACAATATTATATATATCAACATCATCATAAATTAACTAACATATCGTAAAACTAAATTCGAAATCAAAAATAAATTAACACATATATTCAAAAATAAACACATATATTCAAAAATAAACACATAAACTAACATAATTAAATTAACACAAATTAAATTAACACAAATTTAATTAACACAAATTAAATTAACAAAAATTAAATTACAAGTTTTATTCCTTTCTTCAACTTCGCGTTTTCATCCCGATTCTCTAGTTAATCTAGTGTTAAATTTTTAATAATATTAAAAATTACAAAACAACAATTCAATAATATTAAAACAACAATTCAATAATATTAAAAATTACAGAAATGTTAAAATTTAAAATGTTACAATAATTTTAAAATTTTGTAATGTTAAAAATTACAGAAATGTTAAAATTACAGAAATCTCTATGTAACCCTGATATCAAAATCGTTCTATGTAACTAGTTTTTGAATTGTTTCTTTAGATCAAAACAAGATAATTGGCACTACAAATCGAAACCCAACACGTACAAGTTACGGTCATTCTCAATTTTATACAACCAAAATGGCAAAACGCAGAAGCAATCATCAATCCATATATTTTGCAGAAAAGAAATCGATGAATTTGGGGTTTATGGGAGCGTACCTTGAGCAGACAAACAGTACCACTAGCGTTTTGGAGACCGGGAGGGAGGAGGGAGGAGACCGGGAGGGAGGAGGGAGGAGACCGGGAGGGAGGAGGCTAGGGTTGAAAAACTGCAGAAATGAGGGAGGAGGCTAGGGTTCGCAATTAAAACCCGAGGACTTTAGCCGACGAAATAATTTGTTCGTCGGCTAAAGAACAAAATTTCGTCGGCTATACATATATTCGTCGGCTAAACCTTTGAAATTCGTCGGCTAAACCTTTGAAATTCGTCGACTAAACATTTGAAATTCGTCGGCTAAACCTTTGAAATTCGTCGGCTAAACCTTTGAAATTCGTCGGCTAAACATTTATACATTTGGCATGTTGTGATCGTGATGATCAAACTTGAGAAACACAAATCCAGCCGTCAGATCTGACCATCATGATAAAATACATGTATGGGAAAAAATTCAACTTGATCCGAAAAGAATAAGGGCTCGATCCGGACGGTCAATCTCGTAAGTCAAACCCCTAAACGCACGGAAAAGGTCGTTCGACCGTCTAAATTACGTATTTTGGCCGGACCTCCAACTGAAAATAGTTTTAAACCGATGACACGCAACAAGTCGTATAAAAATTTTACGCAAAATAACCACCGAACCCGGGGCTACCCATAGGGAGAAAGAATGGAAAATTGCATTGACCGCAACTATCGGCACCGAGACATGACCGGAATACCGTGATTTTTCAACCGTAGACGTATTTCACCATTCTAGTCATGTCTTATTTCACGACTTTTTTACGTTTTAAGGATCTACGTATAGTTTGTTTTTGAAACGGAACATTTACATAACACTAGGTAAACAAGTTATACAACATTAGTACACATGTTGTGATCGTGATGATCAAACTTGAGAAACACAAATCCAGCCGTCAGATCTGACCATCATGATAAAATACATGTATGGGAAAAAATTCAACTTGATCCGAAAAGAATAAGGGCTCGATCCGAACGGTCAATCTCGTAAGTCAAACCCCTAAACGCACGGAAAAGGTCGTTCGACCGTCTAAATTACGTATTTTGGCCGGACCTCCAACTGAAAATAGTTTTAAACCGATGACACGCAACAAGTCGTATAAAAATTTTATGCAAAATAACCACCGAACCCGGGGCTACCCATGGGGAGAAAGAATGGAAAATTGCATTGACCGCAACTATCGGCACCGAGACATGACCGGAATACCGTGATTTTTCAACCGTAGACGTATTTCACCATTCTAGTCATGTCTTATTTCACGACTTTTTTACGTTTGAAGGATCTACATATAGTTTGTTTTTGAAATGGAACATTTACATAACACTTGGTAAACAAGTTATACAACATTAGTACACATGTTGTGATCGTGATGATCAAACTTGAGAAACACAAATCCAGCCGTCAGATCTGACCATCATGATAAAATACATGTATGGGAAAAAATTCAACTTGATCCGAAAAGAATAAGGGCTCGATCCGGACGGTCAATCTCGTAAGTCAAACCCCTAAACGCACGGAAAAGGTCGTTCGACCGTCTAAATTACGTATTTTGGCTGGACCTCCAACTGAAAATAGTTTTAAAACGATGACACGCAACAAGTCGTATAAAAATTTTACGCAAAATAACCACCGAACATAGGGCTATAGTAGGTAATAGAAATATTTTAGGGTTTAGCCGACGAATACCCTAACATATTCGTCGGCTATAGTATGTAATTAAAAAATTATAAAAATAACTATAGCCGACGAATTATTAGGTTATTCGTCGGCAAAAACCATATTAGCCGACGAATTACAGTGTATTTCGTCGGCTAAAGTGAGTAATTAAAAAAAATAAAAAAACAAGTTTAGCCGACGAAATTAAGGCTTTTTTCGTCGGCTAAGGTAGTTTAGCCGACGAATCACAGTTTATTTCGTCGGCTAAAGTGTGTAATAAAAATAAATAAAAAAACATCTATGGCCGACGAATTAAGGCTTTTTTCGTCGGCAAACAACATCTTAGCCGACGAATTATAGTATATTTCGTCGGCTAAAGTAAAAAAACAGGGAAAAAAAAAATAGACGATATTCATAAACCATACATTAAAAAAACCCTGTTCATCATGTATCACCAAAATCTCATATATTCATAACTGAAATATGAATTCAACATGTGTAAACTATAAAGGAAAAAGTCTTTGAAAAATTATACAAATTAATCGGAATCATACATTAAAACTAAGGCTCGTAATCGGAATCATCCGATGAGTCTTCTTCGGTGTCAGAATTAATTTCTGGTAATATATGTATTTCCTCATCGCCAGAGTCTTCGTCTGACTCTTGATTTGGATCAACATCAACAAGCCTTGGAATCAACAAACTCAACATATTGTACTCCTTCTTCATGCACATCCATGGGGGAAGGTTGTACGGTACCAAAATCACCGGCCATATACTGTATTGCAGACTCATGTTCCCAAAAGGGTTGAACCCGTCGGATGAGAGCCCGAGCCTCACATTTCGGACCTCTGACGCAAATTGAGGAAACTCCCTGTCTATATGCTTCCAAGCCTCCCCGTCAGCAGGGTGTATAAGGGTATCTTCGTCATGCAATTCCCTATCAGCGTGCCATCTCATCGCTTCGGCCGTGTGTGAAGACATGTACAACCGCTCCAACCTATCCGTCAAAGGGAAATACCGAAGTACCTTTACAGGTTTCCTGTTGCCTGCAGGAGTCAGCTTATATCTGTCAGTGTGACATACCGGACATGCGTCAAGGCCACCAAGGTTATTCCCTTCTGGATCTTTACCCCAAAAGAGAACGCAGTCATATCTGCATGCATGGATCTTGATGTAGGAAAGCCCAAGATCTTTCAGGATACATCGGACCTTCCGATGAGTGGTAGGAAGACGATGACCGTTGGGCAGCATCGAAGCAGTGTACTGTAGATACTCATCAACAGCCTTCACGGTCGATTTTGTCTCAACTTTAATCCTCATTACGTCCATCACACTTTCAAGAACGGTCTTCTGACAACCGGGGTACACAGGGGTCTGTTGGAAAGCAAGCAGTTTGTTGTACTTTTCAATACCAGCAGTGTTCACAGCTCTAGGGAAGGGCTGCACCGGGTCAGGCATATACTGTCCTTGAGCGCATACACCGCTCTCATAAGGAAACATGTCGTTGATGAATGTCGTTGTTGGATCGTTGGATGTACTAGCACTGCCCGTCTCGGAAAATTGGCCATGATCATGCGGACCCCCTGATGATGTTTCACCGTGATATAACCAACATGTGTACTTCTCCCAAAACCCGTTACTCCTCAGGTGCTGCCATACTTTGTCAATGGGAAATCGATACATATCGCTGCGACACTGACATTTCGTGCACGGGCAATAGAAAATTGTATTCCCGTTAGCATTATCCATCGCATATTCTAGAAAACTCATAACTCCTGCACCGTATCTTTTGTCCCATTTTGGAAGCGAAATCCAACTCTTATCCATATCCTGAAAATATAACAAAATATATATATATTTATAACGCTGCTAGCTAATTATTAATAAAATTTCATGCCATATATAAAATCTCAATTCATTTAGTATATATATATTCTACGTACGTACTACAACTAATTAATTACAAAATTATCATTATGAACTCATATATATCATCAACAACTTCATACCATATCAACACAATAATATTATAAATTAATATTAACATATATATATATATATTTACTATTTATTAACAATAAATTAATTCATATATATTATCAATTCAAATCATCAACCAAATCGATCAACACATATATATATATATATATATATATATACATCCAACGTACTCAAAATTAATCAACTCAATCACAATCAAAATCAATAAACTCAATTAATCACACTAATTAAAATCGATCAACTCAAATAAAACTCAATTAATCAACATATATATACATATACGTACCTATATATGGCTCCACAAACTGATTATGGACAGATTTCGACAACACCCAAACTTTTTCTCCCCTTTTTTCTTCTCCCGTTTTTTTTTCCGTTTTTTTCAAAATGAGCTGCTGCTGCCCAGATCTGCAAATATAAAGCACTTTAGCCGACGACTATGAATTTCGTCGGCTAAACCTTTAAATATTTCGTCGGCCATGGTTTGTGAACTTTAGCCGACGACATAAATTCTTTAGCCGACGAAATTTTTTTTCGTCGGCTAAAGTTTGTCATAGCCGACGAAAATTTAAAATAGCCGGCGAAATAAAATTTCGTCGGCTAAAGTGGACATCATAGCCGACGAAAATTTACCTTAGCCGACGAAAGAAAATTTCGTCGGCTAAAGCCCACTATAGCCGACGAAAAAATGCTTCGTCGGCCTGGTTTTTTTTTTTTCGTCGGCTATAACCTTTCTTCTGGTAGTGACTACACACAATTTTGACCTTCTTTTCAAACTGTGGTTCAGCTAGTTGAATGAAATTGATAAGTTGTCTGGCTTTAGACTTTTGTACCATCAAATAAACCCAAGTGCATCGAGTAAAATCGTCAACAATTGTAAGAAAATATTTTGCTCCAGAAAGTGAGGGTTCATGATATCCTCCCCAAATGTCAACATGAATTAAAGAAAACGATGACTCACTTGAAATTGTACTTAACGGAAAACGACTTCTTGTTTGCTTTGCTAGAGGACAAACTGGACACTTACTTGTAACGCAAGATTTATTGGACAAGAATGAAAATAAAGAAAAGACACGGCTAGAGGGGTGTCCTAAATGTTGGTGCCAGACATTGGGTGATGAACTGTTGACTGCATGACCTGTTCCTTGCACTGTTTCGTTGAGGCAGTATAATCCTCCTCTCTCATGGCCCGTCCCAATCGTCTTCCCCGATCGTAGGTCCTGTACAAAGCAAACTTGTTTGAGAAATATGGTGACACAAAATTAATCATGGGCTAGTTTGCTGACAGAAATAAGATTTAGGTAAAACATTGGAACACATAAAACATTTTGGAGTTTAAACTGAGGAGAGAAGACCATTGTGCCTATGTGGGTTACTCTAGCATGACTACCATCAGGAAGTTAACGTTTTTGGGTAGTTACTGCATGGGTGAGTAAGCAAGGATTACAAACCATGTGATTGGTTGCACCACTATCCAATATCCACACACTAGTCTTTGCATTATTACGAAAGCTAAACGCTTTACCTAAGAGTTCCTCATAAGATGAGGTATTACCAGCATGGTTTGCCGATGTATTGAGGTTTTTGTTGAGCATTTCATATATCTCGTTGCATTCTGACTGTGAGAAAGGGAAGTTACTTGGACTGCCTTCTTTGCTGAACAATGAGGACACATGGTTTCCTCGAGCTTGTGATTGTAGCTCCTCAAGAGCTGATTTTCTCTTTCTGCAGTCTTCAGCTACATGCTTCCATCTCCCACAGAATGTGCATTTCAGGTGAGCTTTGCAATTCTTGGTGGAGTGAGTGTCTTGGTTACACTTAGCACACTTCCTCCTGCCTTCTTGAACATCTTGTTGTGCTGCATAGCGCTGCGCTGCACTCCCTACACCCTCGGCATGAGCAGGGGCTCCATGACCATTGTGGACCGCATAGACCGCGCCCTCGGGGCTCGTAAGGGCTCGACTGCTGTCGCTGCTTGCTGCAAATGCAGCGCCTTCAGGTTTCACAGGCCCTTTGCTGCCGGTTATGGCCTCCGCTTGCTTCTCATGGCGGAGTGCTATGGCAAACATTTTGTTCACGGTCGGAAAAGGGTCAATAGCCACGATACCTCCACGAATGACTGAAAAACTATCATTCAAACCCATTAGGAACTGTATTGTCTTCTAGGTTTTGATGTAGTTTTGAACTTTGACACCTTCTGTGGACAAGTCACATAGGGCATCCCTTTCATCCCAAAGACCCTTCAACCTGTTGTAGAAGGTTGTGACAGTCTCATTTTCTTGTTTACAATCATGAATTGCATTTTCAACATTGAATAATTGCACAATATTGGTTTGAGAAAACCTCTTTTGGAGCTCAAGCCAAATGTCTCGAGCCGACTTGCAATGTTTGACACTCTTCGAGATCTCCTTTGTCATGGAGCCGGTGAGCCAGGTTCTTAGTAGCGTGTCCACACGATCCCATTGCATCTTCTCATTGTTCTCTTCAGTTGGTCTGGAACTGCTTCCATTCACGAGTCCAGCCTTGCTCTTGATTGTCAAGGCGTTTGTCATGGATTGGCTCCATTCCGAGTAGTTATCTTTAGCAAGTAACCTAGGTACGAGTATTGCGCCTGGTTGGTCAGAGTAGTGAAGATATAATTGATGTTTGGATGTTCCCAAGGTTCTGTTGTGCGAGAAAGGCCAGACGTCGAAGCTTCTTTGAGGATGACATCCTTCAGAAACTGTATGGCTAGGGTTTAGCAAAGTTTGTGTTTGTGAGATTTAGGCCAATGATCAATGCTCTGGTACCAAGTAGAAATTGGTATTTGGAAGAAGCTTTTGTTCTTATCATGTGCAATTGGTTTACATAGTATTTATACATACAAAAGGGTCTGTTAACCCTAGCTATACTAGGTAACTAGATAATTACAATTAAGTTATGATTCTATCTTTAAGGATGGAATAGCCAACTAATGCTAACAAATATGATGCTGCTAAACAACCGGATCAGATCTCATGCTTTAACACGTGAGTCGTCCGATCGTTTAGCAATTCAAAATTCAAGACGATCTGACGGTTCACGGCTTGATGCATATGTATGGTAGAAAAGTCCATTATATATACATAACTTAGACATATCACGTAAGAATCAAGCCATGTCAGCTATTCTAGAGTAACTTAATGCAATCATCATGTGATGTAGTTCCTAAGAAAAAAACCAACAAAACAAAGCCAAAAAACTAACTTAGAGTACTAGTAAACTAGCTTATTGAACAATATGAAACCCTAGGGTCGCCCAACACAAAAGGGTTATCATAGAGTCTGCAGTACCTGAGCGCATTGATGTGTCATCGTCCACCTAACCTGCAATAGAAGAGCCTTCACCCAACTCCAAAGAACGTCGGCCTGGGCAAAGGAGAATAAACTTGGGGATCCACGATTAATGGTCTCAACATTAGAGGTAAAACTAATATAATAGACTGGTGGGCTTTGAGTCGAGTGAGGTCTGGTATGACTTGATTAGGGGTTGATTTTTGTTGGGCCTTGTCTATTGCCGAGTTTTTATTTATCTATCTCTTTACGGTAGCGCATAAGAGTCATTCTGCCTCTAATTCACATACGTGAGCTTGTCGGGCAGCCAAATAAGCAATATTCTCTCGAGTAAATTGTTCCATATACTGGAGGATATATTGCTTCTTGATTTCCATTGCAACCACCAAGTTCTCTCGAGTGTAGGCAGCTCCAGAACAAGAAATTAAGAGTTCCTTGTTTACTTTGTCTCCCATGTTGTTGGAATTGTCCATAATTTCAGCCATGATGACAAAAGAAAGAAGACTACTATGAGGGCCCTCCTTCTAGCCCAAAATGTTTCCGAAATACCTGGTCTAAGGACGTCTTCTTGCACCAAACATGCGTCTCAAACTCTTTGTCATGGGTAGATCAGGGTTGACAGCCTATAACTCTTGAATTCTTAAGTCAGTGTTGTGACTCAGATCAGGGATAGAGAGGTTATAGTTATTTTGAGGACTTACTTGTTATGGGAAGTTATTCCCATGTTTATAGGTTCTTATGGGAATTGTGCCACTTTTCTTCATTGTTGGACTATTGCCTTTGTTGGGATAAGTTCGACTATTAGGGAATTCTTTTGAGGAGACATGTTTGATACCTTCCCGATGGTGTCACATCCCGACTCTTAATTTTTACCCTAATCACTTGTATGGTGTTAGCAGGAGTTTTTACCGTCTTCGTTAATGATTTTAGTTTCAAAGGAGCTAGAGTTATATTTGTAAGTTGATTATTTCGGGAAAATTTTACGTAGGAGAAATTGTTAAAAGTGGTAAAAAAGGTAAATTTTAGTTAGTAAAAAGGGGTAATTTTTCTTTTGCTAAGTTTTTGGGTTGTTTTGTTTTGGGTATTAAGGTGTTGGGTTGGGAAAATTGGAGAAAAAGCCCAAAAGTGCTCTCTGCTCTCTCTCTCCTCTCACCCGAGCCTCTCTCTCCCTGCCGGATTTCTTTACCGCTGTCCGTCGCCGTCCGGCCGAGATAGGTAGCGAGCTAGGTATCAAATTGAAGCTTGGAGCATCCTCTACAAGTCTAGGTAGGTAGTAGCCCATGTCACGCCGCCGTGAGGGAGCAAGCTCGTCGTGAAGTCGCAGCTGCACAGTTGTGGTATTCTTGCCGGAACTCTCTTTTCCGGCAACCATAGCCGGAGCTGCTTAGCTTATTTTGAATCTCTCCTCCTCACAACAAAACCTCAAAAGTTTTCAATCCATCTTGATCTAGGTATGGAGAATCAGGCGTTTGAAATTCTAGGGTATAAATTGGGATTTTTGTTGTTTTGGTTTGATTACTCTAGTTAGACTTGGAATTGGATTTTGTGCTAATTAAGGAAGTTGTTATGTGTGTTGAGAGAAAGATTGTGTCAAATTTTAGTGAGCATTGAAGGTCGCCGGAGTAGAGGCTGCCGGCTGAGCAGACGGCGACGTTGTCTCTTGGGGGTAGTTTTGCATGTTATTGAGTTTGTTATAATGAGAGGAGTCTAACGGTGGGAAGTTTGTAATTTTTGGAGGAGTTTTGGTTAGATTTGAGATTTTTTAAAGATTGAAAATTTTGGCGGTTGTTATAGAATAAAAACCCGGCTGTTGGATTAACATGATTTAAACTTTAAAAAGTTGTTTTAAGGCTATCGGTGCTTGTGGTGAAGTTCAGACCTTAATAATAATATATTAAAGGTGGAAAAGTTGGGCAAGGGAGAAGAATTTTTAGGCTCACTTTTATTTCTGGTGCTTTTATTAAAGTATCGACTTAATTTTGAGATTTAATAATATTTATTGTTCAGAATGTGAGGAGGATCGTGTAGAGAAAACCTCGGATCGTCGGCAGCCGAGCATTGTAAGTGGACTTTTGATTTTAACATCATGCATATGAGCTAAAGTTTCCTTAATTTCAAAGGCATATTGGAGTATTATTATTTTCTTTGGAATAATGAGTTCCACTTGTTTTCTGGAACTCTTGCTAATTTTAATTGACATGTGGGACATGTCAAGTGGTTTATATTATTACATCATCCGTGATTATTACGTAACATTTCTAAGTACAGTTGGGAACTGTACTGTGCGCTATTGATTTATTATATTTTTGGGGAAGTGTTGTTCTTATCATTTTTATTATTTTACTTCACCATAAAAAGGTTCATATATATTTATTATTGCTAGCTAGCCATTATTAGCGGTCCTCACCATAGGTGAGTAAAGTGCTTAGCGTGAGACGTTATGATAGCCTGAGAGGTACCGATTGGTTTATATTTATTGTTAGCTAGCCTTTATTAGCGGTCCTCACCATAGGTGAGTAGAGCGCTTAGTGTGAGACGCTATTAGAGCGTGGGGCTCCGACCCTAGCCTGGGAGGCTCATTGTTATGGTGAAACCTCTTCCCCATTTTTATGATTTACTGAAACCAATGGGATTGGTTCATCACTCTTATCCATAAATATTTTTGGAAAATTTCAAAAGTGGCATGCATAAATGTTTCTCAACAGAAAATTTGGGAAAACATAAACTTTGGTTTCATTGCTCTATATTTAAGTTATTATTATTGTTATTTATTTTTGTCCACTCATGCTAACGTTTTAAATGCTTCTCCCCTGGGCCTTTCGTTTCTAAATGCCCGGTCTACAGAGCTCGGTTCGGCAAGTGTAGGAGGCGAGTCATATTTTCCACCTCATCCAGTTTTGACTCGTAGGTTACCGGTTTAACCTACTTGTATATTTTCTCGTTTCCTTCAATTAGTTGCTCTGATAACCATGACATGTTTTTTTAATTTGTGGTTATGTGTGTTAAGAGTTTATGATTCAACATAGAAGTGATTTGAAAGATTTATTTGGTGTTGATGTTTTGAGAGGTTAAATTATGAAATTACTTTGAGATATTATTTTGTGATGTGGTGGTTGTTTATTTGGGGGAGCGGGTGGCTCCAGGAGATGATGATTGATTTGGTATTAGAAGTGTTTGTTGGGAATGGTTACTTTCAGGGTTGCCTATTTTCAAGGGAGGTCATGCCAATATATTGGTAGAATTTTCCTTGAGGTAGTGCTGCAGGGTTTATCTCGGATTTCAAAGGAAAATCCAGGGTGGGTGCTGATAGATGGTCGTGGCGATGCCCAGTGCGCACATAGGTGTAGCCAAACCCGGAAGAGGGGGTCAACCACAACACTGTGATCCTAACCTAATGAGATAAAGACAACCTGCTAACTCAAAACTATAAGGCAATTTAAAATTTTTGTAAAGCAGTATGAGCAAGGTAACAACTTAATTTCATAAGCATAAATCAGTCTTAAAACTAAGCAAAAGGTAGGACTTCAAGGGCCGAATTTAAACTATAGCGGCAAAACTTAAATTACAACACAAGCAAATGAAAGAATTAAAATTTCAAACTTAACAAATAAAAGAAAGAACGATACGAAAACGAAGGATACAAATCACCTCAAACAAATAAAGGTGACAATGAGATGAATTTCTCTACACGCACACATGTAGCTCTCTCTCACGTGTCTCGCGTCAGTACTACCTGAATATAATCTAATGTAGAGGTGAGTATTGTAGAGATCAGTGAGATAAAGAACCCTGAAGAGATCAATGAGGAAAAGAACCCTGAAGAGATCAATGAGGAAAAGAAACCCAAAGAAAATGGTGTGGAGATCAAAAAACCAGAAATGAATGAGCAAACGTTGGAAAAACCTAATAATTAAATCAATTAAGGATGTCTATGTGGGTTTTTAATTAAATTCTACTAGAAGATATGTTACTTTTTGCATGTCATTGGTTGTGGAATATATACATTTGAGTTTTTTAGTTTAGTCTGTAGTAGCTAAAGGAGTTCAAAAGATGGAAGAAGTTATGACAATAAAGTTTATTTCTTGATCCGATGTGATCATACATCGAAGCTCTTGTGGATCAGGAAAATTTATGTTGAAGCTACTAAATTCCTTCTAATGATATAGGGTGCGGCTATTGCCACAATGCCACCAATCACCATACCATTTGCTCAATACCCTACTTTCTCATTTCACCCAACATTTTCTTTTTTGGTATTGGATTTGCTTATCTCACACATTTTATTTTCCAATGTACCCTCGCTAATCCAACAAAAAATAAAAATATAATATTAACCATCTGTTTGTTTTTCTTATCTCTTGCAATTTCATTGTTCGTCGATATTCAACTAAAACAAATGATTAATAAGGCAAACTGAGTTCAATGATCGAAGAAGAGGACGATAGTGCTGATCCATTTTATTTCTAATAATATTTGTGTGGCTAGCTAGTGAGATGATGATTTTAGTTTCATAGCACTATCAAATTTGAATCTAATATCCCAATTCCTCACCATAAGTGATCGATGAATCAATTCACTACTACAATTTTGAGCAATGACCACACATCTAGTGTAGCCATTAGGGGTGTTGCAATCTCTATATGTGTGGTAATTTCCACTCATACCACACTATTACCTACTAATATCCTCATTTGCCACACTTACAGAGAATTGTAACACCTCTAATGGCTACACTAGATGTGTGGCAAGTTCTTTCCTATTGCTACTTTTGTTACACCAATGATAGCACGAGCTACTAAGCTCTCTCTTAGTAATCAGGAGGAGTGGGTGGATCTTGGAGATTTTCGGTGTCCGTATAGAGATTTTATTATGTCGCAGTTCTACTTGGTTGGGTGGCTGAAGATTGCAAAGGCGATGCCTTTGATTCATTCCAGAGTGAGGTGCGTTCTATTTGGAGATTATCCACACACATGGATGTTCAAGCACGAGGCAATCGCTTGTTGTTCAATTCACCAATGAAAGGGATGTGAATCAATTGAAGAAGGGAGGTGTGTGGGAATATATATGTGATGATTTTTGTTGAATGATTATGATAGTTTCTCAGATATCATGGTTGTTCCTATGGATTTCTTCTAAATATGGGTGCAGACAATGTTCTAAAAAACACTGCCCAGGGCTGCCTAGGCGCTAGGCGTCAGCTCACCGTTTTGATTTCCCACTAATTGTTCAACCTGGGTGGCCCGATTAGTTTTTTTTTAATTAAAATACATCAAAGCCTGCCTGAACTTAAAACGCAAAGACGACCTCGACAACAGTCTTCTAAACGCAGACTGACCTATAGAGGACGTCGTAAGAATCTAATTTGTTTATTTCAAATTGTTTTTTATTTATTTCTAAGAACATAATAGTTGACCATTTTATTTATTTTTGAAGTATATTTGCTATTTTGGAACATTATAATGCATTCTATAAATTTATTTTTATATTTTATTTGCTATTGAAAAATAAAAAATATCGACAATACAAAACCACCTAAGCGGCCGATTAATCCTGGGCGTTAGGTGCCAGTTGCCTAGCATTTTTTAGAACATTGGGTGCATATATAAGGTCTGTCTGTTGGTGACGCTAATGACAGCAGGAATGACTCGTCTTGTTGGTGAGACGATTGGCCAGATCATGCAAGTTTATCAAGCAAATTTTCATTGTGGAGTTACAAGGGTGAGAATCACCTTGCCTGTCAACAAGCCGGTGCGATTAGAAAGGCGTATTAGGGTTTCGCTAGTGCACATCATTATGGTCTAATACCATTATGAGAGGCTTGTTTGACGCTACTGTGATTGTATGATGATTAATCATAGTAATTGTCGTGCTTGTCCATATGAGCAGGAGGAGCCGATTTTATGCCAAAATTGGGCATCTGATGTGTCGACAATGGTCTTCAACACCGGCTGCAGCCTGGGCTTGCTACACCAACTCTACCTTCATTGTCCTCGCTCTTCCCTAAGGAAAAACATTCAGTCCAAATCCAATATGTACCAGAATTTTCGTTTCCAGCTAAGGTTACTAGTGTTCGTCGAGGTAGGGAGGAAAAAGATTCAGAGGATGGTAAGTGTTCAAAACATACCTGGAAATGATGTCGCTCCCTCTGAACCCGGATGACCTAGGTTTCACTTTGTATGAAGCAGGAGGACTGGGATTGCTAAAACTGGAAAATCTCCTAAAAAGAGACATCGAGCAAAGGGAAAATGGAATAAGAAGGCTGCGTAGGGGGACGTGACAGATTCGATGGCATCAAGTATTGGTGTCAAAGAAATGCCTCGGGTCAGAGGCTGAAAGAGACTAGCTTTCTTGGTGAGTACATGAAAGACCCCTACCAAACCCTAGTATCCATCTCGTTAATTTTGTTTTTTCGACGAAAGTGTTGATCGCCAAAAAAAAAGTCAAAAAAAGAAAAGAAAACAAAAGGAAAAGTTATTTTAAAAATATATAAAAATACTTTTCTTGTGCTACATGCACAATGTTTTTGAGTTCAATTGTGACTCTTGCAAACAGCTGGACAACGAAGTCCAATACGAACTCAATCTTCCAAATCCAATATGAACTCCATCTTCCAAACCGTGCACTCTATATAAAGAGGCACAAAGAAGAAGAAAAAGAGAGAGGCAAACATAGGGGGCGGAAGACAAAAGGACAGAGGCAAAAACACGGAGGCGGAGCAAAAAGCAGGGAACAAGAGAAAGGCAGGAGCAGGCAGAATCAACACAGACAGAACAAAAGAGGAGAAGAAAGAGAAGAGAACAAGCAAAGCAAAAAGCAGAGGGAAAGAAGAAAAGAAGCGGCGAGCCAACAAGAAGGTGGAGCCCACTCTCTAACTCTTTACTTCTTTTGCAGGATCTCTATCTTTCGGCCTCGTTCCTCACTCCGCCAGAAGCCCGCAAGCCATCTCCCCCTAAGGCGAGACGACCACGCGAGGTAGCCATAAAAAAGAAGGCGAGATGACCTCGCCCCCTCCTCCTTTCGTTGCAATAATTATGTAGCCGCTCGGCCCTTACTCTTGTACACAACGCCGTGCATTTCGCACAACAAGCCGTACAAGAGAAGGAAACAAGCATCCCTGCTAAAATATTGTCAGGCGAACAGGGATGGCCTCAGAAGACTAGAAGTCCAGGCGAGCCAGGCGACCTCATATCGAAGCAAGAAACCCTAAGGGGTAGCGAGCCAACATTCAAGCCAAAACATGAACCTTAAGGGGTGGCGAGCCAACAATCAAGCCAAGGCAGGAACCCTAAGGGGTGGCGAGCCAACAATCAAGCCAAAACATGAACCCTAAGGGGTGGCGAGCCAACAAGCAAGCCAAGGCAGGAACCCTAAGGGGTGGCGAACCAACATCCAAGCCAAGGCAGGAACCCTAAGGGATGGCGAGCCAACAATCAAGCCAAGGCAGGAACCCTAAGGGGTAGCGAGCCAACAATCAAGCCAAGGCAGGAACCCTAAGGGGTGGGGAGCCAACAATCAAGCTAAAGCATGAACCCTAAGGGGTGGCGAGCCAACAATCAAGCCAAGGCGGGAACCCTAATGGGTGGCGAGCCAACAATCAAGCCAAGGTAGGAATCCTAAGGGGTGGCGAACCAACATTCAAGCCAAGGCAGGAACCCTAAGGGGTGGCGAACCAACATTCAAGCCAAGGCATGAACCCTAAGGGGCGGCGACGTGACTTTACCCTAAGGGGTGGCGAGGTGACTCAACCCTAAGGGGCGGCGAGGTGATTTTACATCGAAGCAGAAGCATAAGGGGTGACGAGCTAATATTCAGAAGCTCTTAGCCCAGGCGAGGCGAGATGATGTCACAGGCGAGGCGAGATCCATTCATGCAGAAGATGAAGCAAGTCGTGGAGTCCGCTCAAAAGTGAACACGCGGAGTCCGCTTACAGATATACACGCGGAGTTCGCTCACAAATGACCACGCGAACCCCACTCACAAGGGAACACGCGGAGTCCGCTCATAAGCGAACATGCGGAGTCCGCTCACAAGCGAACACGCGGAGTCCGCTCACAAGCGAACACGCGGAGTCCGCTCACAAGCGAACACGCGGAGCCCGCTCACAGACATGTACAAGCAGTCCGCTCACAGACATATACGCGGAGTCCGCTAACAAGTGAACATGCGGAGCCCACTCACAGACATGTACAAGCAGTCTGCTCACAGACATATACGCGGAGTCCGCATACAAGTGAACACGCGGAGCCCGCTCACAAACATGCACAAGCAGCCCGTTCACAGTCATACACGCGGAATTCGCATGAAGGAAGCAGTTCGCCTACAAGGGCAGATCACCTACGCCACTATCAAAGACTGTGGCCAAAGCCAGTCAAGCTTTCTGCTACATCACCTGTTCCGGTTGCCTAAATCAAATCAACAGACACTCTACCAAATTAAGTGTCCACAAGAAACACAGTTAACGGACTCCAAATACGTCTGTTAAACCAAAAGCCGGCATTAAGCCATAAAGCCTACAAACCTTTTATGAACTACGGTCAGTTTGATCCCACAAAGGGGTACGTAGGCAGTCTAGCAACCCACTAGATGCAACCAAAATTCTAAACAGAATCCCTGACACCACCAGTCAAATTCTTCCAGTCCAAATGATCTTGGTCAAATTCCTAAAGCACCAGAAAAATCAAATCCATAACCAAATCTTTTCAAACTACATTGGTTTGATCCCTTTACAAGGGTATGTAGGCAGTCTGGACTTAAATCTGGATGCAACCACCAACCCAAATAAATTATCGGATCGCCTGAAGCCAGAATAACGCTCCTAAGCTCAAATGCCTTCAGACACAAATCCAAACACATCCTAAAGTCAAAGCCCTCCAACGAGTCATTCACTTGTTGGAACCCTTGAACTACGAGTGACTTGATCCTCTCCAAGATACATAGGCAACCCATTTCCAAATATGGGTGTAGTCACAAAAACAAACAAACCTACAACGGTCTCTTGGTAAACGGAATCAAAGGGTGTTCCCTTGTAACAAGGGATTGTAATTAAGAGACACATCCTGTCTTGAATGGATTGAACCAGACATAAATTAAAACTCTATCTTAGTCAATAAGATAGGGTGAAGTTATGTTGGGTATACATGCATTTACAATTTTTGCCCAACAGAAAGGTGCACCAATAGCTCTTAGGCCTCATATCGATATATGTTTAGATCTTTACTGAATTTGGAGTGGTAGGCTCAATGCTTTCTGGTCTGGTTCGTAACGCCTTTTGATAAAAAAAGAAAGAAAGAAAAACAAGGATGTACATGCCTTGGTAAAAAAGATCAAAATCATTTTTCTCAATTATTGATTTCTTTTGCTTTTTTTTTCTTGGTAATATTGATAGTTGTGTTTAATTAGCTATTGTCTGGTCTGTCATTTTGTTAGGACAAATATAGACTTCTAATAACACAAGGGTGCGTCTATTTCCAGTTTTCCACCCTACCATCTTTTTTTTTTTTGAAATTACCTACCATCTTCTTTGTTCACCCTACTCGCTCATTCCACCCTACATTTTTAATATTAAATTTAATTATTTCATCCATTTCTTTTACCAACAATATCCTTATATGACATATACAATTAAAAAGTTATTTTAATTATGAAAACCACTCATTCAATTTAAAGAAATCAATAATAATAAGGTATTCTCCTAAATCATAGTCTGATTCACTTCTATTTTTTTTTTCAAAATCAGATTAAATGTTTGTTCATCTATTTCAATTCAAGTCAAAAGATTTGTATCTTAAAAGTTGTGAGCAATGAAGAAGTTCCCTTCCAGAGCGGTACTCCTCATTTTGCTTAGTTTTATGTAATATTTTCACATCTCCACCGTTCAGTATCTAGAACATAGTGTGTAGATCATTCCTGCAAAGTTTCATCCAATTTGGAGATCGTTTGAGCTTCCGTAATTGTGATTTACACGAACGGTTCCATTTGGACAGATTTTATTTAGTTGATTCATTTAATCTAATTCGGTACCCGAATGATTTCCAAATTAATTGGAAGAAATTTTGTAGAAATGATCTACACACTATGTTTCAGACACTGAACAGTAGAGATGTGAAAATGTGACATAAAAGTGACCAAAATGAGGAGCACCACACTTTAATAGAGCGGTATCCCACTCTGGAAGGGAATTATACACACACACACACACACAATTCCCTTCTAGAGCGGTGTCCCGTTTTGAAATTATAGTGTAGACCTTCTTATTTCGCTCACTTTCAGGTCGCATTTTCACATCTCAACCGTACAATGTCCAGAACATAGTGTGTGTATCATTAATGCATAGTTTCATCTGATTTGGAGATCATTTGGGTACCGAATTAGATTAAATAAATCAATAGAACAAAAATTGTCCAAGCAGAATCGTTCGTGTAAATTACGATTACTGAAGCTCAAATGATCTTCAAATTGGATAAAACTGTACAGAAATAATCTACACACTGTGTTTTGGACACTAAAATGTGGAGTTGTGGAAATGCAACCTAAAAGTGAGAGAAATAAGGAGGTCTACACTTTAATTTCAAAGTGGGACATCGCTCTGGAAGGGAACTATATATATATATATTTATATTTATATTTATATATATAGGCCGGTTTCGAGAGCAAACGTCCATAAACCTGTAAAAATGCGGTCGTCTCTCCCTTCTAAGCCATCAACCGCCGACGACGTCTCTTCTCTTGCCAGAAGGATCGTATTCGAGCTTGATCCATGCAAAAGACTGATTAGTGATTGGCTCGTGAGTCATTTTGAGATTCTTCAGTTTGTAAGCCAATGGTTTCCCAGTCAGTTCGACTGCTTCGATATCATCATACTCCAGCGCAGCCTCAGTCTCCTCCTGCCTCTGGTAATAAGGATCAAACATGGGGGACTGAAGGCTTAGTGCCCCCACTGTCCTGTTTCTCCCTGGTACGTACGTCCCCTTAGCAGCATTCACTTTCTCATCCATTTCATTGAGGATTAACTCGTAGCTGCCGACCTTGTTAATCAAGTCGCCCATGGATGTGAAGCGTTCCCCATGGTGCTTCAGCCGCTGGCGAGGCTCGAGACCACGAATAGCCAACTTAATGGCTTCCTGTTCGGGTAGCAGGTAATCACACTTGGCCTGTTGGATCTTGAAGCGTTGAAGGAAGGAGACTCCTGAGTCCATGCTTTGCTGACTCATTTAGGTGAGGGAGTCGAGACTGACCTCTGGCTCAATGGTGCCGTAGGTTTCCTGGAACAGTCTCTCCATGGTAGGCCAGTCTGCGATGGATCCTGGCTTCATCCTAGAGTACCAAGCTGAAAGCAACTCCGGACAGAGAAGTCCCGAAGAGTTTGAGCTTGAGAATGTCATTATTCTCATATTGGCCGCACTGGACTTTGAAGCGGGCCATATGGGTTGCTGCATCTTCCTTCGTTTCCCCTGAGAAGGTGGTGAAAACGATGTTCTTGAAACCATGGGGGGAGGGTACTGCGCCACACTATCGGGGTAGGGGTCGCGATACTGCAAGTCAACATCACCTTTTTCGGTTTGCTCCTTGACTATAGAGGAGATAAGCTAGCACCAGTCGACTGTCGTCACAGATGCGGACTCCGTTCCTGCCTTATGGTTTGACCATGCAGAGAAACTGGCGGCCTGTCCACCATTCTTGGGAACTGGGCTGGAATGAGCAAAAAGTGGGTCATCTGGTGTCCCGGCTCCCTGGCGTAGCGAGTTGTTAAATCCCTTGAAGGGAGCAGCAGAGCCATGCGGGGGAGGATTCTTTGAAGTTCCAGCCCCTAGTGCGAACTGCGGGGCTTTCTGAGTCCCAACCTTAGGGTTTGCCCTAGCGCGCCAATGATGTCAAAGGCAGGACTCTTTGGTGTTTGGGGCCTCACTCTGTCTTCCACTTCCAAGACTCTCAGGCTCAACCTATCATGTTTTTCTTTGAACTCTTCGAGTTTTTCTAGGTTGTTCTTGTTTCCGAAGAAGGATGCATCATGTTGTTGTTGGAACTTGGCATCGTGTTCGTCGAAGCGGCGAGCTTGCTCATCCATGGTTGTGCAAGTGAGCGACAAGGTCTCTGCGGTCTGCTTCACGGTCTCCGCGTTCTGATCCAGATCCTTTTGGATCCGTTGGAGGGAACCGTTGACCAAGCCCTTATCTTTCCTTACTTCGCCTACAAACTGGTTGAAGTCCTCAATGAGTACGGCGAGGTTGTGCTGGTTTGCTTCCCAAATGATCTTGTCCCTTTTGGCCTGTTCAACAAGGCCGTCAACCTTCTCAGCAAGGTCGGTGACATTTTGTTGGGTGGCAGTGGCCTCGAGTCGGCCTTTAAGTTCCTCAAACATCTGGAGGATTCGCTCTATAGGCAGAGCAACTCTTGGGTTTTGGGTCGGCTGTGAGCCTACCATTGTGGTCTCGCTGAAGTCTGGGTTACTAAACTGAGCAAGAACCCGTTCTTGAGTTAGAGAATGACAAGCCGCGTTGTTATAGGGCTTGTACCGTAGTGATCTGTGCTTAAGACAAGAAAGCTGAGGCTTTCGCTATGGCGATTCCTCTGGTTTCCCTGTTATGAATTGCTTGTACTCCCTGTCCCACCGGGTGTGCAAATGTTTTGGCCACGATCCTCAACGTGTGTGCGAGAGGTGTTGAGGGCGTGCCACCTCGCGAACAAGGAAATGGTTGTATGCGAGATCTTGACTTCTTGATCAGGGGGAGGGGGTTTCCAGGCGCCACCTCAGATGAGGAATTACGAGCACAAGACAATTTGATACTCATGGTAGGACGCAAGCAGAGCAACAAAGGGAATCAGGGTGATCGGGGGGCGAGTCCAGGAGGGCTCTGAACTAAGGTGCGGACGCTCTTAGCGTTAGGGTTTCAAGTACCTCGAAGAGATTCAACTAGGTTGAAAGGTTTTGTTTGTTGTGTTTGAGTTGTTGTTTTTTGAGAGAGAGCTTTGTTAAGGTTTCGAGCCCCTTTATATGGTGGCTCGATTTGCGGCTGAAGAAAGATAATCATAGTTCAAGTCAGATTCCGAAACCCTAATCTCACAAGGACACTGCTAACCCGTGCGGACCAAACACTTTGTGACACATGTCCAGTCTGCAACTCCGCATGGGTTTTTGCTTCCGCGCTGCCAACTGTAGTCTCCTATATGAACTAGACTTAGGAATATCCTTATCCCGTGGGGTGTCACAGTCTTTGTGAAAACCTAACTCGCGCAAGACTCAAACCATCTCGCGGGCCAAAAGAAGGCTTTTTAATTAATAAGGGCCACATGGATTGACCAAAAACATGTCAAAATACTGGTGAGAGTCTCCAACGATTAATGTGATGCACGCGGACTCCGCCTATGCCTTCTTCGCGAAGCCTCCCACACGAGCCAGTTCACCAGCTCGCCTCGATGTAATCCGCTTGCCTCACCTACGCGAAGTGTCAATCTCGCCTACGCGAAGTTAGCTAGTAATTCCGCACGTGAGCTATGTAGTTCGCGTGAAGTCCATTCCGCATGCAAACTGCATAATTCGCGCGAAGTCCCGTTCGCATGCGAACTCTGTAATTCAGCTCGCGTGGTCTCACTGAAGGGCCATCACTTGTAAACCCAATGAATTTGGGCTCGTCGGTGTGACATGGATCAATAATTTAATTAATAATCACATAGACATTTACTGTCCAGTAAAATATTAATTTGGGCGTAAACAAGTCCAACAGGGCCCAATAGTAGAGGCTCGGCCCAACCATCCATGCTCCCAGGATTTCTGCAACGTCATCAACTGCCCAACTTGCCGCCGCCACCTCCTTGCACTGCCCCACCGCCGCTTCGCATCCTTACACGCAGGACACCTCAGATTTCCGAGCCCAGACCAAGCACAAGGCTTTGTGACCTCGTCTCTGCCATGATATCGAGACCCCGACCAAATCCCTGATTCAAAGCGCGATGGATCCGCTGCCAGCAGCAAGTCATCTCTCGCTGCTCCTCCCTACCCATGCTTGCCTCTAAAAGAATAGGAACAAATCAAACAAGATCTGTCCAGGCCAAAGAAAATCAATCATCCTCTCTCTTTGGACAGCCACGCCTCTTCCATGGTTCCATGCTATAGACCCGACCTTCAATCCCCTCCCAGACCGGAACGCAGCGGCGAGATAGTCTTTGAGGTGTTTAAGGTGAGTTGTGGCTTGGTTGGTTAAGGTGTTTAACTGACAACTTTAAGGTCACGAATTCAAACCTCACTGACATATGTAAGGTGTGTGAGTTATTAATAAAATAATTTAAAAAAAAATTATTTAACCTTATTGGATCTATCATAAATAGAAATACCTCGTCAGACGACATATTTTATTGGTAACTACATGTATTGGGTGAGACTAGATTTTTTACTTTTTTTTCTTTATCTGATAAATAACTCAAATGTTTTCCGTATGAATGGGAGAAAATAGAAAAAAAAATTTGTTGAATCTCTCACTTCAACTCTGGCCACTAGGCTTTAACTGACCTACTAAAACGACTTCGTTTTGGCCAATATCAGTAAAAAATCCCCCGAGTACGCGACCTATAAAGTAGGCTGTAGTCCACCATTGGCGAAGGTTATAGATTGTCCGCTCTCTACAGTTTGGTTCTCGCCCAGAGTCCACGAGTAAGCCCTCTCCTCCTCTCTATTCAATTTGATTACCCATGCTTTTAGCTGTTGATTAGTTCAGTTAACACAGCTCCAGTGCTATCAATCTGCGATTGTTTTGTTCTTATGATTTTGATTGGTTCGAATTTCTGATCTATTCGTTGGGTCTTCAATTATGGATTTAAATATTTTGGTTTTTCGCTTCGGATTCTATTGGGGTTTCTGTTGATCTTATTATGATAATCTTATGGAAATGCTAGATTCTACACTCTGCTAATTCTTGCTTTGAGATCTAGTTCTCGTTATTATCGGTTGGTCCTAGGGTTTTATTTATCTATTTTTAAATATTATTTTATTGATATTTTTGTATGGCGGTTTTTGGGTTTTGTGTTCTTTTGCTGAATGATGTGTATTAAGTTTTATGGTTTTTTGGAGTAACTTTTTTGTTGTTGTTTGATGGGTGTAGTCAGCTGGATTGGAGGCTCCTCCGTGCTCGTGTTGTGAGTCGTCTAAGCTTCTCTCTCTATATTTGCTAATGTAAGTCTTGCAGTTTTGGTTTATTGTTAACATATTTGTCATAAATGGCTTTGGTTTACAAACATATGAGTTTTGTTTTCTTTGCATATGCATGCACACACCCCATTCATGATTAATTTTGTGGCAAGAATGAAAATAGCGTCCATAAGGCTTCTACATTAATGTTCTTTACACTGTTCTATGGTTTCTAGCATCCTTCATTTTTAAGGTGTGCTTTGGTTTAATGTCTGGTACCTCCAAACCCAAAGCTCGGCTACATCACTTCACTGCATCATATAGGAAACTCCCTGATTCTGCTGGTCTGCTTGGATATCCTTCACCTGTTATAGAAAACTCAAATATGCACCAGATTATTGCTTTCACTGCTTTCCTTAGATTAGTGCCTCCCTTTTCCACTACAAATTGGGATTAAGCATAAATTGATTTGATAGACCTGACTCTTCTCTCCCAGTTTTACAATAGGCGAATACTACAAGGTAGCACCTCCACAACCATTATTTTTGTTTTGTCTAAGATAGGTGATGACTTTGATCTTGTGTACTTATGAAAGAAGTCAGAAAGAGAGTGATCTAGGAAGTTTGAAATGTAAGCTAGGAAAACGAACCAAATTAAATTATCATATTCTTAGTAAGAAACCAAGTTTTATCTTCTGAAGAGGTGGATTCTTTGTATAAATAGTAATTACCATCGAATAAGGTAATCGATCGAGCTTTAGTATGCAAATTCATCAGGTAACTCTTTGGAGTATCTGATACATATCCATGCATATGTGCAGCACAGACAATGGATGAAAAAATAAATAAACTTGGTGTGTCCATGAATCACATATGCCTAGAAACACCAAACACCGACATACAGGATGGCATTACATATCAAGCCAGATGGATCGTTATTTTCACTAAAGATAAAAACCTATCTACCAGTACAGATACGAAACAAAGCTCATGAATTCACACATCGAAGACTTATCATTTTATGTCATAATTCATCGAGCTTGAGATTACTGTAATTTCGACTTTAAGCTCAAGATAGCAGGATGCATTTTGGTTAACAGAGGTATGCTAGATATTTCTAAAACATGTATTTTTAAAACAGAATAGAAACTCTTCATTTGTCATTAAGAAATCAAGAAGGAAGTTAGGGTTCAGCCCCCATTAAAGACAAAGTACTACAGAAGATGAGGGGGCTAATAATATATTCTTGCATCTTTATTCTTGTTATTCAAACATTTTGTGATGTATTATGTGTAGAATTCATGAACCTTTGCTTCGTTAAATTTGTATGTTGTCCACACAGAATCTTTTTGGTGTGTTTGGCTTATTGAATCGTCATGTTTTATTTTGTGATCATGTCATATCACATCCTGCATCCTTGTCTGTGCCTCATAGATGCATGCATGCTCATATCACATCCTGCATGCTTATAAGCTTTTTTCCACTCACTTTTTTAATCTTAAAACATGTAGGGCGGACGAGGAACCTGTTGATCAGAAGAAGTACCTTGAAGACTCATGCAAGCCGAAATGTGTGAAACCATTTCTCCACTATCAGGTATTTTGCAGCATTTTGGAAATTTGTACTTGATATTGTTGGCCAGTAAAAGATAAATACTACTTTAGAGTACATCTGCATCTTTGTGGCTGGTATCTTTTAAAAGTTATTTGATTGCCTATGTTTGAAACGATATTGCTAACAGTCTATGTAAACCACTTCAAAGTAAAGAATAATGTTATTGGGTCATGTTTGTGTTATGTTTCTTTCACCTGTCCCTCCAAGCACATTGCTGTCTAAAAAGTCTCTTAATTCTTTACCATGGAACCGGGGATGGACATAACCTGGACCAGAGGTGCACGTATACCTGGCTACAAAGGATAGCCATGGTTTCAATGCTTGATTATCTTCAATTCTTCATTTACCCTCTAGAATTATGACATAAAATGATAAGTCTTCTTTATTTGAGCAACTAGCTCTGTTCACTCCCATTTTCATGTCAAAAACAAACCTTAAGACCAGATCCAGTAAGCAAGCTTTTTTCCTATTGCTTTTATGTGGTTGCAACCGTGCCTACATCTCCTAGGTGGTGACAATAAGTATAGTCCAAGTTGTAGAATTAAACCAGATGCCATATCATGTGGGCATGAAAGACATGGAATACTCATGATTGATCCTTTGCATAATGCAACGTGGAGGTTTGGTCATCTTTGTCTGACTAAAGCATATGATTTTTTTCTTTTGTTTTCGTCTTTCTTTTTTGTTCTTTTATTTGGGGTGTTGTTAAATGTACCCAGCAAATTGCTTAATAGACCCAGCAACAAAATATTCACCGTTTAGTTCCAATATTACCCTTATCAACACCCAGCATCAACTTGCATCAGCCTTGACTCCGCTCCAACTCCGCTCAACAGTTTTTCCACGAATCACAGTATGCAGTCTTCAATCTCACTGTAATTTATGGGTATATGCTAGTATGCAACGGGGCTCTGTTGCTTTGGATTAATTTAGATCTTTAATTGGAGATTTCCTACTGATAGAGTTTCATTCACCTGGAGTTAATTGCAATGACCCAACAACGAATCATTAGCTCATGATTAGTAAAGTAACAAAATATATCTATCTACCTCACTAAACCATGTTCCTTTGCAAGAGAGCCATGATCTCAATGGTTCCAATATATGGATTGAATCTCAACAACCCAATTGAAAAGTATGATAAACTGTTGAACGGAGAAGTATGTGTGTTCTTGAAAGGAGCACAATACACTTCAATTTAAAAATATATAGTGATGAAGGCAGTGGAATGGGGTTTGCCTATGAAGATCTGTCGTGAAACCTGCTGAAGCATAGTTTGAAGGTGGAGAAGAACACTTGCATTTGCATTTGACGGTTTTGACATATGTAAGGATAAAAGTGGAAATATGAGATAAAATATTTGTTACTGGGTCTATTAAACAATTTGCTGGGTACATTTAGCAACACCCTTTATTTGGATACAAACTAGCAGTGCAATTTTCAAGACTATTAAACTCAGCATAGGGAGATGATAAGATCCACTCGTAATGTAATATACAAACAAAAGGGATTAGAGTCACTCGAGGTGGTTGAGGTGATTGCTGAATTAACTTTTATATTGGTAATTCTGAGGCATGAGTATTGTTCTGAAACAATTTATTGGAATTTTGTTGCTTTTTCACTTTATATAGTGTCTTTCTCTGTTTACTGGAAAATGACTGGTGGTTGAATCTAGATGGCAAACTTGAAGGTTGTGAAACGTACTTAACCCAAAACATAAGAGAAATAGATATGGATTAGTAAACTAGATGCCGTTATTATTCAATCAACCAGAATGAGTACGCCTCATATATACTGATTTCTCCATAATTTGCAACAGGATTGTGTGAAGAGGATCCAAGGCGATGAAAGCGGCCACAAGCATTGTACTGGACAATATTTTGATTACTGGTCTTGTGTCGACAAATGTGTAAGTATGGCTTTGAAATTGTATTGAAACTGATTTATTTATACTTTTGTATCTTCCGCTGAAACATTCTTCAATGCAGGTCGCACCAAAGCTCTTTACTAAGCTGAAGTGATGTGGCGTACTGTTGTACACTGAGAGCATTTTTCCTTTCTGATGTTGAAACGTCTAAACGTTTCAGAACGCTGTATTTTATTACTGGAAGCAGTCTTGATGTTTGGTGAATTTTTTCAGAACTTGAGTTATCAATAAAAGAAGCCCATTGTTAGAATTCATTGAATACAGATTGCCCTAGTAGTTTGAATTCTGACTGGAGGTATTATCTGAAGTTATGAATTATTATGTTTTACCTATTCAGTTTACGAACTAACCCCAAATAGCAAGGTGAACCCTTCCGTTTCCATCATTATCTGCATAGAAGATCTCTACTCACTCAGTTTCACAAATAGAAGCATGAATTTAACAGTCCATAGCATAATCAAGCCAATCTACTTGTGCAAGATTTGACAATTTACCATCTCATCCTGCCAATATACCCTGAAATCTATCGGATGATGTTGATGATGTTTGGAGACCGAAAGAGAGTGAAGCAGTGGCATCTCAAGTATTTGCCAAGGTTTGTCGCAAGAACATAACCACAAAATGAAACTGATGATTCTGGCAAGCATCTTGTCAGTCCTAGTGTAACTAATCTCTTGAACCCAGAGAGCTCCCAGAACATACCAAGACAGAACATTATCAAATCATCTAAAACTCTAATAAAAGGACAAAGATCCAGAAGCACAAACTGGTTCCCATCATCCAACTCAGCAGTGATTAGGTCAGCTAATTCTACATGCATTGGAAAAATTGAAGAAAAGATTGCTTTGATATGAATTTAAATTGATCGTGTCAACCCCAACAAGCTGCAACATTCCATTTGAATATGAATTTGATCAAACGAATGACTCGAGCAAACTTCTCATCTTTACGCATGATTAATTTGGTTGTTTTGCTTCGATTCGGACATGTAACGATTTAGACAAGTGCTTGTGGACATGAAATTCAAATTCTCGAGGCCTAGATTCACTTAGGCGTAAATCGTTTAAGAAAGGAAAGATTTGACTACGCTTGTCACACTTCAACATGGAGAGACAACTTTCGGTTTGAGGAGAATGCCTTCTGAGTAGGTCGAATCACAATCGAGATCAATTCAAGTAAGGTGCTCAGTCACAGAATGCCAAAAATCTTCAGGTATGAGGAGATTTGGTTAATAACTCCTAGTAATGCAAATGCTTCAATTGACCGGAGAATTTTTCATGTAATTACCAATCACAAAAAATTAAAGTTTGCAATTTCGGCAAACCAAACGAGACCAAAAGCGTAACACCATTGTGTTGCAAAAGGTAAACCAACAGCCACTGAAAATAACTCTAGAAGACAAAAACCAACCCGTTGCAAATCCAAAATCAAAGGCAAACAAAGTTTACTTTTGTTTTGTTCTTTAAAGGGAGGTTTATAAACAACTCGATTTTAACCGCTTGTTGTGGTAAAGACGTAAAGTTGGTCGAGCTGCGTTATGTCAAGAGCTCGTGTCCTAACTCTTACTAGTTTATGTTAAGCAGGTGTAAGGGGTTTCTGAGTTCTCGTGTGTCTTTGAAAAAATAATCTCATGAATCTCAATCCAAATACTAACTGGATAGAAGTGTAACCAACTTACTAACTTACTAACATAACCCAAACATACATACGACTGTCTCACTCTGGAGTTGAAAAAAAAAAAAAACTAACTCGAGTATAAAAGACGAGAGATACCAAAGCAAGACCCGAATTTGAAGAAGAAAAAAAGGAAACAGCGAGAGCTGAGGGTTAGATATCATTTGGGTTGGGTAGCAATGGATTCCAAGGCTCTAGCAAAATCAAAGAGGGCTCACTCTCAACACCACTCCAAAAAGTACCACTCCCCAAATCAGAAAGCGAAGGATGGAGCCAAGCCAAACAAAGCCTCGGGAAAGCAAATCCCCACAAATTGGGATCGTTACGATGAAGAACTCGATTCGGGTTCTCAAGATGCTGCCTCCGACATTGTTTTGCCCAAAAGCAAAGGCGCAGACTATACTCATCTGATTGCCGAGGCACAGTCCCAGTCCCTGTCTCAGTTCGACGACGATGTTCTGTCTGGTATGTTCTTTGCTTCGTAGATAAAGCATGTGTGTTTTGTCCGATTTGTTTCTGACAACGTTGTAAAATGCAGTGGAGTGGAATAAGGGGATTATGTCTATGCTTTCAGCCCGGGGGGAGAGCATTCTGTCGTGGATTGGGGATGATAATTTTGTTGTGGATGATAAGACAGCAGCTGCACAGCATGAGGTAATGCACATGACGTTGTTATTGTTAATATGAAGTTACGCCGATGTGAAAGAGAGATTATTAGAGGTAGAGTCTGTGCTGTTTGTGGTAGTTTATATCTGATGGTAAAGGCTAAGAAAGCAGATTCGTATTTAGTAGACAATCAGTGTTAAATTGTTAATGGGTGCATACAGACACACAGATGACAATCAGTCTGTTATTTCTATTTCATTTTATTGTTTGTTTTGTTGTTTATGTTGGAAGAAACTATAAGACCTTCTCCTCCTCCCACATGAATTGTTAGAGCATTATAGGAGTTGTCACACTAATAGATCCCCATGACAAATTGCATGGAGACCCCTGAGAATTCTAATCTTCATCAGACATCAATCTTATTTGGAAACAAATTTTAGCACCAACAACAAATGCTGAAATATAAAGGTTTTGGAGCTACATTGATAATTTGTAGCTGGGGGTTGTTTGAGGTCTGGGAAATTCTCTATAGTGATGGAAGCCCAAGTTCAGTGCTTCTAGGGGATTAAGACAAGGTGATCCCCTGTCACCTTTTCTTTTTACTGTTGTAGTGGATGTTTAAGTAGAATTATCCCCTATCCCAAATGATTCAAATATCTATTTTCTTGCACTGAACCTGGTAGAACCAAACTCACTCTCTCCAGCATATCATACCATTTCCTATTTATTCGATATCAGTACTATTCTAAACCAAGGTCACAAAAATATAGGTACAAGGACGACAACCAGTCTTGAAGTAAGAAATTATGGCGAATAAATACATTGGGTTGCGTTGTCAAAAAACTTATAATTAGTTTGAATGAAATAAAAAGGAGCAAAATATAAATGTAATAGCATGTTGCTTTTTGCTACATGAAACTTTTGCTGTGAAAGAAGTTTTAAGATATGCACTTAGATTTCCTTTTCTTATAATTTCTGGCTGGAGTTACACTGAGGGACTGAGCTTTTATTTATTTATACCTCATGCAGGTATCCTTTCTATCGTTGAATTTGCATTCCCTTGCAGAACAACTGGAGAAAGTAGACTTATCAGAGAGGCTTTTCATCGAGGCTGACTTATTGCCTCCAGAACTGGTATGATTTCCTTCTGGGGTTTTTTGGATTATTAGTTACTGAAATAGTATTTTGGTCTTCTCTATGAAATTCTATATTATTTAATATGTCATCTGCAGTTGGTAGCTGACAATAATAATTGAATAAGTAGATAATTGTAGACTACTGTGGACTTCATTCATATTTTCCGGGGTTTAAATTGGGTATATGTATCACGAGTAATACTGATAAAAGCATTCGGAGGGATATGGAATTGATGTTAAGATGGTGGTCAGAATTGGACAATTGGAAATGCCTGGATTTATGTATGCAAGTACTATTTTCAAGTAAGTGACCAATGGATAAGATATGAGAGCGATTTTATTCTTGATGTATCAGAGGTAGTATTTAGAGACTTACTAGGACACATCCTCATATTAATTAGAACGTGTCTTAGATGCTTATTCCTTTTTTCTTTTTCTTTCTTTTTCTGAGGGAGTACTGTACAGATTCTCATGAAATGTCTATTCATAGGATTTTGATTGTGTACTACAAAAAATCTGACACACATGACCTTGTTTATGCAACAGAATCCAGAGGGTCTAGAGTCAACTAGCAGCCAATCTGCTGATCAGGTGCAAGGAACATTCGTTAACAAAGGAGCAAGAGTAATACCTGAAGCATCAATCAGTGGTGAGTTTCCTGAAAAGATCGATGTTGCAGATCAAGATAGTGAGATTATGTTATCAAGTTCTCCTGACAGTGATTGTCTCGATTCAAACCTGGGATCAATTTCACTCAAGCAAATCGATGTTGATCTGAGTAAACATGGAAAATCCACCAGACAATCGAGTGTGAAACCTTTTGCAGACATTCCGATCAAGAATCTTGCCACATTTGAGGCAGCAACTGCAGAGGAAGAACTGGATATGCTTCTCGACTCATTTAGTGAGACCAAGATAAATGATCCATCTATTTTGAGGTCTTTACAGGAAGAAGCCTCTGTGCCTTCACTTCAAGTTCCTAGAAAAGGTACAGATCCATCAATCCTGATGGCTGCCAACCTTGATGATGCGTTTGATGACTTGATGAATGAAATATCTATTCCAATTAACCAAGGTGGTCCATCTCGTCCCCAAGAAAAAATGGCTGTTCATGATTTTCAATCTTCCCATACTGGATCAAAGTCCAAAGTGGATGATTTTGATTCTTGGTTCGATACACTTTGATCTGTTGTAACCTAGAAATCCACATTGGCTTGTATCTCAATAGTTTTCATGGTCACTTTTAGGTCCACAAAGTAGAGAAAGAATCGTTTGTTTAGTTTAGTGGTCCAAAATCGTAGTTTTCCTTCTGGAAATGATGATGACCATCGTGTCCTGTGATAGCAGTCATTCTACTTGCAGTTTTTGCTCTTGGCGATTTTGACATGAATACATGTTTCATTTTCTTATTAGGAACTATGAAAAATGAAAGTTAACCCCCTTTTCTATGGTATCAAAAGCTGTTATATTGATGCCAAGTAGATGACCACCAGAACGAAACTCATGAAACAGTGGGCAATAGAGTACTGCTGAAACAGATAACAATCCAAAGTGAAAAGATGGTTTACCTTTTTTAAGGTAAAGATGGTTTACCACAGCTTGACCTGCAGCTCCTGCTCCATCACAAACACGACCGCCGGGCTTACGCACTTCAATGTCAATAGAAAGCAACCCCCCTTTGCTGTTTGTGTAGTGCATAAGTTTGTCTGCAGCTTTGTCCCCCCAAGCTTCAACAAGGTACAATGAAGTGTCCACATACGGCTGCCGGCTCACCACACTGTCAAAATAAAAGAGCTGCAGAAACAGGATGCAGCTGCTAATGTAGGACTGCCTGTCTTGAAGGTGACTGGAGGACACTCCTTAGCTTTGGGGATCTTCTGGAACTCACTGATTCCCTTCATCAGAAGCTTGAAGGCGTGTTCACACCAGTTGAAGGAGGCTATGGCCTGTGTGTCCCGAAGAGGAAGCAACCACTTCTGCGGTATCATCAATGAGGCACTAGGAGTGAGGATTGTGCTCATTGTGTACAGAACAAACACCCTCTTGAACTTGTCATCCACAGGAGCTGTTTTGTCCCTCAAGTAGTTTTCCAAATCCCTTAACACCATCATTGATTTCCCTTCCTTCGTCCTGAACTGTTGCGCTATCCCCATAAGTTCAGGATTATCTTTAACAGAACCAGCAAATGATAACTCCCGCCCAGCATTCCTCAATCCCATCACCCGAGCAAAGTCATCAGAAGACAACTTAAATGTTTGCCCGTGAATCTTGATCTCACATGTAGTGGGGTCCACACACTCCACAAGATAACGCACGGTGCACTTGCGCAGCCTCTTTCCAGCCATCCTCACCAAAACACCAAAGCCAAGCTCTTCACAAGCTACCTTCTGCGCATCGGTGAACTCAGACACTACGCTCCTAAAGCGTTCTAGAGAGCATCGAGTGTTAAGACTAAACAACTCCACAGCCTCCTCACTCCCAACACAGTCTTCTTTTACGTTCGGTTCCACCTTATACTTTTCCTTCTCATCCAGTGGAAGCTGACGCCACTTTTGGGAGAATTCATAGCGAACTGTCTGACTTAGCTTCTGGTGGGGGTTGGATTGTTTGTGTTGGATGTTGCTGCATTTAACAGTTAAAATAAACATAAGGGTATATAAACAAGAAATATAATCAGCTGTAATCAGAATTCAAAATTAACTTAAGAAAATATAATCAGCTGTAATTATTTCAGTACTTGAAAAGGCTGTCCATTATCGGTCTACTTAATATGAAAGTATGAACTACTGTTTATTCAAGACATTGAGCACAAATCTACTTTTATATTGAAGCTATGTACTGTTTAGAGGAAGTTTACTTTTTTATTGAATTAGTCTACTTTATTGTTGAAGCAATGTACTTTTTTCAGTCCCAACACAGTATTGTAACAACTTCAGCTTACCAACCATAACATACATTACATCCGGAATAAAAATCATCTCAGCTCCCTCACAGTTTGAGTTTCAAATATTAACCGCTCGACAACCAAAACCATATTCATTTCACATTTTAGGTACACATCAAAGAAACAGAATTGTATGCCTTATATAAACAACTGTAAGAATAAACTTACATGAAATTGAAAAGGCTCGACCCATGATTGGCCTTCCTCCTCTTCCCAATCTGAACCAGTTTGCTTGGAGACTTGATGCACTCCTCATGTACCTCCGTTTCAACCCGCACCTCGGTTTGGAGATGTGTCTCGTCTGGTTTCTCTGCCCTTTCGCCGGCGGCAGTAGATGCTTCTGCCCTTGAGGTGTCCTTTCCCCTTTGTTCAAAATCGGCTCTCAATTTATCCATCAACGCTTCCTCTGCCTGTGACATTGGAGGCTTTACTGATAAATCATCCACCCAATCTCGGTTGTCGTTGGTTGGCCTCTTTTCCGATTTCCTCGCCTGTTTTGGTTTGGGTTTGGGGTTTACCACCTTCGCCATTCCAGTCCGATTATCAGACACCGTGGTCTCGCTACAGCTTGGGGCCAAACCCATGATCCTTGAACTCTTTCTCACTCCTCATTCGTTCTGGCTCTGAGAGGATTTTGTTTGCTCTTTCTTTTTCGGGGCCATTTTTGCGCAACAGAGACGGATTTGAGACTGAAAGAATGAAAGGGAGAGGGATTGAGATGAGATGGAGTTCGAGATGGGTTTTTTGCTAGTCAGAGTTGGGGTTCTTTGTGAACAGAAGAGGGAGTTGGGGATGCAGAGAGAGATGAGTGAGAAACAGAAAGACGACGAGTAGGGGATGAAGGGAGTTGGGGTTTTCTGCTAGATCCAGTTGGGAGTCGGAATTGGGGTTTTCTGCTAGTAGAGGATGAAGGGAGTTGGGATGCAGAGAGAGGTCACTGAAAACCGAAGACGACGACTTTGAGCTGTGAAGGAGTAAAACGACGAGTTTACAGAATGAGACTCGTTCTGGTTTTTTCGCAAGAATCAGTTGGGTTTTTTTTTTCGCTGAGAGTTTTATGTGAATGAAAAAGGGAGTTGAATTTGTGAGTGATTAATGAGTGATGGGGTCAATAACAACAATTAAGTTGGGTTAGATTTCCTATAATTCAAATTTTAAAAAACTTAACTGAGTGTTAACATTAACAGAGATGTTAACCGAGTTAGATAACAGTGTTAGTTAACGGAGTTAATAAGTTAGTTAACGGGGTTAGTGACTTGGCTAACGGGGTTAGTGCCACATAAGCGTGGCATAGATACCTTAAGGTATGCAAGGGGAACCCATCTAAGATTTGGGTTTAAATGTTAAGTGAACAAATCCTAAAGATCTAATGAAAATTCCAATTTTCTCTTTCTTCCTCTCCTTCGATCCCTCATCGAATCATTGTATATATGTAATTTCTTAGAAGCCTGATTTGAATTCAGCAAAAATATAAATCCAACAACAAAAGAAAATAAATGAACATATAATGTTGGGAATTTCATCAATCTTCAAAAAGAAGAATATTGGGTGCCACCTCCATATCCGGAATCGACTCCTAAATACTTAAAAATTTGATTTTGAAGGAGGGGAGAACATTTGGGTGTAAGAATCAACTAATTGAAAACGGTACCATTCATTTTTTTTCTTTGATTCAAGATTATGTTCCAATTAAGTGCATGTGTCATAAGTTCATCGGATACCGGACCGTACCGGAACAACTTACATTTTTGGTAATTAGTAAAATGTTTAATTAGTAAAATAGAGTAAATTAGTAAAACACAGTACGAAGAGTCGGTGGTCCGCCTTACTAGGGGTTTCAGTCCAAAGTCGAAACTGTTGCGGCTTTTGCAGACTCCCTTTTCCTTTCTATTGGCGCACACTCATCCTCCTCTACGATTTTCATACTAGGGTTTCGCAGACAGAGAGAGTCCTCAAAGCTCGCGATCGCCGTTGAGCTCGAACGGAGAAGAGGACTCAGGCACGCATCAACGATTGCAGCACCGGTTAGGGATTTGAATTCCGCATTGAATTTTCCTTTAGGTTTTCTCAAATTTACATTCATTGATTTTCTTTTTATTCGTGGTGTTAGGTTTGGCTTCGATTCGAATCGGGAATCGAATTGAATCGGAGGCGAGAGATATAGAGAGAGAGAGAGATGACGAGGTTCAATGTGGGAGGGAAGGTGGTGGACAAGGTGGATTTGATGAGGAAGAAGAAGCTGGCGTGGCGCTTCGATGTGTGGCCTTTCACTATTCTATATGCTCTGTGGCTCACTACAGTTGTGCCTAGTTTGGACTTTGGCGACGCCACTATTGTTCTCGGTGGAGTTGTGGCGCTTCACATTCTCGTTTGGCTTTTCACTGCTTGGTCTGTCGACTTCAATTGCTTTGTACACTATTCCAAGGTATGCTTCAAATTCTTGATATCCTTTATAAAGTTGCTTCGATGGGGTTTGGCTCTCCGATAGAGTTTGAGATGACAATTGTGATCGGCAGCATGCTTGTTAGGAAGAAAGCATTTGCATATTATATATATATATCTAGTTATTGCTTGTTAGGAACTTAGGATGCAATGACATATGAATTAGAGCGACTATTTTTTGGCTGCGGTGGGAGTGAGTTTTTATTGTTGGGATTGATGTTCTTTTGGTCTTCAGGTGAACGACATACACCAGGCTGACGCTTGCAAAGTCACACCGGCTAAATTTTCCGGTTCTAAAGAAGTTGTGCCACTCCATTTCCGTAAGCTTGTATGTTTGTTATGTAGCTGTTCTTTTTTATAATTTTTTTCTGATAGGAAGGAGAGGTTTTAGAGTTAGGATATAGAGGTGTTAATTGAAAGTGACTTAGAAGTCCCTACTACAGTGAAGTGAATGACCAGAATGCCAAGAGCAGACAGTCAACATCAGCCAGTATTAACAAGTTGAACACAAATTTCTTTTATTTCATTTTAATCGGATTCAGTGCATATGGATTATGCATGAATCTCCTACAGATCAATTTTTGCCATGAACACTTGTTTTCGATACATGTTATTATCCGCTGCCAGGATATTCAGCTCTTCATGAAATGTTTACAACTATTTCAATCACACTGCAGCTCGTTGCTCTTATATATTCCTCATCAAAAATTGTCACAGGGATGTGCATCTAGAGGGCTTCATACTTGCTATACTTTGATTCCATCTACAGTGCATTAGATGTGCAAAGTTTTTACCTGTAGAGAAATTAAATTCTGGTCTAGTTACTCTTGCTAGAAAGACGTTAATCAAGTCCCATGATTCACCTTTTGTGTTGTTTTGCAACCTATCCCTTAGTTTGTTGCTTGACACTGCATAAATTTTTTCAGCCCGGAGGTTCTTCGTCCTCAGTGGATATGGAGGAGATTTACTTTGACTTCAGAAAGCAACGCTACATCTTTTCAGATGAGAAGGAGAACTTTTGCAAGCTTCCGTACCCTACCAAGGAAACTATGGGTTACTATTTAAAAAGTACTGGCCATGGGTCTGAAGCTAAAGTTGTCGCTGCTACTGAAAAATGGGGACGGAATCTGTGAGTTACCTTTTTTCTTCTTAAAACTCTTTTGTTAGACTTGTGACTTTTGCCTTTGCATTGACAGATAGTTTCATTTGTTTCTCCTGAGTTTAGAGATAGTTCATTGAATGGTATATTTCTCATGGTTCTTGCATCTTCTTAGTCATTGTTTCTCTGTAGGTGCTTTCTTTAGCTGTTGTTAGTTAGTTAATCAGTGAGTATGTTGTCCCTAAATTGAATATTCCTCTTGTGTTAGAAAAATTTGTTTGTTAGTTAATGCCACACTTGATATATTTTCCCTTTGGAATGAGGAGCTTTTACATTAGCAAAAAGACTGATTCATGAACATTTACCCTTTTCTGAATTCTGATAAAAAGGTTTTGTTTCATATTTATAATCTTAAGAAATAGAAGACTATTTGAAACTTATAATGGGGTGCAGAGGGAAGTCCTGTGGGAGAGAGTCAAGTTCTGGACATCCTTATGGGCTTATACTTCGAAGGAATTTAAGGATTATAGTCTTTCATCCATTATTCTTAACTGGGAAGCAGCTGTAGTTTAATGTCTATGTTTAGCTTTAGTTCTAAAGATGAGCTGCTATGCTATTAGCCCTAGCTGCCCTCTTTTCTTTTTAAGTGGACTCCTTGTCTGCCTTCTTGTTCTTTGCTTTTTGTCTCAATAAAAATCTGTTTCGTTTCAAAAAAAAGAGGAAAAGGTCATGTACTCCCAGTAAATTGAGCTGAGATACTGAATGTACTTATTGTAATGGTGGTTCAATAGCTTATGGAATATTTGATTTGAAGATTGATGACAAAACTTTTTGAAGATTGAATGATAACTTTTAAGTTTTATGAGGGGGTAGGAGTGGAGGAACTATGGATAGAGTGTTTTATTGGTCTCCACTATATGCTTCAGTTGGTGTTTTTTTTTTTTTTGAATATCTCTTATATGTTGAATCTGTAAGCTGTTATGAAGCAACACTCGCTATTGTTTCTGGTTGCTAGTCTCTCTCTCTCTCTCTCTCTCTCTCCCCCCTTTTTTTGTATTAGCTCTAGTCCGCAGAGTCCTTAATTCCTTGTATCAATCTCTTCTTTATTATTTATTGTCTTTTCTTTAAAAGAAAATGATTAGGACTCCTGGGGTAGAAACAGTTGTAACAGCACATTTAATAACCTTGAATTTGATGTTTTGAATTTTGGTTCCTGAATATGTCAGTTTCACCCTTGCCATTTGTGTGACAGTGTGAGTACATGTTCGGTAAAATTTTTTGAAACCTAACAAGATTGTTATTATGAATTAAAGAATTCTTGGGCCTTCTTTTGCAATTGAGTTGATTTTGGTTCCCCAGGTTTAATATTTTGTTTGTTTTCTTCAATATCTTGTTTTCTATTGGCTGTGATAATAATTATCAATAAATTTGCAACACTGGACTGTGGCGCCTTTTGCTAGATGAATTATCATGTTGTTGCTTTGCATCCTCATGGTCGCTGTTAACCCAGTCATCCAAATCAATGTTTAAATATTGGTCACAGAAGGAAAATGTGTTGAAATAACTTAAAAGTTATATGGTAGTTTGCTTTATTTTGTTTATGGTAGTTTAGCTCTTCATGGATTTGTGGATATCTGGCTTTATCATTCGATCTACTGTATATTATTGTATCCCGTGCTGTTTATATGTAATTTACATGAGTCAAAGCTACATTTTATATTCCTGTTTGTATGGCTGGCATATTGTAATTTGTGCATGGTACTCATCATTTCATTCTTAATCATTAATTCATTCAGGTTGGCAGCCTTGTCTGTAAAAAGCCTGTAGTTAATATCTGTGCTGAATAACTTCAACTGGCAACAAACTGCTTTTTAAGCCTGATGAGTTTGGTTGATAATATTTTTATTATTGCTATTTAATGTAGATGTTTGCTGGTTTTGCAGATTTGAATATCCACAACCTACGTTCCAGAAATTAATGAAAGAAAATTGTATGCAGCCGTTCTTTGTATTTCAGGTTCTCTCTCTCTCTGTCTGTCCTTGCACCCATGGTATATATATATTTTTTTCATGCACATACTTATGCATTTTAAATGCAGGTGTTCTGTGTGGGTCTCTGGTGTTTGGATGAATATTGGTATTATAGTTTGTTCACGCTTTTCATGCTGTTCATGTTTGAGTCAACAATGGCAAAAAGTCAATTGAAGACTCTGACTGAGCTGAGACGTGTCAGAGTGGATAGCCAGACCTTAATGGTGCATCGATGCGGGAAGTACGTAATCTACTTGCTGTTTTAATGTTTGTTTTATGTTGTTTATATCTTATAGGTTTGGTAATTTTCAGGTGGATAAAGCTAGCCGGAACTGATCTTTTGCCTGGGGATGTTGTTTCAATTGGACGATCTTCTGGTCCAACTGGAGAAGATAGGACTGTACCAGCTGACATGCTTATTCTAGCAGGAAGTGCTATTGTCAATGAAGCCATTCTCACCGGCGAGTCTACTCCACAATGGAAGGTGATAGCCTCTTTCCAGACTCACTATAACATCTGTTGTTGCCGGAGATTGTTTTCTTAATGTATAATATGATGTAGATGATGTGAATGTGTAATTTTATCAATGGATGCTCTTTTCTCTTATTTTCTCTCTCATTTGATATCGTTGGCATTCTTCTGTTCACTTCTTTTTCCTTTTCCAAGACATTTAGTTTTTGGATCCTAAACTGGATGACTTCTCATTGATGCTGCCTTTTTTGCCACCTATTATCCGGTGGTTGTTGAATTCTACTATGGACCCTTTTTTGTCCCTTTTGCACAAGACTTTCAAAATTACTGATGCATGGGAAACTCTGAAATTCGAATTGCGTGGTGGTTTACTGATTGGAGTTGACTTAAGTTGATCTAATGTCCATGACAATCTTTGTAGACAATACACGGTATTCTATTTTAAACATTTCTTTGCTACGACTGAATCTGAATCTTCAGCCTTTCTTCCTCTTATTAAAGTATCCTTAGAAATGAAATACATGTTTAGGGGCCTCCTTGTTCTTTGCTTTTTGTCTCTATAAAAAGCCGTTTCTTTTCAAAAAAAAAACATGTTATTGTAAATTTTTGAAGCTCTTAATAGGACTGATTCCTGAACTTGCATTTCGCATTTTATCTTTTTTTTTTTCTATTTTTTTTTTTTCAATTTATTTGAAGTTCAGTAAGCTATTGTAGTTTACTAGTGATGATATTTCCTTTAACACTTGAGTTTTGGCTATAGATTTCTTTGAACTGTGGTATTATTACACTTGGTACGAAGACTGTAAATGTTGAAGGATGGAAAGAATAACTTGATTCCCATATACTTATATCATTATATTTTCAGATATCGGTCATGAGCAGAGGAGCTGAGGAGAAGTTGTCAGCTAAGCGAGACAAAAGCCATGTTTTATTTGGTGGGACTAAGATATTGCAGCATACTCCGGATAAGGTTGTTTTGTATTTTTGTTTGTTTTTTAAATTTGAGACAAATGTGTTGGTAAATTTCTTAAATCAACAAACTTGAAAAAATCTCATGGTAACACATCTGTTTATCTCAATTTTTGTTTGTTTTTTAAATTTGAGACAAATGTGTTGGTAAATTTCTTAAATCAACAAACTTGAAATAATCTCATGGTAACACATCTGTTTATCTCAATGGAATTAGGGTTTTCCATTAAAAACCCCTGATGCTGGCTGTGTGGCTGTTGTTCTGAGGACTGGGTTCGAAACAAGTCAGGGGAAGCTTATGCGCACAATCCTGTTTTCCACAGAAAGGGTAATTATTTATTCTTTAGCAATGGTTTCTGAACTCTATTTACTTTATATTCTCTTTCTGTAATATTTATTAATTTTTCTGTAGGTAACTGCTAACAGCTGGGAAAGTGGGCTGTTCATTTTATTCTTGGTCATATTTGCAGTGATAGCCGCTGGTTATGTTCTAAAAAAGGTGAACTCTGGTTCATTCACACGTGCTCTGGGAATCATACCATTATTGTTCTTATGCTTTTCTAGTGGCCATTCTCTGACACTTGGGACTTCTTTCTTGTAGGGCCTTGAGGATCCCACTAGAAGCAAGTACAAGCTTTTCCTTAGTTGTTCACTTATTATAACCTCTGTGATTCCTCCTGAGCTGCCAATGGAATTATCAATAGCTGTCAATACATCTCTCATTGCTCTGGCACGACGTGGAATATTTTGTACAGAACCTTTTCGTATACCTTTTGCGGGAAAGGTATGTTGGAATGACTCCAAATACATTATCCCTTTTTTGTGGTTGTATATAATTATAATGCTTTTATACAAACAAAGTCTCCATCTTAAGAGAAGTAAAGGGGAATATTGTTTGGCCTTACCCTGTACTGTGGTCATACAATGTAATTCCGTAGAAAAATTAATTATAATTGGAAATCTTTTGGATATTTCATTGGCATAATCATTTATTTATTTATTAAGACATTATTTTCTATTAAGTTCAGTAGTTAGATGATTATTTGGAAGGATAATCGTTGGGACATAAAAATGTTGGATTATGCTGCTTTAGTCAAAATCCTATGCTAGATTGGCAGCTTGGGTATGTAGAATGCTAAAATGTGGTTCTCCTTTTTCAAGCAGAACATAGTATTTTTGGTAGTATATGTTCTGATTACTGATAGAATCTTAAGACCTAGTATGCCACTTTATGTGATGCTTGTACTTGCTTTATATTTCACCACCTTATTGTTTTTTTGTCATTAAAATATTTATTGCTGATACTGTCAGGCAATGATAGTACTATTGCACCATGGAAAGTATACTAATGAGACACTTGTATATGTTCCTTCCATGTAGGTCGATATATGTTGTTTTGACAAAACAGGGACACTTACATCAGATGACATGGTATGCCATATTATTAAGTATATCATGCTCATTCGGTTGATGTGATTTTATGTGAATTTTATTACTAATTTGTTCCTTGATCTTCCCCAGGAGTTCTGTGGAGTTGTTGGGTTGGCTGGAAGTACGGATTTAGAACCGGATATGTCTAAAGTAGACTGTCAAACATTAGAAATTTTGGCTTCTTGTCATGCTTTGGTATTTGTTGACAATAAGCTGGTATGCTACTGTTATCATTTTGACATGCTCTTTGCTATCTCTGTGTTGGGCTGAGTTATTTAGATGGTCCACAGAACAACTTCTCCTCGTTTTATACTGCATTTTTTCCTATGATTGAAATTGTATGCCTACAAATTAAAACGAAGCTGCAACTGTAGGCTTCTGTAAAATCAAACTTTGGGCTACAGTTGACATTCCTTTTTTTTTTTTTTTTTTTGCTATTGTTTGACAACATTTTTTCATATTAAAATTCTTATTTTTGTGAGTAATCTTTCACAACTGCATATAGGTTGGTGATCCTCTCGAAAAGGCCGCTCTTAAAGGGATAGATTGGAGCTTTAAATCTGATGACAAGGCCATGCCAAAAAAGTAAGCTGAAACTCCTCCCCGCATAATTTAATATTTAATAGCTCTTTTTATAATTGAAGCTCTGGACTGAATCATGCATCCTTTGATTCTTTTACAGCAGAAATGTTTGTTTGCCAACCACTTCTCTCCCTATTGCCTATTGAATTTTTTATTTTCAAATGTTAATAACAATTTTTTCTTTCATTCTGTTGTTAAGGTTATGGGAATATGTGAGGGTTTGATTATTTTTTAGTTTTCTAGGGACGACAAGGGACTTGATTTGGGGCAATTAATAAGCTTAGTACAAAAAAGTCAATTGTAATAAAATTGAAGTCTGTGATTAGGATATATGAGAGTTAGCTACTCATTAGATTTGCAATATGAAAGTGGCCATTGTGTTGGATGTTGTATCCATATGGAGAGAGAGGTTAAAATGTTGTTTGTACTATTATGAGTGGGGGAACTTGTGGTACAAAAATTGATTTCTTTTTTAGTACAAATAGTAATAATAATTTACATATGTGTTTGGCTAATGGAGTGAAATGATTGCAATTTGTAAAGAATGACAGTTAGCCTAGAATTACAAGGCTGTTCTAGCAGAAATTGTTTTGATGGGGTGGGTCGGTGGGTGGGGGTGGGTGGGGGAGTGATTCCCTGTTCTTGTCAGTTGTGCTAGTTCGAAAATTACCTCCAATTTTCTTTAACCAATCTAAATTTGACCTCCAGTGGATTAAAAGAAGTAGGAGGTCAATCAAAAGGGATGTTACGTAATCAAAATTTCAAGTGATCACAATGTCTGTATTATAAATATACATTTTTCTCCTTGACTTGCAGCAGGGCCATATTTCCTACTAGATCTTGGTTGATTGTTGTCTGTTTTTATGTTGTATTGTTGAGGGTGCATCCCTTGTCCACCACTTCTTTTAATCTTGTTCACAAGTATCTGTTTCTTTTGAAGAACAAGATTGTTTTCGTCTTATTTAATGGATGGACATAATTGTATCTTTATTACTACAAGCATGATTTACTGTTCATGTTTAATTATTCACCACATTATGAGATGGCAAATGTTGAAATTTGATATTAGTTGTGTTGTATGTCGGCTTATTTGAGGTCTCATTGAATGCAGGGGTAATGGTAAAGCTGTACAGATTGTTCAGAGACACCACTTTGCTTCCTACTTGAAACGAATGGCAGTTGTCGTTCGCATTGAAGAGAGTTTTTTCGCTTTTGTGAAGGTTTGATTATACAAATATGAGCTAACACCTATTTTCTACTTTCAACAATTACTTTTTCACTTGAAAAGTCGTATTTTGGCAACAAGCAACAATTATCTTAGTAGTATCCTTCAGTCAAATAGTTTCTCTTCTGTTTCAGGGTGCCCCTGAAACTATTCAAGGTAGACTCACTGAGGTGCCATCAAATTATGTTGAAACTTACAAGAAATTTACCCGACAAGGATCTCGTGTTTTGGCTCTTGCCTACAAATCCATTGGTGACATGACAGTAAGTTGTCTTTTGGAATTCATCTTCTATCAATGCATTTTGACACTCATTGGTATCAAGTATTGATGGCCCTTTTAACTTCCACATTAGATGTTTAGTGTTCTGATCATAACTTCCACACTCATTGGTATCAAGTATTGGTATCATGTCTTTTGTTTTAGGTATTATGGAGGCTCATAGTTTCTGAAATGCTTCCTTTGATATGAAATAATATGTTTACAACTGTTTTAAAAGATCAAAACTTTGTTTCCTTATTACATTCAGCACAATCTTTCTCATGATTGGTATAGAAGTTCTCTTATTCGAAACACAGATGCCATTATATGATATCTATATGGAAAAAGGGATAGCTTATAGATAAACTTTGCATTAGATCAGGGGTTGATTTTCACCCTCCAATTTTCATGCTTTCAATCTTGCAATCTTTCATGTAGTAGAAAATTGAACTATACTTTTTCTTTTGAGATTATGATTGATGTAATTGAATATAATATGACTTTGTTTACTCCTTGAACGTTTTTGAGCTTATTGAAATTTTGTTTCAATCTTATGTTTTATTTTGTGTAAATTTTAGTTAAATTATTTCTTTAATCTATTTATTGCATGAAGGTGAGTGAAGCCAGAAGCTTGGATAGGGATGTGGTGGAAAGTGGCCTCACGTTTGCTGGTTTTGCAGTAATCTTAACTTTCTTTATCCGTAGCTTCGTATTTATTTACTATTTTATGATATGGTTCCTAGCCTATACTACTGCCGGATGTGCTCAGTTGGGTGTCTGTACTCTGGAGTAGGCATTTGTTAATTTCTGCTTTTTGTCACTAATTCTTGTCATTTGAGTTTCAGGTTTTTAACTGTCCTATTAGAGCTGATTCAGCCGCTGTTTTGTCTGAGCTTAAAGGATCCTCACATGATTTGGTATGTCGATGCTGTTGTTCAAACTAGCTGTTCCTTGAATGATAGTATTTCATATATTGAACACTGTTTTTTGGATTTACCTACAGCAGCTAGTAGCTAGAGATGTTAGAAAAATTTGAATGTAAATATAGGATAAGTTTCAAATCAATCAAGCAATTGCTGGATTCCTTCCATGTATTTTAAAATGTTTTTGCTCATATGCATTAGAGCATATAATATGCAGTGTGATTGTTTTAGGTTCTGGCAAGTAAATGGAGAAATATTGCGTAAGTGCAGCAGCATTAGATATATTTGTATGTGGTGAGCAGAAGTGATAATTTTGTAGACTATGGCTAAATAGGAGTCACTGTGTAATTTTTTTTTATGCTTTTGATAAATTGAGACGAGGTTTAACTTGAGATTGATATGTTTTAGTGTGATCAACTTGTCTAACCATTAAATTATCTCTTAAGGTAACTCCGGCTACTGCCAAGTGTAGTGTCATGTTTGTGTCATATGGTTCTATCAGTTTTTATGCATTTTCTGGGCAATATTGAATAATATTGTTTTTATTTCTTCTCAGGTTTTAGGTGTTAGTCTATTTACTTATATAAAGTTTTTCTGTTGTTAGGTGATGATTACTGGTGATCAAGCTTTGACCGCTTGCCATGTTGCCACCCAAGTTCATATTATATCAAAGCCTGCATTAATTCTTGGCCCAAAAAGGAACAGTGAAGAATATGAGTGGATATCACCCGACGAGACTGAGATGATTCCGTACAAGTATAGTTTTTATCGTCCCTGGATGACTCTTTTCAATTTTGTCTGAATGTTTATCTTTATCTTTCCTTGCTCTGACTTTGGATGTTGCATATCCATTATGTTTGTGTGCGCATCGTGTGATTTTCTTTTTTTTTTTTGCTCTCTCATTCAGATTCACATCTGAGTTTCCTTCTCCTTATCTACACTGATTGGAAATTATGAACTTGATTTTTAGTGAAAATGAAGTGGAAACTTTGTCAGAGACTCATGATCTTTGTATTGGAGGGGACTGCATTGAAATGTTGCAACGAACTTCTGCTGTCATACGAGTGATTCCGTATGTCAAGGTGCTTTCTTAACTCTTAATTCTGAATCTTGTCTTTGAAAGTAGGTTAATCTCGACATTTCTCACTCAAGTTATTGTGTTAGGTTTATGCAAGAGTTGCTCCCGAGCAGAAAGAACTCATATTGACTACTTTCAAAACAGTGGGAAGGATAACATTAATGTGTGGGGATGGAACCAATGATGTTGGAGCTTTGAAACAGGTAAGTTGACAAAGTTATATTTGTCGGGTGCTTTTCTTTGAATGAAACGACCGTATCTTAGGACGGGGAACAACCTCTGTTATATAAACCTTGTCTCTTTTGTTAGAAATATTTGCTCATAAGTAGGTGACACATGACACATGAGCAATCAATACTTAATAATCCGATGTTCACTTATTGTTTATTTTCGGCTAAGGGCCGGTCATTAGTGATTCAGACATGAACCTCAAGCCCAATTAAGTGCTACACCTGCACTGAACCTCACACTAACAGGTTTTGCAGATTCAGACATGAAATTTCTCAACTATTAGGATTTCTATTTTTTTCTCATAAACTTTGATGTCAAAATCTGAGACCATGAATTTTCTGAGATATTAGTTTTCATTTAGAGAACTAAAATTTGCACCACCATTTTACAATCCACACTTCTTTCCGTTTTAGTACCTTAAATTTTGTTTTTAGTAACATGTGTTTTGTCTCTTTATAAAAGTTTTGACCAGAAAAGGAAACGAGTGTGGATTGCAAAATGAGGAGTGCAAATCTCAATCCCCTTTATTTATGATTTTATTTAAAATCAATTCAGACTACCTCAATTTGAATTTACTATTGTTATTATTGTTCTTGTTTTTTTCCTTTTTCAGAAAGATATGTTATTAGTTAGTATCTACCATGTGTACTCAATATCTGTGGAAGAATACGCATTTGGGGTTAGCCCAAGTGCTGAGTAGGGATTTGGTGTTTGATTGCCCTCCGATGTAACCAAAAATAAATGAAGATAAAATCTGTGTCAGTAATATGAAGTTGTTCATGTTTCTTCATAAAAAGTTAAGATAATTAGCTTCTAGCTTTTAATGTGTTCTTCCCATTCAGGCCCATGTAGGAGTTGCTTTACTGAATGCGGTGCCTCCAGCTAAGACTGGAAAGTCTGCCAATGAAACATCTAAAGATGACAATACGAAGTCTGGCCGCCCGAAGAAGTCCAAGTCTGCATCGGATGCAGATAAATCTGCCAGTGTAAATGGAGAAGTCTCAGTTAGTAACCAGCGTAATCAGCGTCTGACACCTGCTGAGTTGCAACGACAAAAGATAGCTTCATTACAAAAGAAACTATTGGATGAGCTGAATGAGGAGGGGGATGGTCACGCGGCTCCAATTGTTAAGCTTGGAGATGCCTCCATGGCATCACCATTTACAGCAAAGCATGCATCTGTTGCTCCCACCACTGACATAATTCGACAAGGGCGCAGTACTCTGGTGACTACACTACAAATGTTCAAAATTCTAGGCCTTAACTGCCTGGCAACAGCGTATGTGTTGAGTGTTATGTATTTGGATGGTGTCAAGCTAGGTGATATGCAGGCTACAATCAGTGGTGTATTTACAGCCGCGTTTTTCCTCTTCATCTCGCATGCACGTCCTCTTCAAACCCTTTCATCTGAACGGCCTCATCCTAATATCTTTTGTGCCTATGTCTTCCTTTCTCTGCTAGGACAGTTTGCAATCCACTTGCTCTTCTTGATTAGTTCTGTCAACGAGGCTGAGAAACACATGCCTGAAGAGTGCATTGAACCAGACTCCGAGTTTCATCCCAACCTTGTAAATACAGTATCATACATGGTGAGCATGATGCTCCAGGTGGCTACATTTGCTGTGAATTATATGGGGCATCCCTTCAATCAGAGCATCTCAGAGAACAAACCATTCATGTATGCCCTTGTATCTGCCGTTGGTTTCTTCACAGTTATCACCTCCGATGTTTTTAGGAATTTAAATGACTCCCTTAAGCTGGTGCCCTTGCCTCTGGGATTGAGGGATAAGCTATTGACATGGGCTGTTCTCATGTATTTGAGCTGTTACTCATGGGAGAGATTTTTAAGGTGGGCTTTCCCAGGTAAGGTCCCATCCTGGAAGAAGCGACAACGTCTCGCTGCAAAAAGCGTGGAAAAGAAGAAGAATGTTTGAGTGAGTTTATGCTATGTGAAGCGAATATTAACTGCTTTTGGTGTTTTGGCACATGGCCATGCAGAATTGTGTATGGCACACAATAGATCAGTTACGCCCACAACAGGTCTTACCACAAAGGTTTCATCCTTTCTTTAGAAATTAGTTTCTTTATAGATAAAGTGATTCGAAACATGGTGTTTTACATGGCCCGACCTTTAATTGCACTGTATTTCAAGCTACATCGCCGTAGAAAAATCGTATGTAGCACAAATTCGAGACAATATTTTTGTTCATTAGTTATCATTTCTCAATATATTTTCGGTTTTCCCTCGAGGTTCTGCTTTGTAATTTTTAAGTACTTTTAGCATTGTTCGGATTTAAAGATCTCCTTACTGGTCGACAGGTACATGGAAGTTCCTACTCAAAAGGCTACATGATGAAGTTTTGAAGACTAGATTTCGAGCCACATCAAATTTTGATACTATATTATCAGTGATTGTAGAAATCATATATCTCTACATAGATTAATGTACTAGACATATTTGGAGACCAGTCTTGTATAGCGTTCTACTCAACCCGCTTGAGAAGTTGAGAGCTTCCTCACCCACCTGACCTTCTCATTACAAAAGGGTGCCTCCAAGCTTGAGTGTCGAGAACTACGTGCTGTTGTTTATGGCAAAGAAAGGAAAGAAAATTCTTGATGTTGGAGACGAACCCAAAAGGCTGAGAATTGAGCAACCTGCGAGGACTACCATCAGCAATTAATTTAGGTAAATAATCATGAAACTGATAATGATTATGCAGTGTTTTCTTATGAGAATACTTTAACTCTATGCAAAATTAACAACAGTTGCAAATGTCGTTGAGCAAAGCAACGTACATCAACATGGTAATCCTAGAAAAACATCTTCCCATTAGGTGAGGGCACTGCGTCTATCTATGGTTGTCTCGGAGTTCGAGCGTGAAACCCAGGTACCATGGACGAGCGCTCGATGGAGAATGTAGCGTCCTAAATAAGCTTCTTAGGTGTCGGGGTCTTGCTTACCCTTGTTTTGGGGGGTAGCTAACCTATTCCTTTCGTCGTACATGCACTATTGGGTCTTAGGCGACAAAAAAATTTAGGATAGTCCTTTGGTCTAGGGTGTCGTAGGACTACGATTCCAACTTAATTGCTTTCGCTTTTTTATTTTCTAACTGTAATCTTTTGCATTTTGGTTTTTTTAGTTTGGCTAGTATTTTTGTTTTGGGCTTGAATAAGTTGAGCTTTGTATATTGAGCAATTGTTTCTAGCTTGCCGCAAAATTGTTTCTAATCGAGTGCGGTCGTCATGATTTTATATCAATAGATTCGTCTTTCGTGGCCCTAAAGAAAAACAATTAGATAAGGTCCAATTGTAAATGAGTAAATATTAATTCTCTTAATGTTTCTAGTTAATTTTGTTAAAAAACCCACCACACTATTAGGCTAGATTGAATGTTAAAATAAATGAGTTGAATACAGTTTGATAAAAACGGGAAACTTAAATTGAGAGGATCCAGCTCCTCTACAAACATGATTGAACAGGTCAAAGAGGCTATGAAAAATGGAGAACAACACATTTTTTTTTGTTTTACATGAAAGTGCAACAAGAGAAATGAAATAACATATCATCACTGTATACGTGGCTTTTCGCCTATCGTTGAACCTCCATGTTTTCATGCTTCTATTTCGGTTATTCATGCTTGTTTGAAAGGAGGCATCACACTCTGTTTAGACAAAAAAAACAAAGAAGAAAAATTGAAATCCAGAGAGGGAGGAACAAAGAAGAAGAAGAAAAAGAAAAACCCCAAAAAAAAAAAAGAATAAAGAAGAGAGGGCAAAAAGGCGAGGCTGCTTTCTTGTCTTCTCTTTCTTAACATCTCTCTCTGTGTTCCTCTCAATACTTCCTCGTTTTGATGGCTTCAAGTAAATTCAGAAGAGCCTTAGGTGCCGTCAAGGACCAAACTAGCATCGGCCTTGCCAAAGTTGGCAGCAGCAATTCTCTATCGGACCTCGACGTCGCCATTGTTAAGGCTACGAGGCATGAAGAATACCCAACCGAAGAGAAATACATAAGAGAGATTCTTAGCTTAACATGCTACTCACGCTCATACATCAGTGCCTGTGTCAACACCATCTCCAGGCGCCTCAACAAAACCAAGAACTGGATTGTTGCCCTCAAAACCCTCATGTTGATCCAACGCCTGCTTTCCGAGGGTGATCCTGCATATGAACAAGAAATATTCTTCTCCACAAGACGTGGCACTAGGTTTCTCAACATGTCTGATTTTAGGGACACTTCTGGCTCCAATACATGGGACTACTCTGCCTTTGTGCGCACGTATGCATTGTACCTCGACGAACGGCTCGAGTTTCGAATGCAAAGCCGGCGTGGGAAACGCAGTGTGTTCGGAGTAATAGATGACGTGGAGGCGGAACCGGTACCGGAGCAAAATGGTAACCAGCAAGTGTGTAATAGGGCTACACCTGTGCATGAAATGAGGCACGATAAGTTGTTTTCAAGGATGCAACATTTGCAGCAGCTCCTTGAACGATTTCTAGCGACACGTCCAACAGGTTCGGTTTCCCCATATATTCATCATATTCTACCAAGAGATTTTATTTCTGTCCAAACTCACCATGGAATCGAGTTTTAGTGATCTTAGCCGTTAATACTTTAGGTTATTGCTCAAATGATTTCTACGAAAGAAATACATAAATTGAAACTTTTATATATACAGCCATTGATAATGAAGTTTTTCAGCGATTTTGTAGATTTACATGATCACATTTAGAATATTTCTCTTCAAATCGTGTGTTTTTGAAATTCTAAAGAATATTATGAATATTTGAAACTGGATGGCATGCATGGCTCGGTCACCCAAGCTCCCATTGAATTGCATGGCTTATATATTAAGGATTCCTCTCTTTTTTTTGCGTATTGATTTTCAGTATATTGTTCAATCTTATTTACGTAATATTGCCAAAAAACGAAGAAATAAAATGGTTGGGACTTTGGGAACTATTTATAACTTGTCTCTAACACTTGTCTACGTACGTGCATGGGAATGTATAGGTGAAGCGAAGAACAACAGGGTTATAATAGTTGCCCTATACCCGCTAGTGAAAGAGAGCTTCCAGATATATTACGACGTAACAGAGATAATGGGGATCTTCATCGACCGCTTCATGGAGCTTGAGGTCCCCGACGGTGTCAAAGTCTACGAAGTATTCGTTCGCATCGGAAAGCAATTCGACGAGCTCGACGTGTTCTACAGCTGGTGTAAGAACGTCGGCATTGCACGCAGCTCCGAGTACCCCGATGTCGAGAGAATCACACCCAAGAAGCTCGAGGTGATGGACGAGTACATTCGAGACAAGTCGGCTATGGAGCAAGGACGGAAAGTAATTAGGGCACTAGAGCCGAGAGGTGACTCCCCTGTGTCTGTGGAGTCCAAAGAAGAACCGGACATGAACTCCATTAAAGCACTACCAGCACCGGAAGACGTCGCGGAGGCTCCGGTGGAGGAAGAGAGGGAAGAAGAACCGGTTTTGGAGAAAGAAGAACCGAAGAAACAAGACGTGGGTGATTTGTTGAACTTGGGAGAAGACACCGGCTCTAGTGAACAACAAGGTGACAAACTAGCGTTGGCATTGTTCAATGGGGAGGAGGGTGCTACGAACTCCACGACGGGTCCGCAACCGTGGGAGGCGTTTTCGGAGGAAGCCGATTGGGAAACGGCTCTTGTCCAATCTGCAACTCACTTGCCAAATCAGAAGACCTCTCTCGGAGGAGGGTTCGACTTGTTGCTACTGGACGGAATGTACCAACAAGCTCAGGTAACGTCGGCGATGGCTGGCCCCGGTTATGGAACCAGCGGCAGTGCAAGTAGCGTTGCATTAGGCTCTGCAGGAAGGCCGGACATGCTAGCATTTCCTGCGCCACCAGCACAGTCGGATCAGAATGGGGAGAGTTCTATGGTTGTTGCAACAACGCAGGTGGATCCGTTTGCCGCCTCGATGGTGGTGCCGCCGCCGGCGTACGTGCAGATGTCGGATTTGGAGAAGAAGCAGAAGCTGTTGATGGAAGAACAGTTGATGTGGCACCAGTACGCAAGGGATGGGCTGCAAGGGCAGATTGGATTGACGAAGCTACAACATAATCCTCATTATCATCCAAACGTGGGAGGTTACACACACACTTACTGATATTGATTCGATCATGATCATCAAGACATGGGTTTCTTAAGTATGAGCTAGGATCAATTAACCTTCATGTAATTTCTTTTTCTTTTTTCTTTTCCTCTTTTTTGGGTGAGATTCAGTATTTCACTCGGCACATAGGAAAAGTGGAAGCGGTATATTAATTAATCCTTGTAACCTCCAGGTAAGAAGTTGTAAATGGTATAAATGTACAAAAAACAATTATGATGTTGCAAATTGAAAAGAAAGCAAACTAGCCCCAAAATAGAAACAAAAAATCAAGCAATCAATTAAATAGAAGAAAGCTGTAGCCCAATAGGTTTTACATGTTATGAACTTATGATCGATGCAAAATTAGGCTCTAGAGACTATCCACTTCTTTCATGTCAAGCACACAACTGGTAAGTGATAAGAGTGAACGAGGATATATTCTCCTTCCAACAAAAGAGGTCTGGTTATATATGTACTTATGTTAGTAACAGTGAACAAGTACTTTTCGAGCATTTGATCTTTTGGGTCTAGAAATCCTTAAAAACATGAGAATATAAACTGTAGTATATGAAACATTTTTTTAGATAAAATGGAATTACTCCTTTAGACTTAAAGTCAATAACGACCAAAAGAGGTCAATACATGAACAATCCGAAGATTGCCCAAATAAGTACAAAGCAAAAGCTTTAGACGAATTAAAAAAAAAACCACAAAACTACATTAAAAAAAGGATATGACAACTAAAAAGCATATATATAGTAACCTACTTCACCCTAGAATTAATATAACACAACGATTAAAGCCTAAGACCATATAGTGTACCTTTCATCGCGTATAAAGAGAAATATTAACTCTAGGGTTGAATAGGGATCTTTCCTAGTGAGACTAGGAGACTCAGCCTTCTTCTGCCTCCGATCCGGCTGCCTACTCTCCACCCACAGAGCTGGACGCCATTGAGTCTAATGCATCTCCTTGCTGCCGCTTCTTGTTTTTGCTGCCACGAGGACGGCCGTGCTTCTTTGGTGACTTGTCAGTGTGAGTAATGCATAGTTTTCGTCAAGAGCAGCAAAAACCTTAAATCATTTGGGTTCAGTGTAGCATGAATCATAGCCAGAGCATGGGCGCTTGCCATCTGGATAGTCATCTTCTTCTCTACCTCTTCTAGCACCAGTGATCTTTGTTGGTGAAGGAAAAGCTAGGACATCTCGGATTGAGATAGATCTCTTCTCTTTGGGTACGATCGGAAAAATAGGCTTAGGAATAGAGAGGGAGGAAGAAGCATTCCCGCTGAAAACCGTCACAAAAGTCACCGCCGCCCTTGTTGCCTTCTCCGGAGGGTTAGCTTGAACTGGTTCTTGTTCACGAGAGCACGGGAGACCACCATGATTTATCATGGCACAAGTACGGCAACGACCTAGGAGCCTGTCATATCTGAATTTCACAGTAAACCCAACCACATGGGGAACCTTAGTTCGCCTATCAAGCCTTACCGAGTCATTCAAAGAGAGTGTGAGACTGACACGAACCTGAAGAACCGATTCAATAGTCTTGCCGATAAGGCCCGCAGTAGCGACAGTTGTGAGCGCCGCCGGAAGCTCCTGGATCTCAACCCAGATCCATACGAAGTCGAGCGAGACATATCTGATGTTTGAGAAGCCATCATAATCGTTGATGAGCAACATCGCCCTCTGGTAACCCCAAGGGCCTCCTCTCTTGACTCAAATCATATCTCGCTTATCGGAGAAGGTAAACAGATAGGGAACTTTGGCTTTAACGTGCATCCACCGGCGATGAGAGACGCCACATAGAGCGGATTGCACTCCTGAAGGGTTCAAAAGGCACAGCCTGAACAGTATTCAATTTTTCCAACATGTAAAACCTGGGTGCAACGAAACCTTTCTCTGGGCACCGGAGGTTTCCAAGATCTACAGACTCTTCTTGATTGCTAAGGGACAGTTTGGAGATCAGACGAGTAGTCATGGACGCTTCGGAGGAGGTCATTGTTGCTGCCATAGGTGAGGACACCGCACAACTCACAAACCCTAACCCGAGAGAGAGAGAGAGAGAGAGAGAGAGAGAGACAGAGAGAGAGAGAGTTTGGAGTCGCGGTATACTAAAATATTGGTTCACAATTCATAATACTTAGTATATGAAACATTCATTTTCAATCAGCCAAAGATAACATACCAATGACTATGTGAAAATCTCTCAAAACCTCTTACTTTTGTTCTCTCTTTCTTTTTGAGAGTTGGTGCATCACTAAATAAAACCCTAAACAAACTTTTCAAAAACATGCTACTGTGGAGACTGAACTTAAAGAAATGCATGACAGTTGCTCTTAGTCAAGCTCGCCTTGAGTTTCCAGAGGTTAATTGAAGGAGAGAGGCAGAAACTAATGGTATGTGGCTCTCAAGAATGTTCATGCATCAAGGAAAGCACTATACTTGAACTGCTCCTCGCCGACCACTCTAGTTTGCAAAGAAACACCCCCTTAAAGGGTTAAGAGCCTAAGAATTGATGATTCCATGCCAGATGCCTTGATGTGTTATGACATTGATCATGTTAACGGTGAATAACGATGGGAAATTAGCCTTAGATGTTGCTGGTGAAAGTTTTGGAATGTTAAAAAGCCGTATTGAAAGGAGAGGAATATAAATAACAAAATCAGTTGGTTTTGTATCACTGGTTGATATACTATGATCAGTATAGGTCCCAATAATGGAACTTTGAATGTGCTCATCAGACCATTTTTAGTCCTAGCTAGTACGTAACCATGATGCAGTAAGTAAAAGATATGCAATGTGTATTTAAAAATGTAATTTTAAATTAACCCCAATGTTTTTTTTTTAGACGAAGGACGTTAGCCTATTTTTATTGATCATAACTTGAGAGTAAGTACAACTGCATGAACACGATCCGCTCGTGGGGCTACGTGGGTGTAGTATCCCAGAAAATCGTGACTAATTTCTAATATTATTTTAGAAATTATCTAAGTAGGAGTTGTGCAGATTTATGGTTTAGTGAGGAGACTAAAAGTGTTCGAGTGTTTAATTTCTTGAAAATGCCTTATTTTGAAGGGTTAAGAGTTGATTTTTTAATTTGTTGGGTTTCTTGAGAAACTTTCTTCACGAAAGTTGTAGAGCTCTCCCTTTTCTTCCCTCTGCCTCACATTCTTCTTCCCTCTGCCTCTCTTTCTTCTTCGCCCTCTGCCTCACCTTCTTCTTCCCTCTCTGCCTCACCTTCTTCTTCCATGTGCCTCTCCTTCTTCTTCGCCTTCTGCCTCTCCTTCTTCTTCGCTTCCTGCCTCTTTTGGGAGTCCTTCTCTTTCAATGGAGTCCGCGCGCCTTTGTGCCAGGGGACTCCGCGCCCTTCTCTGCTAAGGGAATCCGCGCGCCCTTCCCTGCCAGCGGAGTCCGCGCGCCCTTTATTGTTTTTAATTTTTTTTTTTCACTTTAGCGACATAATCTTTAGCGACATAATCTAGTAATTCCGTCGCCTAGGGGAAAATATATATTTTTTGTCATTAAACAATATCAGTCGTATAAGTACTTAGGAGACGGAAAACTTCAGTCTCCGAAATACTTAGGTGACGGAAACAGTTCCGTCGCCTAAGTAATTTTGACTCGACGGAAATCAATTTTTCGTCGCCCAGACACCTACCTCACTCTACTTAATTAGGTGACGGATCTTAGGCGATGGAACTGTTTTCGCGCAAGTACTTAGGAGACGAATTTTGTTACTTAGGCAACGAAACTATTCCGTCGCCTAAGAGATTTTTTCCAGTAGTGAGAGCATGACGATACGAGTTCATAGTCACGTGGCACGCGTAAAACGGACTTCGTATGACAAAGTTATGGTCAACGGAAGTTCGTAGCTTTAAGGGATATATATTGTGGATTAAAAAGGAAAGTTAGGGTTTCTCCATCTCATTTTTACGCACACCCCTTTCTCTCCTCTCTCTCTCTCTCTCTCTCTCTCTCTCTCTCTCTCTCTCTCTCTCTCTCTCTCCCCCTCGTGCCTCACCTTCAGTACCTGAGTTTTCCGCCTGACCCGACCTGAACCCACTCAACCCGACCCAGCTTTTTTGGCCACCTCCGACCGACCTAGACGTCGGCACCGGTCAAGTTCTTTTCCTCTCCACCGTTTGAGCCTCCCTGTAGTGGTGGCTTGCACCGATTCGTAGTGGTGCACGCGAATCGAAGCTGAGAAGTCTATGTTGAGACCCGGTCAAGATTCTCACCTCCGGCGGCGGTGACGAGGCTTGAAACTTGTCAAGATAGAAGCTCCTTAGCGCCCTGGTTCGACTTCTGGTAGTCTTAAAGCTCAACTCACGGTGTAGAGTTGCGGTGGTGGATTCCAACTTTCTGGTGAGTTTTCTGGCGTGCTTCGACCAAATTGGCGGTTACTACAGGTATGAAAGTTGCTCCTCTTGCCTTGATGTTCATGTTGGGTATAGTGGTTGTGCTTTTGTTGCATGTTTGTGTGGTGGCACGTGGGACCCACTTGTCGCCATCTGTGTTGGAGCGTCCGGCAGGGGTTGGGAGGTCAGGAGTAACTGTTAGCTTGTGCTCCTCGATACGAGCACGTTGACATGTCATGAGGTTATGTTATGATCAAGTATTTCATCCTAGGTTTATGGTTAAGTTGAAAATCGTGTGAGGTTATTAAGCTATGGTGTTTGAGCTTTGAAAATTTCGTTAACTATTCAATAGGTTGGTTGAGGGTTCCTATGACCTTGGGAGATCTCGGAAGAAGGGTTGTCTTGAAGGACAAGACCTTGGGTCAAGGGTAGAGTCTTGGTTCAAGGGGGAAATGTTTTGGTCATGTTGGTTACTAAAGTGAACATTTTATTAATAGGTGGTTATCGGGAGCTTGGTTGTGCTTCCTTTTGTGTTTGTGTGAAGACGCAGCGGGAGTTAAGGCGAGTAAATCTCACATGGGTTCATAAAAGAACTGAGTTTACTGTATAGTTTATTATTGTTAATTGTAAAGTTGTTCTTGTAGGAAAATGGTTTTGTTTTTAAATATAAATGAGTTTGATCTTCAACGGCTCATGGGTAAGTGAAAACAAGTTTTTTGATAAAAATAAAATCTTTCAAAAAGACTTCCGATCATGAGTCATAACTGGAGTTGGTAGACTATTCTTATTTTAAATATTTATATCCACATGTGTATATGTGTGAAAAGCACGTTGTGATCATGTGATATTGTGATGTTGAAATATGGTTATTGCTTGTGTTTTGATCGGTTGCTGTGTACTATAACTCTTCTTGAGACGGTGATTGTGTTCATTAGTTGTGGAATAGTGCCTTAGTGGTGATTGTGTGCATTAGTTGTAGATGTGTGTCTTAGTGGTGATTGTGTGCATTAGTAGTGGTGTTAGTAAACCGGGAACCAAGCCTTGGTCGGGTGATTAGTTACAGTCAGTTTAGAGCTCTAGTCTGTTTGTCTGTCAGTCGGTACTTCACGGGGGATGACTAAGTGTTGACGAACTCATGAGTACGTATTTGTCTAGTTACTTATGGGGGATGACTAAGTGTTGACGAACTCATAAGTAAGGGTGGATAAATGATTGTGTGATGTTCTTACGTGTTGTCATTTAAATTCCTTACTTTGAGTATCTCCTGAACTATGCTTATCCGCAGGAGATTCTTTAATCTTAATTGTGTGATTTTTAGTGGAATTCTTGAACTATACTTTTTGCAGGATTCTTTTATGATTTTGATTTATTGTGAATTGCTGTGTTTTCTTATTTACTCTCTTTTGAATTCTTTTGCTTTTAGGTCATTCTTTAACTAAGTTTCTAATGCAGAAATTACTGGTTTTATCTTATGTGATGTTGGGTAGAATCATTTAATGTAGATTTACTCGTACGAGCTAATAAAGCTTACCGGGTTTGTTGTTTACAACCCGGTGCACCAATCCATGGTGTAGACGTAGAAGTCTAGAAGATGCTTGTTAGGAGTTGAATATTTTTTTTATTATTGATTGTCAATTTGTAGTGAGCTCTTTACAGCGTGACCTTTACTTAACTTCTCAAATTATGTAAATGTCGGAATGTATTATATGACCTTTTTATTTTTGTTATCATGCCTTGAATTTGAATTTTTATTTATCTAAAATTTAGGGTGTGACAGTGGGGCTACGTAGAAATGAATCCTGCAAAACTATTTAATAAACACTAAGCAATCTCTATGCTAAAGCCCATGATATTAAACATTATGACCATTCTACGGTGGTAGCAAACGGGATAAGTAACCAGCCACTAAGACACAAGAAGCGAGGAAGGGACAAGTCCTCATCCTATCATTATTTGACCACATCCAGGACCACCCTACGCAGAGGGGGCTACCCCAGAGCATCAACAAACCCTAGTTAATAAGACAAAAGCCTATGAACTAAGAAAATGCTCTAGACCTAAAAGCTGTCTTTGTCTAAAATAATAAAACAAAAATAACTAAGCAAAAAAACCAGATTCAAAAAGAAATCCGGCCCAATCTACTATCCAACCGGAGCCCAGGCCCAAGGTTGAAGTAAGCTCAAAAGAACCTAGCCTCTTATCCAAGCCCAACCATGCCAGTTGGTCCACCCGCGGACCAAGCTTGACTGCTACGCCGCCGCTGTCACTTCCGGAGCCAGACCAACGTCCAAACTCTGTCTCTGACAAAAATGACGCAACAAAATCCCCTAATTCACTCCGACCTGCAAATCCCACGTAAACCTCCACCGCCAATTGCTGCACACACCGTCTCCTAGCCCCGAACACACACTAGTATGAGCCGGCAAGATCCAAAAGGATCCGACCACCATCCCACCGACCAAGTCAGTTCTCACCTGATGCCTACAACCAAAACGGATCAAAGATTCCGAGCAACCACAGCGCGCACCGACGTTGTCATCGCCAAAGATCAAGGAATCGAGACCTCCCAGATCTACCAGTCACCAAAGCCTGCTCCAACAAGTGCACTCCTGTCCGGCTGCACTCGACTAACGCCGGCAAGGCCAGAGGCCCGAAGTCGACTCGCCGCGCAGCCGGACAGGATGGAGAAGAGAAGCGGCTCTCTAGGGTTTTCTTCAAGAGGAGTCAAGCCTGTACTCTTTGAAATTAACCCAGTGTTGAAAAAGATGGCAGAAATTCTAGTATAGGCTAGGGTGTTTAGTAAACTGATAAAACTCAAACATGATAAATGGTATAATATAAATCAAGAATGTGCCACAAGCGCATAGAGTTTGAAGTCACCTTCCATAAACAATACCATGAAGCAGATCAAGCTTCAATAGAAGCAAATCATCTCGATTGATTTCTTTGGTCTCTAAGTTACCAAATTTATCGAGCTTTTGGTTTTTTGTTTAATTTTAGTTGAGAATTGAAAGACTTTATTAGATGTTTAAGGCGTGTAAATATGTTATCTGTTTTGAGAATTTTTGTGTTTATATTTGTTTCTAATAATAGGATGTTTTTATTCAAAAATAAAAAAAACCATGATGTACACAAGAGCTGGATGTTGTAGTTTATCAAAATACAAAAGAAAAATGAAATAAATGAAAAAAAGAAGGAGATGAAGGCATGCGTGGGAAGCATGGGAGCGAGGGTGCTTGCATCACGTATGACTCCATGCTGCCCTAAGCAGCCACCGAACCAAAGAGGCTCTAACTCATATCCCTGCGGGCCCCACCTTTTCAGCTATGGCATAGCTTACACATTACAGCTCCCGTGGGCTCCACTCACCTTTCCCTCCCCCCGGTCCTCACACGCAGTTATTCTCCCACACGAGGGTGTCCCCAAGTCAAATACGGACACGTGTCACCACGAGTGGACTTTGCCCTAATTACTGGCTCGAGCTTGCGATCTGCATGCTTATCTCTAATTCTATACTGATCCTATATTATCAACTATATATTTAGCCATACTTATCTACTTAGCGAACTTCTCCTCACGTTTTTCAAATATGCCCGACTAGAGGAGAACTCACGTACCTGAGACTCGTTAAATCGTAAACATGTAAATTTTACAAGAAAACATGTAGTTTTGTAATATCATGTATAATATAAATTTTACGGTTACTCTCGTTATAGCACTACCAGGACAAGTACTTTAGCCGACGAAAAATTTTCGTCGGCCTGTTAAAAAAATTCGTCGGCTAAGATCTTAGCCGACGAACCTTTGTCGGCTATAGTGTCGTCGGGAAAGTGTTGTCTGTGATGACTTTAGCTGACGACACATAAAATGTCGTCGGCTAAGGTATGGACTATAGCCGACGAAATAATGTCGTCTGCTATAGTCCAGACTTTAGCCGACGAATTTTTTGTCGGCTATAGTCCATACCTTAGCCGACGACATTTTGTATCGTCGGTTATCTTCCAAACTTTAACCGACGAATAATTTAAAATATTCGTCGGCTAAAATTTATAATAAAAAAATATAAAACATCTATGACCGACGAAATATAGTATGGTAATATATTCATACATGATACATGCATGTAAACTTGTAAAGAGAGAAATCTGTCAGTATGGTAATATATTCATACATGATGCATGCATGTAATTAATATAAATATTTATGCGATGAATTATTAATATAAGGTCTCTTTCCTCCATTAAAAACCTTTTGAAAGATGTGACAATTTTCTTAAGTTGTGAGTTTCGCAATTTCATGTATAGACGTGTTAGGTTCATATATATATATATATATATATATATATATATATATATATATATATATATATATATATGTGCTAGCTAGTAACTATAGAAGATTTTATTTTTTGTCTTTGGCAATATTTGTGTCACTCCTGCGCTACGGATTGGATAACGACGCATGCAGGCTAGCTAGAATAAGCGATGATAGTCATAGTGGGATCAGAATTCTCAAACAATGTCATTTTCTGGTTATGCCAACTTTCTTGCAAATGAAGACCATTGTTAGTTGCCACTCGAAGTGCATGTAATGGAACTTATTTACAAGATTTTTACTAGCTTAGCCTAGCTAGTTGCAGTGGTACTAGTAGTGAAATAATGATACAATTGGATAAAGCTTCATAATATAAAATGGGGGCATGCGCACTTAGTTAGGTGTATCAGATCATCTTCGATCCATCTCTTTTCCCTTCTCGTCTCTCCCGAGCTTGCGTACGTTTCCTATCTCAGTTTGGCAAACTTATTTCATCAAGATCATCCAAAGATAAGAACACCTCGTCCAAGCATGAAAGCTCTGTCCCATCATCATCTTCCTCGTCTTCGTTGCGTTCATAAACTCGACACAACACGAATCCGCTGAACTCCTGAGAAATGTTTTGCAAAAGCATATCAGTTCATGATATCATGTAGGTTGTACGTATATGCTCGATGAAAATACACATGCATAAAATGTGAGAGAGCATAAAGCTTTTGTAGAGTAAATGAGTTAGTTTGCTAGCTATTTGTGATATATTGCGAGTGTGATTACATTGACTGCTTTCCGGTGCCCTCTTCTCTTTGATGATCTAGTGGTGGAAGAAGAAGCACAAGTATCCGAGACTGAAGAGAGACGATACTCATGCATTGTCCAATTTGTTTTGATCCCGGAAGAAGCTTCTCCTACGTAGAACCCAAAGTATCTCTTGATTCCAACTCTGTTATTAGAAGTAGAGGATATGATAGGTTCCTCGGTGCCTAAGGGCTTCCAGTATCCATTACTCGTAACCCGATTTTGCGTCCTCCGGCTATAGAAGTACCACTGCTTACCCTCGCACAAAGCCTTACCTGCGTACATGTTATGTATATAACAATTTAACAAAGTAATTGGCATGTGTTTAGTAATGGAGCAAAATAAGGGCGAGAGCACTCTTGTCATAGGATATATTGGAATGCATTGAATTAATGGTACCATTTAGCTCCCATGGATCGTATGGATAGAGATCAAGATCAGGGATGACATCGGGGTGGAGGGGTAAGAGAGCTGCCTTGCGTTGAAGGAAATGGACCACGAGCTCTTCGTCTGTGGGGAAAAATCGAAAACCAGGAGGGAGCTGAAAAGGGTTATCTGCCATCACAACAAAACAGGCTAGGACAAGAAGAAGAGGAAGAAGAAGATTTAAGAAGAATAGAAGCTAGCGTGTAAACGAAGTTTCAGCTGACGATGGTATTTATAGCTTCTGTAAAGCAAGAGGAGAGAGACGAAGTGAATAGAAGAGAAACAATGAAAACAACAAAAACGAAAAAAAGATAAGTGAGTGAATGAGTGACGTGAAAAAGAAGGTGGTTTTCATAACAAATGGGGGTTTTGATTGTTGATGATGATGATAAAAGTGCTCTGAGAGATGCAAGGCGGCGGGCAACTATTACCTTCTTAGATACCAAGTGCTTTGAAAGGAGAGGGACATGTTTCTGTGCCAACAAAACTGTTAACAAAACAGCGCGGAATCACTCGTGGATTCAATCCAGTTGAGTATGATGGCACAGGTTGTGTTGTTAAAAGATCCTCAATTACATACGCAAATAGTAATGAAAGAGGTTCGTTGATCAAACTTTTGGCATCAACCAACAAAACCGTAGCATCTATACAAATGACACTGATGTCATTCCTATTTCATTAGTGAATGTACAACGATCGACAACTGAATAAGAGCAGCGTAGGTCGAGAAGTGACTGCCAGTACAAGAATTTCTATACATCGGATTCTCGTAAATCTAGACCATATTCCTCCGACATCATTGCCGCCGACAGGGTACGACGGGAGGGAGAGTAGTTCGCCACAATGGGCGGGGGTGGCTAAGTGTAACCTTTTCTCCTTTGAGTATTATACAAGGGTAAATCAGGATTTGAATTCTTTTCCAAAAATATGTGGTAGGTCATGAGCAAAATGGGAGATCCTAATAAAATACCCGATTCAACAGTGGACAAAAAGGCAAAGGCAAATGAGTAGAACAAAGGACTTGTACTTGAAGCAGCTGCAATAAGAGGTGAGTGGCTGTGCCACATTCAAAATCTGAATACATGTATTTAGAGAAAACCAAAAACCAAAAAAGAAAAAAGATGAAAAATGTGAGTCAGCATCATCACACTTCACGCTGAGATCATGCACCTCTTGACATCCACGAGGCACACATGAATATTGGGTTTGGTCGTGGACCAATTTGAAGTTGGAGTGTGCCCATAAACCAATGATCACTTGCTCATAATTACTAGTCTTTATATATAACTTCTGGCTTTGTTCTTGTCTTAAAGACTGGTCATCAATATTTAATTTGGAAGACGTTACAATCAGCCTAAAATGAGCTCCATAAAGTACAACTTTCATGTATTCTCTAATGATATGGTTGGCTTATACATGCATATACACAGATGACTGATATGTATAACCTAAGCTCTTCATGAAAAGTGGACGGGATGAATCTCAATAATCAATATAGTTAGCACTTTAAAATGTTCTTTTTAGTCTGGAGGCTTCAAGCTTGGGACCTCATTCAACATTGTTGTCGAAAGAGATACCACTGGCTCAAAAGCTAGTTGGTCCTGCCAAACTATTTTGTGATCCCAGGTTTGCACCTTGTGACAGATGTGAAGGATAGGGATCGATGCCTCCACGGCTTTCGTCATGAAATGACAACTTAAATAGATGAACAAGGTACTCTAGGGATGGATTAAGTGGTCTGAAACTAATCCAATCAATGGTATGTCATATATATATGTAGACACAAATTTGTCCACTCAAACATATAAGATTTTCGGTTTCACTTCTACATATAATCATGTCATTAATGCTTACTTACATATGAACATGCTACAAGGGAAACCTTACCATTTTCCAGCGCACATTTTTTACTTCCTCGTATGAATAAGTTTGACCAAAGCACTCAACAGGAGCCAGAAAAGGCATTAGCATTGCGTTTAAGAGAACTCAGCTGCTCATGTAGTGATCTGAATTTATCCTCAAGCCTCTTGATCTGCAAGAGCAACAGCATGTTGGCAATGGGAGCAACATGAGCAAGAAAGTGAGAAAGAAAAGGACAATTAATAAGTTGAGTGGGAGAATGATACCCTTTTGAGCTCAACTTCTATGTCTCGCTTTCGCTGGCCCAATATGTTTCGCAGGTTCGTGATGTCAAATATATTATCCAAATCATCTTCAAAGGCAGATTTCAAGTCTTCTCTTAGGAGTGCGGGCAACTTATCCACAACAGGCATCAAGAGAAAGCAGTTGAACTGCAAAAATTGACAAGATACATGGGATGTAGTAGTACATCATTACATGGGCAAGCTCAAGCTCCGGAACAGTGAGGACAAGAAAAGACAACATAAACATAATGAAAAGTAATGGAAATTGATGGAAGCAAATTAAAAACAATGCTTCATTTTTACCTAATATACACAGCTGAATCTTCACAATGCATCAAGATCAACCTCTCCTTTAGGATTAACTAATTAATATCAGCAACTGATAGTACTTTCTTTTTAGGGTTTAATGGTTATGATGTTTAACCAAAAACAAATTGGAAAGATGGTTTTCATTTCAAACTGTTTTTCAATTGATGCTTATACGCCATATACCCTGTGATATTCTTTGATTAGAAGGATGCTGTCTCATCTTTCAGTTTCTAACCCCACAAAGATTCCAAGCTCTCCCAGATAAAATATAAGACGCCTTTTGGCTTCCAGAAAGAAACAAAGTTGCCAAAACTCAATTCATCAGTGGCATTTTATAGTTAGGGGATCATCGGGGATCATCCAATGACATTCACCTCTCTTACATGAGAAATTGAAATTATTTCCCATCAACACCTAAAGCTCTTGATTTTTTGTGGGAACCAGCTGCCTACCTTCCCACGCAGTAGGCTAAGTAGAATTGATGATTGATAAGATATCTTACATATACATAGATAAGAGAGAGAGAGAGAGAGAGAGAGAGAGCCAGAGGGAAACATGGTAGCAAACTGTATTTTTTTTTAAGTCATGCGAATTTGTCAGCCAATAGATTTCTTCAACAATTCAATTATGTTCAATTTCCGAGAACTGCACATATTTTACCACCACATCATCCACAAAAGCAGCAGGACAATAAATATCCACATCAATCTCAGTCAATATTACATACCTTCAACTCCGCAGAGGACAAGAAATATTCTCTTATGCCATGAAATATCTGCTGCACCAACGCATAAACAATCCTTTCAGATGAGGGAGCAAGTTTCCTATTCCAAACTGTACTATCCAGCAGATCAGCCAGCCTTGTTTCTGTCGTTTGAATTGAAGTCAAGTCATTGGCACAAGCCAGATGACTAAGCTTCACATCTGCCCGTGATTTGGTGTCCTTCTCATTGGCAACAGACCCAACTACTGAATCTTGAGAAAGACTGGATGATACAGAAGTACCACTACCAGTGGTATGTTCTGTTCCAGAAAACGAGTCCAAGAACTGACGTAACCCAGCACGATTCTACAGGCATCCAAAGAGATGTCGATCACAAAGTGTATAGGGAAACAAATTGTACAGAAATAAACTGCTGACAGTCTAATTGCAATAAATTGGAATCATGTGCTTCTTCAAAACTTGAATTCCCATTTGGAAAAAAAAAACAAAAAAAATTAATACTTTCTCAAGTTCACTAATGATTATGATCCGTGAAATATATTCTGACCCCACAGAAGCATAACTTTAAAAACAAATTTAATGCAAATATATAAAAATATAAACAAATGTAGTTCAGTACAGCGGCAATGCATTCTAGTTCTTATGTCTCGTCAATAACTAATATTTTACATGTGTTGTAAGCCTGCAACATATATCTAGTAACTTAACCAGGAAAATCCATGACAGATTACTCTTTGTTTACTAAGCCAAAAGTAAAACAAATTGTTTGCTGTTTTCAACTAGACCTGCTCTTTTTAAACTGTATTTTGATTGCTGTAGCTCTACCTTCTCTAATCATTTTTTTTTCTGGCACGTAAGATCTTCCTAATTTTGTATCTCAATAAAGTAAACCAATATGAAATCAGAGCATACGACAAGCAGAAATTTCAAAAATTTAACTATGACAACCTTATTGTGAAGAGACCATGTGACATAGCGTGTGGTGCTTACCAAATCCTCCATACATCTGCAGCAAAAACACATTTAACATAAGAGCATTTAGCAATGTAAGAGAACCAGAATAAAGAAGCATTATTAATAAATTCTTGATGATTGTATTACCTCAAGTCACTGTTATTTTACCAATCAGTAAATTATATCTTATGTATTCTTTGCAAGTGTTTGCATATGATAAGTACCACAGGAGCACTAACTAGGGGTTAACCGGAATTTCCAGGCAGTTTACTTGCATGTAGTCTGAACCCCCTTACAGTACCTAACTAGATATTTGCTAGAGCTACCTGTCTCCTAAAGATAAGTGCTCAGCAGGAAACGTAGTTTTTAGCCTGAGTCCACAAAGCGGGTTAGGGGGATTTCTGGGTATCTAAAATGAAAGAGCAGAGATTCGATGAATTGTATATTAATCTATCTGCAGTTTGGGAGCTCGAATTGAAGATAATGATAGTGCTTGCCATTAGCCATGTAATTATGTAGCGAACACTTGAACATCGCTCCACTCCAAAGTAAATTCAAGTTTACCAGACTGAACAAAGCGATTGATTGTGTGGGATCATGAATCAATATGTAACCCTAAATAAAAATTTGATGATGTAACCAAAAAAAAAATAGACAACTACAAAAAGCCTAAAATCGGAAAGGGGTCCGAACAAATACATAATGTAACTGGTTTATTTACATTTTGTGATGCCTTACAACCATTACAAAAGCCATCTGGTTCTTTTATAACACATAGCCTATGCGAAGGTAACTCATCCTTCAAGATGTTGGCTCTTAAATAGACGTCATTGTAAATTATTGAACACATAGCATATGCCAGTCAAGCAAGTTATCTACTTCATACCCAGTCTAATTCATCATAAATCTAGATACAGCACACAATGAACGTCGAATTCAAAGGACAAAATATAATGTTCACAGAAATGGAAAATCAATCAAGTACAGAAGCTAGAAGCAAATATATTAGGCACAATCTCTTCACATTTCGTTTTCTCTTCTACCTAGTCATTGATTCATGAGTGAGACATGAAACATCTCCATCCTCCCTCAGATATCAGAGTTCTTGGGAAAATCAGTTTTATTTTTTTATTTTTTTTATTTTCATTAACCCTCACTCACATGTCAGGGAACTATGGAAGAACTTTTTAATTTGTTCATATAACCCTCACTCAAATACCAATACACTTATCCTCCTCCTGTCCTCTTGAAGACCTCCTGCTTTTCCTCCTAGAAGCATTGAAGCAATAATAACTTCTCTCCTCATCTGGTATGTGAGGCCAATGGATTGCTTTATTTAACTGAGTAGCATCCACTGGAAGGGAACTTGAAATACAAGGTTTGGACCCCATAAGGCGGTCGTACTCTTTTGGTGTCCTATTTTCATTGTATCCTAATATATAACCCATTCATTCAATTAACTAACAAAGTGGTTTTTGTTTTAAATTTCATTGGTCTTTTGAAATTTTGGCCACAAACCCTTTATTGATCATAAATGTACATCAGGATCCTGTGTTCATAAATTGAATGTCTAATAACAAATGACACCATGTACCCACATTACACTCCTCGCAACAGGACATGCATCACAGGAAAGAGATAACAAGAAAATAAAAAAGTAGAAAGTTACAGAGAAATTGTTCCTTACCTGATAAAGGAAAGGCTCAAACGTATCACGAGCCTTTGCAACAGCTATTACACAAGCTGTCCTGTTTCATAAAAAGTATAGTCAAAAAGCGAAAAAGATCAGTAGCTAGTGAAATAAATAGTAAGTAAAGAAAAATTTAGAGCATGAATGTGACAGATTTAAAAAAGAAAAGAGGAAAACATGATCGGTTATACAGGTATGAGTATGACTATATCATAAAGGCATAAATACCTAGAGTAGTTTGTTCCGTCATGTATATCTTCAACTCCACATGCATTCACGATTTCTTCCCTTGTAATTGGAGGGCACTGTGTTCCTCCAACTACAAAACGGAACTCAGCCATGGCACGGTGGTATTGTGCACCCCCATAGAGACGCATTCCTGCATTCTACACACAGAGAACATACAGTTCTTACATTCGTACATGAAGTGTAAAAAGGTTCATGTCAGTTTGCATCCACAACAGAAGAAAAAGTTATAGATAGGATCTCACTAAAGACAGGCAGGCAATTCAATAGCCTGATATTTCTCATGGTTTACTTTCAGTGGTAGAACTTACAGAAAGAAATTTGTTTGCGTAAATTAAAAAAAAAAAACGAAGATGCAACGAATGCAAAACTAAAGCCAAACCAAAAAAACAAAAAAAATAAAACAAAATTACGGTTTCGTAATAGAAAAGTTGTTCTAAAAGATAACAAATTGCAATAAAAGAATTCTTCAACTCACAGGTATAAGCTTGTGAGGGAACTGAAGACCGTCACTGCTAACAAATGCTCCTCCATTAGTCCTCTCATCTTGTAGTGTTTCACCTTGAAAAGGAAAGGATGATATGAATTAAAACAAGCAAAGAACAAACAACTTGAAATATATTAGGATTATAAAAGCGGGTGGTGGAATATGTTGATATTCGATGGTTAACAATAAGAAAAGTTATCCCTTCTTGGTAACCATTAACATACATAGTCTGTTAAGGAACATAAAAGTGATTTACCAAATTTGTCTGGCGGTGCGACAACTGTTCCTTTCAATAGCAATGATAACTGATGTATAAAACAAATTTTGTCAGTAGAGATAAACCTAACATAGAAGCAATATTTAAAGCATTAAAAAAAACGCATGTCAAAGTGTCAAACATCGGAAAAAAGAAAAAAAAAATAAAAAACCAATTAAAAAAATTCATAGCACAGAACTACTACACACTAAGCATTACAGTAGCACAAACAATCTTTCCACCCCAACAGTTATGGAAAAAAGACCTTTATGCACTTCCAACCACACCTAACATGAGGTCCATGGAGGTGACATCTCAAAGGGGTCCAAGTCCTATTTCATTAGGGGTTAACTAGGGTTGGGTTTAAGAGGGAGGGCGAGGGGCCATGTGTAGCTGGAAATGAAAAGGGGGATTTATGTCATACTCAAGTATCAAAATCCAAAATTCTACTAGTCAATAATATCAATATATAAGGCCACAACAAACAATTAAGGTAATAAGAAATTAATAACAACCTATGATGCACAGGTACAGGTACGGATACGGGGTGTGGGATACGATACGTTATAGAACTCCTTGTAAAGGAGAATGGCACGACTAAAGTTACCTTCGTCAAGAACATATCATGAAATAATCTCCCTTTCTCCTTTAGTTTCAGTTCATCCAAAGTTCTGCATCAAGAAATAATGCAACATAACTTACTAACCAAGATAAAAGATAGAAACAGATGAAAAATGTTTGCAGTAGCTTGATTTTATATGCATTTACCATGTCTTGGTATAGTCATTTTAAGCAAATAAAATGAAATCAGACAGTAAATTGCATTAAGAGAAAGTGCTTTGTGAGTTTAACTATGAACCTGAGTTCTTGATTTATCTCATTCATCCTTCTTGTTGCACTCCGGTATTCCTTCTCAAGAAGTGGAATGATAAGTGGTACTTTTTCCATATACCTTGCAACATATAATCCCTAAAATATCAGGACAAGAATTGAGCAAGTTATTTTGATGATAACAGGATAGTAGAAATTCTTACCTTTTCTGTAGCAATTCTTCCAGAAAAGACCTAAGTTTGCTTACGCCTATTCTACTTCTCTCTTGTACAGACAGTGAGCGACCCAATTTTTCCTCTAAACTTGCAACATCTTCCTTTTCTCTTACAGATATTGCCTGCAATAGAATTTATTACAAACATTAGATGGTTGCAATTAATGTCATACCAGCATAACAAAACTCGTGTTCCAGGTCTTGGGTAGGACTGCATTTCTCTCTTCAGAAATACCGGTTTTTATCCAAAATAAGAAAAGAAAAAAAGACTTAAATAAGTAGGCCGACTAGTAGACTTAATATGTATCTTAATTAAGTATGTTGTGTATAACTTTGAAACCGCTTCTTCTAAGCTTACTGAAGGAGCACAAGACCATCTTATGAAAAGAGTACCTAGTACATATAACTCTCTAGCAGCCAAACTATCACTAATGGCAAAAATTTCTAAGTAGGAAAACATAACTCCGGACACAGAATGAATATCGTTATACCCCCTCATAATCTATTTTGGTCGGAATGAAAATGAGATAAGCAAGAACACCTGTTTAAACTCATCATTAGATCTGTAAACGGAATCATGCCCAACACCAACTCTTCCAGACGGCACAGAAGTAAAAAAGGGCGAGTCTCCCAAGATGCAGCCATCGAGCATACATGTGGGAGGTGACAGAAACACCTCCACGTCTGACGACCGCGCAAACTGTGGTATTTTCGTATCAAGCTTGGTCGAAACAATCACAGTCCTTGAAAGCTCAGGATCAATCTGTGCATGAACGAGGCAAACAATTCAAGTCCCCAAACAGCTGGAACAAAATTTAACCTGTACAACAAAAAGAAGGGAACATACTTGCATAACAACTCTCCGCGTAGTTGCATTACTCCAATCACTGCAGTCTTCAAGACACAATATAATGAGCTCCTTGTGCTGCATCTTGGCTCGTACTAGTGCTTCGACTGCGCGAGCTTGAACCTGAAATCAATATTACAACCACCAATCCAGTAACAAGCTCCCACACCCTAAATTACTACTCAATTCCTCGTAAACGTTATACGAATCAATCAAACCAACGCGGAATCCAGTACAATTCTAATCATACAAAACGACACGAAATTAGAGTGAGGTTGAAGTAGAATGACCTGTAGAGCTCGGTTTTTGGGGCCAGGAGCAGGAGCAATGAGGCCAGGAGTGTCGATAATGGTGAGGTTAGGGCAGTACTTGTAGTCAACCCTAATAATGATCTCCTTAGCGGAGAAGAGAGACGGCTCCTTCTGGAGCCTCATGTTCTCGGCCTCAATGTGAGCCTGGATGTCGTGGAGGGACATGAGGTGGGCCTGGGCCGGGTCGGAGTCGGAGACGAGGCGGCAGAGAGGGGAGTGGGCGTCGGGGTCGAACTTCATGTGGAGAGTGATGGGGCGGCGGGTCTTGGTGCCGCCGCCGACGTGGTTGAACTGGAAGCGACCAATGCGCTCTTGCCATCTGTCTGGTGGCCGACGACGAGGACGGCGGGGGCGTCGAAGGGAGTGTGGAAGGCTTGGGCAAGGGCGTGGAGCTCGTTGTAGGCCTCGTAGAGCCGGCACTGCTCCTCCCATGAGCGGAGCGAATCCTCCCCCGCCCTATCCATTCCAAAATGAGTTTCAAAATGAGTGTGGACTGTGGAGTGTGATGAGGTTCGAATTTCATATCGGGTTGGTGTAGACGGAGAATCGTTATCTTTGTCTATAGAGCGTGGCAATTGCTCGCCGTTAATTTTTCAAACCGTTAAAAAGAATGATGGAACCTCCCGTATGGGTACACTTCCATAGTTTCAAGATAAAAGGATGCACTCTTGCAGCCACATACAATACATTATATCAAACAGAGAAACTATCAACAAACCCATATAAATTGCAACAAGAGATCCATGTCCGTATCCATTGTCTTTTATCAATTTGAAGTACCAAAATAGGTCATACTATCCAGATACACCATATTTGGTGATACGGTAACCAACAATCAACAAAGCCCTCTACAAGTATAATTGGCAACAATCTTGCTCAATTTAATCCCAGTCAATGCGCTAGAATATAATAAGCAGCAACTGGAACTATGAGGTGGACTGAGTTTGTAATCCGAAAACAAACAGGACGAATATACAATAACCTTTTGTGTTAAGTGGGAGTTGTCTCTGTGCAAATCAGATCACTACTCTGGGCAAATTTCAGCAAACAGTGGCAATCTCCTTCTTGTAGTAGGACCATAGAGAGAAGCAGTGATGTACTCATCTACATCTGCCTTTGATGGAGGTTCTTCAGTTGAACAAGGCAAGACAACCTCAATGCCATCATCTTGGGGTGACCAGTCTCCGCAGCAGATAACAGTAATGGGGGTCATGCTGGTGCTATACAGAGTCTTGCTGGTGCTATGCAGAGTCTTGCTGCCGCTATTCAGAGTCTTGCTGGTGCTACTCAGTTTTGGAGACAAGGCTGCTGCTGCTTCAGTAACAGCTGATGCCATGATCTGATAGACAAGGCGGGACTTCGGGCTGGGAGTACATGATCCTGATCTAGGTGAAGACTTGCACAACTGTGCCAAGAGAAACAAAAACAGAAGAAACAAGGGTAATTTCAGGAGTTGAGTATATCAAATTAGGCCGCTAACTAATGCAGTGTGATTCCTTACCTCAGATTTGTTCTTGCCAGGAAAACGAGTTGGACGCATATTTTCTTTTCCAAGTACTAACTGCAAAAACATAGACAATCTGTCAAGACAAAACTGCAAGAAAATCAAAGTTTTGTCAAGTCATCACCATAAATGGACAATTTGCACTATAAGTTTAACATATAACTTCAACCAGCACTACTGAACAAATCATCCCAGGACACCAGTGAAATTTGGTAATATATAAAGCATATGCATAACCAATGTATTAAAACAAACACTCAGAAAACCATCAAAGGCACCGTGGCACCAACCCTAGTTCTCAAAGAATGTGGGATTGAAATATTCAGCGGTGTAAAAACGCTCTGGAGATTTATAGAGAGCATTACATGTAAAGAACCTTAACTATAAAAATTGCTTTACAACTGCTCTGGAGATTTATAGAGAGCATTACGTGTAAAGAACCTTAACTATAAATATTGTTTTACAACTGCACTGGATACTAAAATACAATCATACTAAATCATTGACAAACAATCACAATTTAACCTCCTGATGACTAATTAGAATCAGTAGTCCTATGATGATGATGTTCATGGACAGATGACACATAAGCTGTTGTTGACTATCAGTGAAAACAGGTCAACTGTCCTTAACTTCCATATCAGTTCTAGTCATACAACTTCTAAATCGAGCACCAACCGTCAACTCATGGACAGATGACACATAAGCTTCTGTTGACCATCAGTGAAAACAGGTCAACTGTCCTTAACTTCCTTATCACTACTAGAATTAGCTCATCATACAACTTATAGAGCACCAACCGTCAACTCACGGACAGATAGCACATAAGTATAAATTACTTCTGCAGTAACAGCGTTCACTTTCTATTAGCTTTTTTTTTTTTTTCAGGCCAATGTGATCAATCCCAAGAACATATTGCAGTGGGTGTATGGGCTAGCCCATGGAGTGGTCAGCTATGATATGATGATAAAGGTTGAGAACCATTTTCTAAATCAAGCAACCTAATCCTACATAACAATTTATAGTTTTACAGTACTGCCACATCTTAAGGTGACACATTCATCTCCACCGAACTATATTTTTGGCACATACTTTTGTAATGCAGAAAGAAAACAGCACTCCAAGTTGGAGTTTAAATGCACCCCAGGATAATCAGTGTGCAACCAGAAACTAACTATACTTGATGTGGACAAGTCTCTTACTTATACTTTTCGACGCCAACCACCTACTTCTCACTAACGAGTCTTTCTCATACATTTCACAAGTCAAAACAAGCTTCTAGTGAACCATAATTTGACTAACCACAACAGTGTTAGATATCCTGAAGAATAGTTAGTACATCAATCTTATTTACATGCCTTCCATGCTCTTTTGAAGCAGTCTAACAGAACATTTTCTCTAGTACTGTATAATCAATCAAACAATACTGTTTTGGTAAGGTTTAGAGTTTTCATTGCGTTCCCCAAGTAAAAGGTAAGAAGCAGAGCAAAGAATTTTATAACGCTAACAAAAATTTGAAAGTAAAGGTCCAACAGAAACACTGCTTACCTATCGGTAACTACCCCGCTTCTTCACATGCATACAATCAAGTGTTACAAATGACATTGTTTTTCATAGATTATTCAGAAAGGTCAGAACAAGCTCTTAACGGACCATTCTATAGACTAACCATAGCATCATCTGAAATCTCAAGGCATATTTAAAGGTTGCAATCTTGTTTACGCAGATGTTATGGTATTTAGAGGCAGGAAGTAAACATGTTCTTCTTTGGTGAGGTTTTACTGACCATTGGATCTATCTGAACCTATCCTCTTCCTAACATGTTACTAAACGAGTGGCAAAAACTAATGTAGTTTCTCATAAATTCATTTCAGTCACAAAAAGCTACAATGGGATATTATTTCAACTGACAATAGCAGCATTTGAAATCTCAAGGACTTGTTAACGCTGCAACTACTATTTAGCTAGGATATGTGCTCTTTTAAGGCAGTAAGTAACAACATTTCCTGCTTTTGGACCACTGAATAATCAAGCAAACAATCCAGTTCGGTCAATTCTAGTTGTGCAATCAGTTACAAGCTTAAGGAGCCGAGTAAATCAAAGAGTAGCAGCAAAATCTACTCACGCAACAAACAGACATGCAATGATGGCTAACTCGTAGGCTCAAGATGCTTAATTCACCAAATTTTGATTCAAATGCAAGAACCCTAAACAACAATGAATCAATATTGCATCTTGCAATCAGCAAAGTATAGCACCTAATGTACCTAAGTCATATGTTAGATTCCATCCAAAACAATAACACTCAACTGAATAGAAAGAAAAATACTAATCACTTCTCACCGATATCGAATTGACAGTAATTACAATGCCGATACAAAACTTAGATCATTATTCATTGATAGCTAAACAGATAATTGCTAAACTAGAATCGATAAAGCAGTGAGAGAGAGAAAGAGATCAAGACCTGGCCTTTGTAGATACTCTTCCCCGAAGAAACCGAAGAAGCAGATGAAGGCGAACCAGAAGAACCACCGGACCTCGACGTACTCCTCTTTCCTTCGGTGGCGACCAAAACGCCGTCCATCACCAGAACCTCCTCCCTCGGCACAGCTCTCACAGGCGGAGACCTCGCCGCCGCCGCCGCCATCAGATTCTCGACCGGCGAGAGCGGGTGGCGCCGCTGCTTGAAGCCGCCGACCGGCGACTGAGAGCCTCCGCGCAGGTACCGGAGGAGCTGCGAGTCGATCGCGTCCTCCTTCTCGAAGCTTCCTCGTTTGATCAAGTGCTGCGGACTCAATTTCGGAACTCGCGAGTTGCCGTGAAGATTCTCCATCGCTCACTCCTGCGCAGAAACCCTAACACAGTCATGGATTGAAAACCGAACTTTCCCGCCAAAAATGGAGCAGAGGAAAAGGAATTTTCAGATGAGATTAACGACGATGATTAGAGTCGATCCAGATTAGGGATTCGTACCAAATGCAGAAGACGAAATTAGGCTTCGGCTCCGAGAGCAGGAAGACGATGGAACCTCTGGAGATAGCAACGGCGAAGAGGCTGATGCGAATGAAGCCTACAAATGAGTTGCCGACTCTGTTTAGTTTAGTTGCTCATCTATATGGTACCAGTATTTATAGTTCTACTATGAGAAATTCTTCTATGTCGAAGGAGTAATGAGAAAATATAACGAGAATAACGGTGTACTTATTTATTGATAGAAATGCATATTTATAGGCATTACATAGAGTCTCCCGAAGGATCTAGAAGTTCTATCAACTGTAATCTAAACTAATAAGGAAACTGGATTAACCAATGCTACGAAATATAACGAGAATAACGGTGTACTCATTTATTGATAGAAATGCATATTTATAGGCATTACATAGAGTCTCCCGAAGGATCTAGAAGTTATATCAACTGTAATCTAATCTAACAAGGAAACTGGATTAACCAATCCTACGTGTATTAGGGCAAGACACATAACAGAAGGACGAAAACATAATTTCCTTAAACACTCCCCCTTGTGTTGCGTCCTTAATACGATATGGTACTTATGGTGTTGCCTCGGTAAAAACTTTGTCAAGTAAAACAAAAACCTCGTGAGTAAAACAAAAGACTTGGACGAAGGGAAAAAGAGCACAACGCACCAACTACAATTGAAGATAACATGTGATGCATGTAGACTCCCCCTGATGTCTACACACGACACCCCCTGATTAGTAACTCAATCTCGGAGTACTATTAAACGGTGCAAGCCAATGCACTTCACATACTTCAAAAGTAGATTTGGGCAACGATTTAGTCATTAAATCCAGCCATATTATCCTTAGATCAGACCTGCTACACTTAGCATTGCTTTGATCTTTAAGGAGAAGGTTGTCTAACAACTCAAAACATAAGTTCGCGTTGAAAATCATATTCACTCATGGCATGACCTTCGTGTACTTAAACAGTCATAACGTCTTCGATACAATAGGTATGGACGAACCGTATAAAGTTCTGGAAACTAGATACACGTAGCTTTCCAACCATACAAGGTCCATAACCCAGTTCATCTTGAGCTGATCACAAAACTCTGTCGAAGTTGACTATTCTGCCAAAGTAGATTCTCGGACAGATCCGTCATACTTTACGAAAATAGCCATAACTCATTCAATATGATAGATGTGATCAAATGGTTGGTGTCCCTGGAAAGTAGACACATAGACCTTTCCAATGGTACCAATTTCACTATTTTCCAACGAGTGTGCTATTTTGCAGGTCATGTGGAAGTTGACCTACGAAACTGGGCAAATTCTGATTTCACATTTGATGTGTCTTTCTGTAGGGATGAATAAGCCTGAACCTTTCATAGAAGGAATCACTGCCATTACATTGGCGTTGTGTGGGCGCATCCGGCCATTACCTTGATGTTCTTTCACACTCATCTAAGAGGGAGCGAAGATGCTCGACCGCTAGGAAGAGAGTTGAAAGACTAAGGAGAACTTGGCTTTACAAGTTTATAGTGAATGAGATGTCGAGTCAAGAATATTGTAACAAGTACTTGAATGTGCTACCGTACTTAAATGGACAATTTCTCCTAAGACTTCTTTGTCATATGGACGAAACAAGTATTCTCAAGACTTCGGCCGATTAAGGGATACATATAGGCATAACTTCATCATCATTTAGATTGCCTAAACCAGTATACTCATTTTAGAAATTAATGATACTTCCATAGTAATTGAGTAATGTAGCATGATGTACTGCATATTCATATTGATGTGAGATACGAATCAAGTAATATAGAATGTTTTCTCCTGTAAAATTGAAATCAGATAGTGCTATACACGCGGTAACAAATAATACTGCTTGTACTACACGTGTATAATGAACTCAGATAATGATGTAAAAAGCTAATCACCTATGCCTCTGCATCATTTTCCTGTGCAATCTGAAGATTTCTTGCATTTCCTTATTGGGAAATTTTTGGGGTGGGCAGGAGAGAGAGAGAGAGAGAGAGAGAGAGAGAGAGAGAGAGAGAGGGGTAGTGGCACACTGCAACTCATTACTTACCTCTTTATAAATAAGGTACTTACATTCACCTGATCTGATATTTCATATCCTTAGAGATCTGCTTAGTTGCTGATATTCAAATCTATTAGATGTGTTTTTGATGAAAACAAAGAGATCTGTTCAGCTGCGAGCTTTTGTACATGATACAGGCTATGAGTACCACTATTTCAATGCAAATTCTTTTAGCTCAAAGCGATGAGAAAAGGCATCTGATTTGCTTCATTTTGAATCTCTTTATTTTATTCCTTATCATGGTTGTACAGTTATACTTGATATAGATAATCATAATCAATGATTCTTCTCGTGTTGTGTGGTTGTGAAATTCAGGAGAAAATAGACTTTAACGATGGTGATACTTTTGAGTGCCTATTTAAGCAGTGTTGCAAAATTTTGAAGGAACAAGAAGGTTTCACTTTGGATGATGTCTATTCTGCATATGCCACTTTAAAGGGAACAAATTATAATGGCAGATTTGATTCAGTAAATATTGTTGATAGTGACGGAAGTAAGGACCTGACAACATCAGACTGTGAGACTAGTGCTATAGAGTTTCAGAAGACAGTAGGAAAAAAGAAGAGATTTCAGCCAATGGAATTTATAGGATGGGGTTCCAAACCACTCATTGAATTCCTGAGATCAATAGGGAAGGACACAACCAAGAAGTTAACCCGGTTTGATGTGGAGTGTATCATCTCTTATTACATCAAGGATACCAACCTCCCAAAACAGAAGAAAATGGTTCAATGTGATAATAATCTGTATTCCATCTTCAAACAGGAATCCATCAATACGACAAAATTATATCAACTTCTGGAGGAACATTTTGCAGAAGATATTACTGTAATAAAGGACAGTGGAAGTCAGGATGAAGATGAAATCAGTTTGGAAGATAAGAACAAAGGTACAAAGAGCAAGACGAGAAGAGTTATGAGCTCAGATGTCATAACAACTGATGAAATCAAAGGTCCTAGCATACATAAAAGCTGTTTTGCATCCATTATTGCTGAGAATATGAAGCTTGTTTACATAAGGAGGAGCCTAGTAGAAGATTTTTTGAAGGAGCCCGATCATTCAGAAAGCAAGATACTGGGGAGTTTCGTGAGAGTGAAAAATGACCCTCGAGACTATCTTCTGAGAAATAGTCACCAGCTTTCACAAGTTAAAGGTATTGTATATGTTATTGAGTCAATATAGTGTGATTCATTGTGTTAATAATCTCTTTCCCAAACACAGGAAAGGAACAATTTTCCTTTCCTGATGCATACTTTCTGCGAAACAAACGAGGCCTCAAATTAGATAACTTCACTTGTAGCTTAGATCTGGTTGCATGGTTGTCAATGACAACTTCTTGATGTAATTATAATTGCATTGTTGGCCAAAACGGATATGACCCTAATGAGAATATAACAACTGATCTTTAGTAAATATTAAATTACAATAAGACCTTCACTAAGATATTATATTGTGTTGCGATCTTTTTTTATTTTACTTTATATTCTGGTAGGATGAAGAAAATCACGACAACTAATGGAGCAGGCTTCGAAATTCTCCTGCAAGTTTCCTGTTGTACAAAAGATATTCCCATTTCTTTGCTAGCAGATACTGACTTCACTCAGGTATCCAGTGACAAGCTTTCATATTTACAAAAAAAAAAAAATGAATTTCATAGCTGAAACAGTTCATTTCTTATTTGCATAGAAGACTGAGATTCATCTTCCTTGGTCATATAGAGATGTAATAAACTGTTCATTTCTAACTGTCCTACTAGCTGCCTTAACATTCCCAAATGCATGCAGATTACCTATGTAAAAATTGAGAGAAGCTAAACTTTTCATACTATTCCAAACTGTCTTGATAGATAAAACATGATTTGCAATGCTGGTTAAGCTATAGATATTATGTATTTTGTAGTAGTCTACAAGTTGTTTTGCTTCTTTGGTAATAAATAACGATTGGAAATTTCGATTCATGTTATTCTACTGGACTACTTGCAGGAAGAATGTGAAGATTTGCATCAACACATTGCCAAAGGCTTGCTAGAGAAACCTACAGTCGTAAGTTTAATGTTCCCTTCTTAAAGATATCACTGCAAGGATAGTGAAGTTCCTTTCTTTTTGATAGTTTTCCTTTGGGTTTCAAGCAAAAGTTTTGTGGTTCACATGGACGACTGAGATTATTTCTTGTATTCTATGTAGATTTTTCTTTTGCTCTGAGTTTTCAAAATGATGGTTTTATCAGATTGTACCCTTGAATCAGCCTCTATACTGTAATGGTACATAGGGGCAACAGGGGGCTGCTTCCCCCAGTTGGCTTTTCTTTCTGCTATACCGAGTCTCATATTTAACATGTTTTCATGGTTTTACCCTATTATCGGCATGTCTTTGCCCGCACTATCAATCATATCTCACCTCTCAGTGCTCTCATTTAGTTCAATCAGTTGACTTTTGAAGTTTGTAAGGTTATGACAGTATTGAAGGGTTCCAAGATAGGTTGGAAGTTGGAGGCAACTGTTATAACATTTCAGGCTTAAGAATTGTATTCAATCTCTGTTTTCATTCATCAGAATTTATTTCGGGGTTGATATTTTTTTTTTGCCCCCACGTCTAAAACTTTACAGGTCCGCCACTGCACATACATAGATACTTTCCTAGCCTTGACCTGAGTAATTGTATTATAGGCTGCGCTTCAAGAGAAGGCAAAAGTTCTCCATGAGGACATAACTAAGCATGTAAGTATTTCTAACTCTTTGCCTATTGACATATTTACGTGTAACCTCGTTTGATTATTTGCCAACCTCAACTGAATGTGTTGCTCTTCACATATGCTGATCCTTTTGCATCTTATGGATACTGTCAGTGGATTCAGAAAGAGTTGGTCAGATTGCAAAATCGGATTGATTACGCAAACGAGAAAGGCTTGAGAAGAGAATATCCTTCCATAGTTTTTATGCAAGTCTGCAGTAGTTTAAGTTTTGCATCACTTTGAATGTCTTAAAATGATGCATCATTTTACTTGATATATCTGGTTTCTATGTCTCTTGAATCAAATGATTGTGAGCCTTGACCTGCTTTGTGTTCAACGCTGGACGAATATTTGGAGCAGAGAGAGCGACTAAAGAAACCATCTGAACAAGAACGACTGTTAAAGCAGTCACCAAAGGTCATTCCTGAGGTTATAGACATTGATTAAATACGGTTCTCTGGTCTCATTGGTGATTGATAAGCAGTGAAGTGTCTGCTCACTACAATTGATCTTGTTGGGGTGAACTGTTCAGTCTTTTTGGGATGCTTGGTAATTAGCTAGAGTTGAGCAATCCAAACTTCTCTTTTTCATGATATGACTTGTGGACGTGTTTGAATGTAATCGTTTGCCTTTTCCTTCAGATTGCTTTTACTATTTTGCTTTGAGAAAACAGCTTTGGACTTTGGTAATGGGATAGTTAGTTTCATTTCATTTCTGGAATCACTTATAACCAAGTAACGAGTACTTCAAATGTATATTGCACCACTAAATTATAGAAAATATATACAAGTGAATGAGATATGTTGATCTATTCCAGGAGAAAGCGTATGTTTGCAAATCTCTGTCCAAGCAAAATTAGCTCAGATTATGAACATAAATAAAATTCATATCAACCTTGAATTGCAGTAAAGTACAAAAGCTATATATGAGTCATTGAGCAAACACTATACACTATTGCATCAATATTAAAAACAACTAGTATTTATCAGATGCCATCAATAGCATTTTTCAAATTACCACCAAATAATGACATAAGAGGTCCTCCATGGACCCTCCCCTCAGGAATTTTCAAGTCAAAGCCCTTTCTCCCATCACTGCTACCAACACCAGTTCCACACCCGTTTTTCTCCTCAGGCTTCTCAGAGAATAAATTTGAATAGGATGATGAGGACTTCATTGACAGAGGAACCAACACCTCTGCGGGTATGAGATGCCTTTTCCCTGGATTTTCCAGCGAATCAATGCTGTCAGAAATGACACTGACTCCTGAAGAAGAATGAGTGTAATCAAAACTGCTTCCTGCAGTTGAAGTTGCAGATACAATCCCGTGGAAAAGTCCGGGTCCAATGAGACCTCCCTTACTCGTTTCCCTCTCCAGAACCAAGCTGCTATGAGCAGCACATAAACCACTCTTACCTCTGGCAAATTTCTCACATTTTCCCTCTCCCCAAGTGCATCTTTTTCCCCCGCCATGAGCCTTGCAGAAGTCTGTACTCCCTTGAGCACTTTTTCCACAGTTGTCAGACCTGCATCGCTTCCCTCCACCATGCCTGACACAACAATCAGTACGGCCACGGGCGCTTTTTGTGCAACCCGACACAGAACACCTCTTTCCACCACCATGAGCAACACAGAAATTAGTGCCACCATGTACACTCTTTGGGCAAATCCCACCCCCATTGAAAAGGCAACGCTTTCCTCCACCATGTCCCTTGCACAATGGCGTGCTTCCTTCAGCACCCTTGGTACAACCTTGAAATATGCAACGCTTTCCACCACCATGTGCTTTGCAATACATGGTACTCCCTTGGGCTCCCTTTGCACAGCCCTCATACTGGCAACGGCGGCCACCACCATGAGAGATGCATAAACCAGCCTGTCCTTCAGCACTACGAGTGCAGCCTTCCACCTTACACCTTTTACCCCCACCATGTCTAATGCAAAGCCCTGACTTTCCTCGTGCTGCCTTGGTACATCCACCAGAATAGCCACATCGTCTACCACCACCATGGGCTATGCAGTTATCAGTTTTCCCTTCAGCACTTTTAGTGCATCCCAAGTGCTGGCACCTCTTCCCTCCACCGTGCGCCTTACAGTATGCCGTTCTGCTCTCAGCACCCTTGTTGCACCCAGGTTTCTGACATCTCTGTCCGCCCCCATGACCAATACAGAGACCAGATGCCCCTCGTGCTCCCTTTCTACAGCCTAGAAACTTGCATTTCTTAGGATTGCTAGTTCGGTGGTCTGAAGATGTTCCTGTAGTTGTCTGCTCAGAGACTGTTCCTGCCGAGTACTCATCCGTAGAAGAAGGTTCATACCTCAGCTGGGATTTGGCCCCAAGCTCCAAGAGTTCTCGGGTCTGCAAAGAAACCTCGGAACTGTTCCTTCTCGGAGCAAAAAGAAGTGATGGCATATAGCCACCTGATTTCTTGGCTGAAGTAGAGCCTTCATCAACAACTGGGATCGAGAGTTGATTATCATGGTTCCGGAGAAATGATGTATTAACATCAGTCTCTCCTGATATCGCACAATCAAGCACCGCTGAAGCTTCAACAGTCCCTCCAGAGAGTCCAAGTTGGAGGATTGAATCGCCTTCAGATGCAAATCCCTGAGATAATCCTTTGTTCTTTGTAACCTGAAAATTGTAATAATCATCGCAGTACTCACTTGGTGTTGGGCCCAATCCAAGTACTAATCTGCAGCTGTCATCAGGGGCACTGGAAGAGTCAATCCTGAAGTTGCTTTGAGAACATCTATACCTGGTTGTGTTGCTTCCACTTAAGCCAGGGCTATTCAAACATAGAACAGTGTCACCATAGTTGCCATTTTTTGTCATCTCCCCATCATGGGAAAATAGTACGCTCTTCCTGTTCAAATCCATTTGCTGAGAGTTGTGCTTTTACCAGACCAAAATAACAAATCAATCTTCACCACATAAACTTATCAGGTCCATATAATTAAATGAACAAGTAGACGACATCCAAACACATGGTCTCCACCGCTAACAAAGCCTGACGTATCTGACCTGTCCATCTTACTCGAATTAAGCTCCAACACTCCAATACATTTCTATGAAAATATTCACTTCTGAAAATATCTGATTACGTTTCTTGGATAGAACCCCTTTATGAGAATAGTTGATATCAACGTGCAAACGTCGTCGGAGCTTGTTCTGCTCCCTGATGAAAAATCATTAAGCTTCATTAACCCTGAAAATAAGAGGAAAACCAAAAAAGGCTAATTATATTATGCATGAACCAAAATGAAGAAAACAAAATCTTCAGAAAAGATTAAAAACAAAATCAGGCAACTTAATCACAGTAATCTAATTCTAAGACAGGAAACAAAGGAAACTACCAGAGTAGAAACAATATTTCAGAAAGTCAACATGACTCTTAGTTGACAAAGTTAATAGCAAAGTAAGAGAACCTCAATCAGGGGATGGGGATGAGCCTCCCAGCTAGGCTGGGTTCCGAACCCCTTAAAAAAAATTAAAATTAAAAATACAACCTGAATCTAACACAACAGTCTGACCAAGTAGTACATAGTGATCCCAGAATTAACCAATTGCTTGAAATTTTGGAGAAATTCTATATATGACTATGCACGGATGTTTTCCATAAATAAATAGAAGTTTGTGAATATCCAATTAAATATTGATTTTATCGCATTCTACAAGTTCAGCTACAATTATAATAGAACATATTCAACTGGAAGTGGAACTATCAAATGAAATATTCCATAATTCAAGAAAATAAATCACCAATATAAGTCACAGCTCATAACCATGAACTCATGAGTGAAAGGTGCAGAAGCAACAAGAAAACGCACAACTCAATACCATTAATTTCATGTTTACAGTCCAATATTCATAAAGCACAGAGAAGTAAGTACATTTTAAGATAATCTATCATGTTGCAGCAGAGTATTACAACACCAAAGCACTTCCAAGGCCTTCCTATATAAACCCCCCAACTCACTCCCTCACTCCTGCACCCTTCCATCTTCCAAATCCAAACTCTTACTATAATATCTGGACCTTTTGTGTTTACGTAAAAAAAGACCATAACCTTGAAAAAAGAGAGGAACTATTGAACTCAACATTTTAAACTCAACAAATAGCACATCCAGGTATTTCTAAAGTCCTTGAAAACGAAAAGATTTCCACAGAATGCAGCACACTCTTAACTAATACCGCGGACACAAAATCACCATACTCCATGGTTGACTGCATGCTTATCGTTATTCAAATAGTCCTCTTTAACACTACAAACCACAAGTTTTACTATTACAAAATTACAACCCCAAGAATGAAGTATTGACGTTTAACCTACAAATTCCATAGACTGAAGCTCTATTCCTGCCCAAGTAGTTCAACAACAATTGCATTTAAACTTCATCATTGTTATAGTCGCAAAAATTTGATGATGAAGCAATACCCGGTTCCTAGGTTTTGGTATGATCACACAGTGAATCAAGCTCATCTAGTAAAATCACACTATTTGCAAAGGTTTGAACTTTAAATAGAACGAGAATGACTCAAATGCATTCAACTCTGCTGCTATTCCACATACTTGAACCAAACATATTGTATGGCAAATTGAATCAAATTCTTGACTTCAGAGGTTTTCAAAAGGAGGAAGTAGTGGTCAATTCCCAGCCCTACTTGTTATTGAATCGAAAACAAGAAGATAACAACAGATACATGTGGTTATGAAACAAGTTTTGTTCCACTATCGGCTCAAACTAATACCAACCAATATCAGGGCCACAATTTCAGTATCAAGTTTCTTACTTTCCTTCATAATAGTACATGTTTTTATTATAGCATATAAGATTTAAAACAGATCAAAACAAGGTGAGAACCAAAATCCATAGTTGAACAAAACACTAATTTTCAAGATCTACAAGAAAACTATGATAACAACTAAGTGAACTAACAAGACCCACAAGCATCTTACAACAAAGAAGTTAGTAAAGAACACAACTAGATCACAGACCCCCAGATTACAAGCCACACTTAGAAACACATGCATCGAAAAAGACAGAACTGAGAACTCCCCAGTCAGTAAAACACAGCACCATGTCCATTAAAAACTCTAACATACAAACACCACCCCACAAAAAATACTACCACCCATTACTCAACAGCTTGAAAAACCTTATACAGAACCAATTCCAATACAAAAGGGCACCCAAGAAAAAGAAAAACCAAGCAACATGAACAGACACAGAAACAGGGAAAACAGAATTGAAAGAGGAGATGAATACCGTGATGAATGATTTAAGAGATGAGGCGCATCTGAGCAGCAGCAGGAGGAAGAGGAGGAGGACATATTCTAAAGATGGAAAATTTCTCTGCTTTCAAACAAAGATTAACAAGATGCAAGAAACCCAAATAAACAAACCAGCAGTGGCAAATTGGCAAACACCACTGATTAGGTACAGAGAGAGAGAGGGTGAAATTATTTAATTTAATTTATGTATTTCATTGTTGTCCACTATTTATATTTATTTTCATCTGGGCGGCCCTCTTCTTCGTTTCCCTGACGAAGCTTTGTCTTTTAATCCGGTGAAATACCGGAAATAGCCTTGGTTGGGGTCACTAACTATCAGAACCTCACATAGGCCCCGCTGATTTGGACGACGCATACTTTTTCTGGAAAGCGACGGGGGCAGCATGCAAAGACAGTTTTACCCTTTAGCCAGCGGCCGCGTAAATTGTTGCCGCCATTATATAATGTGAGTTGAGTGACTGTAGGAGGGAAGCAGGAGACACACAAACTGCAGCACACGAGGAGCGGGTCTCCCTCACTGCCATTGCGTCAATCACCCATTGGCTACAACCGCCGCAACAACTTGGAGAATTCCGGCGCCGTTGGTACTTGATTGGTTTAGGTTCCGCAGATGCGTGCCGCGTTTCGAGCGTGTGCTACATTTCTACTTCTTTAAATATTATTTTAATTTGTATTTATTAAGGTAAATAGGAAAATTAAAATAATGATAAAAAGGGAGAATCAAATGACCCAGTTGCTCTCTCTCTCTATATCACTAAACGACAAGGTCCCATGATATGATGATGATGAACAAGATGATGAAATGAATCATTATTATTGGACGATCGGAAGCCAATATCAAGGCACACACGACTTGGTGACGTGGCTTCTGTAACATCCAAACAAAGGAAAAGAAAAAGGAAAAGGAAAAGGAAAAGGAAATGGAAAAGGAAGAGGAAGAGAACCCTTGTGCGCTTTCCTTTCGCTTCCCTTCCCTTCCCTTCCCTTCCTTCCGGAGAGCCCTATGCTTTTCTTTCTTTACTTCTCTTTTTTTTGTATGAGACTCTCCACCATTGGCCACATATTAATTATCATTTTCTCCCATCCTCCAATCACATTCTTTCTAATATATATATATTTATTTTTTCTTATATTTTATATATTAGGGTCCTGTACATTTTTCTAGTCTGGATGGACATCGCTCAAATATTGATAATGTTAAACTACAAAATTTCGGTAATTTTGAAGCAATTTAGTTGGTGTGTTTCTAATCCGAGACCTCTTGTAATCATGCAATCAATAATAAACACAAATTACTTCTTAAAATCTTACGACATATTTAATGGTTTTTAGATTTTTCCTACTAACATACTCTAATCATCTTTGAGATCGATCCAAGTACTCAAATGCATCTTATCATTGTGATCTTACACAATTTTGATGTTAGCTTAGTTTTAACCTATATATAAAAACACCCTTTCTGTCACCCTGTAATGCAATTGTTTTATTAGAACAATTTAAACGAAAATTTCAAAAATTATCTTTTCATATTTAATTATTAAATAAGTGACGTCTCGTATTAAACAACTTGTAGAACGTGGTTGGGAACTCACCGTTACACACCTCCGCCTTACATTATTGATACCAACATCATTCTCATTGGTTAGCTACTTATTTATACTATTTTGCTGACTTTTCAATTCAAACCTTTTAAGTGACATAAGACACCTATGATATTTCTTTTTTTTCTTTTACGTAAAACCCAAAATTGTATAATTGATTCATTTTCTGGTTCCAACTAACATTTTTCATTGATCAGAAATGACGACACCATTAACAATAAGATTATATAATTGTAGGACATCTCATTAATTAATAGTGCTCATAATAATAAGACAAGTTCTTATATCAAATTTCCTCTCACGGCTCTTAAATTACTGTTTGAGTTGGCCGTAATGGACTTTGTGGTAAAAGTACAACCCTTTAATTTGTCACATTATCTGTTCAGATCGACAAAAATCAATGAGACATATCTTGTTTGATTTATGACCAGAAATTGGATGTAAAATACATGGCATGACCTAAAATTTTAAGACCCAAAACACGTTTAGAACTAAGGCAAGTGTATGTTTGATTGTTGGGACTAATTGAGACTTGTCATAAATAAGGAGTTTAGTTTAGTTAGTACCATGTTTTGTGTTATTGGGTACTAAAATAAATGAGCTTACGTAGCACCTTGTTTTCAATTTAGTCTCTTTAGATGATGTTATTGTGGGTACTCAAATTGATCATCTTTAGATAACACTATTATTCTAAACTATAAACCAAACAAACTACTCTAATACCATGCAACATCAAACAATGCAAACATTGGTTCATATTAGTACAACTTAAGACAACTCACATGAGTCTAAGACAATCTTAACAAATAAAGAGGTGTAAGGTAGTCCTTATTTCCCAGTTGTCAATCACAGTCATCGGCAGTCTTTGCTATTATTAGCAGTTATGTCTAAGTCTCATATTTACTGTTCTATTGTTATGAGCTTCAAACTATTTTGGTAAACAACAAAGCCATATTTGATATTTGAGCTCGGAAAGAGACTGCTTGTCAAGAAATGCAAGTAGTACTTGGATAATCTTAATCTAGAAACTTTGCTTGCTTTAGTTGCACTTGATTAATAAGTGACCATAGATTACAAGGACTTAAATGTGGCCAAAAACTCACATCGGCAAGGGCAGCTCCACCAGCTACTAGTGTTTTTTTTCAACCCAAACAAGGCCTGTAATGTCATATTTTTTCGTCAATGGCATATTGAATCTCCTCTACATGTTATGACAGCGATTATAGGTTCTTTAGATGCATTTGTGACTTCAGTTACTAGAACTGCTGGCTTTCTCGGAAGATTGAGGGTCGGCATTGCCACGATTTTGAAGCCTCGGTTGATTGATCTGCACCCAACATAAGTACAGTCGAACCTGCCGAAGCTGCTAACTTCGTAGCATTATCTACCTGCTGAAAAAGTGAATTGGGTTTGTGTCTTTTTGTTCTCATTTTTTTTATCCTATTTTTTAAAATCATGATTATTTGAACTAAAAAGTTTTAGATAAGCACGTTTTAAGATTTTACCAAACAGAAAATCTATTCAAAATAATAATTTTAATTCTCAAAACTCAATACCAAACTGGGCCTTAGGTATAAGAGATATGAGAATATTAGAGCTAAATGTACTCTGCTCATAGGTATACAAAATGGCTAAGCGAGATAAAAATGAGGAGGAAATAAGACAATACCAAAAGAGGAAGGAATGGAAGGAGAAGAACAAGAGAAAGAGAAGAAAAGTGAGCGGACAAGTCTTGACCAAAAAAGAAAAGAAAAGTGAACTGTACTGCCTACATCAAGTAGCCGCCAGTGATGGGATGACTACACTTGGTAGTAATGTAGTCAACTTTTGCTTTAACTAAGAGCAAATGAGATACTTCAAAACAAAAATTTAAGAGGTCACATAAACTGAAACAGATGTCTTACCATGGACTTTTAAATCTACAAAAGACCAGGGGGTAATCAAAATCCAAGTCTGCTTGCATTCGAAAATAAAGCATACAAAAGGCTAATTGTACACTTGTTTAAAACTCTACTAGAAACAAATATCCACATGAATTCATCACCTTGAACCATTCATATGATTCTTCCTGAAACCAATAGTAAGACTCAGGACGTCCATCAAATTGATATGTATCTTTATGTAGGACAAAGATGTGTAAGCTTCGAGTGTTTGGCTGGTAGGCTCTGGTTTTGATAGGTTTTGCATCCCAAAAGAGGCTAAACATACTAATTAAAACTAAAGCAGGTCCTAAGGAAAGGAAAAAAGAGAGGAAAAAATAAAAGAATACAGAAACACAACATAAGCAGATATATATGCAGTTGTATAGGAAAATGGACAATCTATTCCCAAATAGAAAGGGCGATTCAATCTTACACACGAGAAGCTATATATACATATAGAGAGAAGAAAATTCAAGTTCCAACTAAGCATATAAAACTAGAGAGAAATTCAAGCATATAGAAAATCATACTCAATTGCTGCATGTTAGTCAAAGATGTCCTCACTTGCTTGCACCCAAGTAACAAGGCTATTGACATGAGGCAGGTATTTGACAGAAGAATTAACCTTCCCAATCTCTGTCATCTGTTGCTGTTGGAAGTCAAACGCATACAAGGAGCTGCCTTTCATTCTACAGAAAATAATATCTCCCTTAATTCTTAAACTGCAAAGGGGAACCATGTCTGTTTTGGTATCCACTGTGATACTGTGTTGCTTTGTCCACCCTTCCCCAAATAAATCCTTCAAGATCCAAATGTCAATCTGGTTGATGCCCTCGTGAGTGACAAGACCTAAAGAGCCACCAATTTCAATAATCCTATCATGAAATCCGCAACTCTTAGGGAGAGGTATTTGGTGAAACGTCTCCTTATCAACTTCCATGGACACTATGTAATTGCTTCCTTTCAAATGAGGCATCCAGTGCAAAGCTCCGATCGCTGAAACAGGAGCATATCCAAACCGATGATTACTAAAGAGCCCAAAAGAAGGACCATTGACCCCTCTCCATGCTTTTTTATGAAGGCTCAATATCTCACATCCAGCGAACCCCAACCGATCCAGAAACAAGTGGACTACTTTATACTCAGCAGTTACATGACTCATTGCAAGACCATATGATTCTTGATGACACAAGGTACCCACAGGAAGATCAGTCACCTTCTTAGTCACAGGATTCAAGACTATAACCCCTCCCTTCTTCAATTTGTTGTCAAGCAATATTAGACCATTGCAGGTGGCTCTAATATTATTGCCTAAGCAGCTTAAACTGTATTCTACTATGTCACTCCCACCATTTTTAAATTCCATAAACTGAACAGAGCTTTTTGGAGAAGTTAAGGCTGGGTGACCAAACATAGGGACATTGTTTGGGTCAAGAAGTTTTGATTCAACTGGAACTGTGTTTCGGTTCTCCTGTAGGGTAGATGTCATAGGATAAGGGTATGAGCTTTCATTTTCTCCCACTTTTAGCTTCTTAGATATAGGGTGCAAACTTTCCTTTACATTTGGTTTTAAAAAGATCAAAACAGATTCGGAACGTTGGAGATGAGCATCAATGAATTTGGGGTTTTGAACTATATTATACCATGGTTTGCAAACAAACCTCGACCTATGAAGAGAATCAGCAGGAAGCCGTGCAAGGATGTTTGAGATACAGTCCTTATGGATATATGACAAGTGCGCTTGCTTTTTCTCTTCCTCTGTTTTGTTCTTCAATAACCTCTCCTCCACTAACATTAATAGGGCTGAACGCCTACTTTTTGTCACCATCATGAGTCCTGTGCATAAAATTATAATATTGAAGGATTTCTTCTTTTAAATGAAGGAAAACTTAGGAGATAGAAACAGAAAACGGGAAGAGGATACATAATTTTCTTTGAAGAATGTAGGATAAAAGGAGAAAATAGGGTACATAGAAGGAGAAACCGAAGAATAGGGATGAAAAATAGATAGATTGGAGAAGACAGAAAGGATATTCTGCATCAACAATTCAACATCACTTTCAAATGAAACATGTACGTTTTATTTTCTAATTTGTTTCACACAAATAGAACATGAAATAGAAGTGAAAACTTGAAACCACTTTACTATGTTTAAAAGGTAACATTACCATTACCTATCTATTCCTCTCTCTCTACATTCAGTTATATTCTGTTCTATCTAATTAGTAACCCAGTAACTGCAAAAGCACATAGCTGTTAATGTACTCAGACAAACTCATACAAGTTTTTTCTCGCCTTCTTTACTTGTAGCGTTGTAGGTTTTGTGAGGACTCCTTAATCCGGATATTTCTAAATGCCATTATGATTTCAGTCTCTCCTCAGCAGCCTTCCCCAGTGAGTGTCAGGGTACACAGGTGAGGAGAAAGACAGCAAGCAGACCCTCCAAACATCAAATTAGGAATTCTAGGTGCCTATTGCGTTATGTTCCAAAACGAAACTCACCATGATTCATTATGGGAAGACATAGTTGATACACCTAGTAATTTTCGGAATAAAGTTCAAAGTTTTAAGGAAGCACATGTAGTTTATTTACACCAAAGCTCAGTCTTTTAGGACTAGGCAAGTGATTCTTAAACCACTGTGAATATTTGATGAGAGGTTACAATTATGACAGACTCGTATACTCTTAATGTATGGAAAACTAAAAGGGAGTTCCAGAATCGAGTTTGCAGTAATACCCTATCTTCAAGAATGCAGGCTTTGTGTTTCAAGCCAGGGTCCTTGAAGCAGATAAAGGTGGCGTGTCATCATGATCAATAATAGGATCAAACCCACAAAAACCATGTAAATGTGGGTGAATAAAGAACTAAGAAATAAGGTTCTCTGAAGACTACATACCATAGAAAAAGTTTATATATTGATCCATCCTCAACACTCAATTTCCTTATAATAATGCTCCTCCATGGCAAGGAGATCACGATCACGATCACAAACCAAACCAAAACATGCCGACAGTTAAGAAAACCCTTTAGACGATCAGAGAGAGTTGAAGAATAAAAGATGAAGAAAGTGGTGTACCTGAACGAACAGGACCAGTGATCGCAGGTTTTCCGAGGGTCAAGAGTTGCGTAGGAGCAGGAAAGGCTCCTCCTTCAGACCTCTCCTCCGATCTCTCCCCCCGTACGACACCCAACTGTGTGTTCTGCTCCCTAGAAAATAACTTTTTCTTTTTTCTAAAGACTTATCTTTTAAGTAATTTTATTAAAAAAAATTTAGACCGAAAGACTAATCTTCGATGCTCTCCTTCCTACACGGAAAATTATACAGCGTACCCGGGTGTATCCACTGTTTATTTTGACCCGTCAAAAAAAAAAAATTAACGGTGGAGATGACAGGTGCGCCGAATAGACTCTCTTCCTACACATGCATTTTCTTCTACTTTGTCAAACTTTTTTTGCTTCTTACTTTACTTCACTAGTGCACCTTCTGTGCTCTTCTTGATTAAGGCAATTATGGCTGTTTCATAAATTGATAGGTTGTAGTTTAAATCCCATGAAACATCCCCAGATAATAGGAGTCTCAATAGAGACTGTGTATTCAAATATGCACCACTCCGTTTGGTTTACAATAGTATGTCACATACCGCAACATAACCTCCTTCTTTTCATTCTTTTCAGTCCGGGGCTGGGGGTACATTAAATCAAACAGCATAGTAGAGGAGAAGAGAAGAGACACAAGAAGCATTTTCATACAACGCCACAAGACAATTAGAACTATTTTTGATGTTGCCGACTAGAACCAATTCTAATAACACTACCTTTCGTTTTGTCACTACGAGGTTACATTTATTTACTGAAGCAAATACCTCACTCCTCAGGATGCTAGACAATGCGCTTTTGAGTACACACATACATGCATACATTTAACCGTTTATTTGTTTTAGTGTCATCAAATTAACCAAGTGATAAACAACATGATAACGTGTTGGAATGTCTTTCTTCCATTATTGTTGATGTTAAACCTTCGTAGTCCAGGAAGTTTCTGTCAATTTGGGAAATCGGGGTAGCTTTGATTCTTTTGATTTTTTTTTTTTTTTTGATAAAGGGGGTTAGAACCCAGCCTACCTGGGAGGCTCAGCCTCACGCCCGTTATTAATATTAATAGAATTGTGTACCACCAAGGGGGACGTAATACATTTACCTCGGAGTGCACTATAAGCATTACAGAAATCCTCATAAAGGACATCTTGTAAAAATATAGGAACTAAACCAACACTTAGCTATACTACATTATTATAACTAGCAAAATGAGCTAACCTATGAGCACCATTATTTGCTTCGCGATAAATATGTCTGACCACACTATTGTTACGACAATCATCAATAATCCGACTAACCTCCAATCCGTCACCGTTCTCACCGTTTAGAGCTGTCCCCAGAACTTCACAATCACTCTCAACATCAATGTCGACCCAACCTTGTTCCACTGCTCTCCTCAACCCTTCTCTGCATGCCATAGCCTCGGCTTGTAGGGGAGAATTTAAATGGGTCAAGTGCGTTGACCACGCTCCCTTAACAAAGCCCTTCTCATCTCTCACCAACATACCAGCTCCTCTCGATCCGTCCTCTATAAGATTCGTCGAGGTTGAGTTTCAGTCTACCTCTAGGAGGAAAAATCCACCTCGCTTCTTGTCTGCTTCTCTTTCCTTTCTTTGCTACAGGTTGAGCTCGCTTGTACTCAGCCAACAAATCCATTGCCCATCCCACCGTCTCCCTGGGATCCACTCTTGAACCATTCCAAACCACATTGTTACGTTCAACCCAAATTGACGAGAGAAGCATAAAAAATACCTCCACTTGTGGCGTTGGTAAGTTCTCCAGCATATTTTGGATCCAAACTTCAATGGTCTCCATTCCAGAGTGCCTTGCTCTCATACCCAACAGACTAAATAGCCAAATACAAGCCACTACATTACAGTTCTTGAAAAGGTGCAACGAGGACTCGGTTTCGTCATAGAAGAATGGACATAGATGGTCTGGCAAAGGGACTCTCCTGCTTAAAACCTCTTTTGTAGGGACAATATTTTTAACCAATCTCCGAACAAAGTTTTTTACCTTTGGCAGCACCTTCACTTTCCATATCTTCTTCCATAAAGAAGAAGAATTACTATTTAAAACTGAAGAGGTGCCTCCTATCTGTTCCAACCTCAGCCTCCTCGCAACATGATATCCACTCCTTACAGAATAGAGGCCGTGTCTATCAAAGTGCCAAACTAGCTTATCTTCTCTGTTGCGCAGACTTAGGAGCATGCGCATGATTCTTTTGATTTTTTGTTATAGTGTTTCTTTTTGTTATTCTGAACTATTTGGCTAGGCAATAACAAGGAGAATTATGAAACAAACAAGAAAGTTTCAGAAACTATCTGAACTTCTTGATCATGTTTCTTCTAAGCTTTTGATCATGAACAACTTGGCTCGGCCCTAGGAAGTAAGAACCTTTTGCAAACTCTCTAACTTATTTTCGAGCTCAAATTTTCTAGTTGTTTTAAGAATCACAATCGCAGCAGATGACTTGAAGACTAGTTTCAAATCCTCACACTCAGTGTCTGCTTCAAGTCTCCCACATGCAGTACATGATCTCCCAAAGCAACTTTCCTGTTTCCTAACTCATCAACCACACTCAAGTGCTTGCAAACATCCACATTGAACTTGACCAATGCTTCCTTCTGAGAGCTACGGAAAACCTTCTCAAATCCTAACAAGTGCTTTTTAGGCGCGTTGTACACTGATGGAGGGCTTGAATACAATATCACTGTATGACTTCCACTCATTTTTCCCATGTTTTTCACCCCCACATGAATATCAAAAGCTAGATTTTGGCACCTTTCTTCGACAACATCAAGTGGTTGGCAACTTGATGAGTGGCATACATGATCCTGCTCTAAGGGAATGGAAACTTGCTTCGGTGCTTGAACTAGGTGGTGACTGAAGTTGGAGTAGCTTAATCCGTATCCAAATTCATAAACCGTGTCACCAGTGTAAAACCGGTAAGTCCTGCCGGGGTAACCACTTGCAGGATCTGGTCTCATATTCATGTTATTCATAGGAACCTGGTCTAAATAAGGTTGTGGATACCAGGTCATAGGTAGTCTTCCACCTGCAATATTGTAGTAGTCATCTATGAGTTTCTGATGTTTGATAAATAAGAAAGGTTCTGTATCAACACAAGGAACTTCTGCAAGTTGTTTTAATTGCATTTGAATGACTTATCAATAAGAGCTTATAGCTTACTTGGATTATAAAAGCCAAAAATCACGTCAGCAATGGCAGCTCCACCAGCTTCTCCGGGGTATCCAACCCAAAGAATGCTTGTAATTTTATCATCATTTTTCGTAAAGGTGATATCGTACCCTCCTCCAGACATTATGACAAGGATTACAGGTCCTTTAGATGCCTTTGCTACTTCAGATATTAGAAGAGTTTGCTGTCCTGGAAGATAGAGGTCGGTTCTATCATGACTCTCTGTCTCAATTAATTGATTTTCATCCACTATAAGTACAGTTGCATCTGCTGCTGCTGCTAACTTGGTAGCATCATCTACCTGGGCAGTGCCACAGGCCACATTTGGGCATCCTGCCACAAACGTTGCAGGAACTACGGCTGTTAGGCCTTGCAATGGAGATGTGTATTTGCAAGGGATGCCTGCAAAATGTTCCAACCAATATAGTGTCAGAAAGAATGTGAAATGCGTTGTAGACATTTGATCATTTTATTACAACCAAAATGTGAAATGCAAAATGTTCCAACCAAAATAGTCGCGAATCATAGTGTCTGTGGCATTGCCATTGGGACCTATAATTGCCAAGGATTTAATGGCTGTGGGAGACAGAGGTAGTGATCCTGCAGTGTTCTTGAGCAACACTATCCCTTGTCTCGCTGTTTCACGTGCCAGCTCCTGGTTCTCTGGAGTACACACATCTTTTGGACCCAGATCTCCATATGGTTGCTTGCTTGGATCACCATCAAAGAAGCCTAGACGCATCAAAGTGCCGAAATTGTTTGTGATGGCCTTGTCAATGGCTGCCTCAGTCACAAGTCCCCCTTTCACTGCTCCTTCTGTATACATTCCAAAGTATGGTCCACAGTCTAGATCCACTCCTGCAAATTTACGACAGTAGCAAATCATTTATATATTTTGTTATGATTAAGATAGTTGTTTAAAATGATATATGATGTATGGGATACAAGGGAAATATTCTTAGTGCTCAATCATATTATGAACAAATTGTAGAATATAATCACCTGCCAATATACCCATAGCTGCAGCTTCTTCTGGTGTCTTAGTGTAATGTTGGTAGTTGTAGTAAACATCTATTGAATCACAATCGGTGACTATGTATCTTCAGCATTTATTCGAAATCCATGTAAAATTAACACCAAGTCTCATTGCGAAAGCACAAATCATATACTAGGAAAGGTGACATATTGGGTGAAAATGACATACCCATTCAAGTTCCATTCGCCTCTGATTACACCAGAAAGTAGGTCCGGGTCTGCGCAGGTTGGTTTTCCATTAACCTGTTGGTAAGAACACATGACACAAGCAGCATTCCCATCAAGGACACAACTTTTCAATGGTGGTTGAAATGTATCTTCCATATCTTGTTGTGTAACCTAATCACAATGTCAAATGTTAGTTTTCGAAATATATTGACACATAAAGAAAATTGAACCAATTCACTCATGTTTTTACCACTGCATTGAAGGTGTATCTGTCATATCCTTTCCAATGGTCCAAATCATATGCTGTATAATGTTTACAACATGCTGCAACTTTAAGCCTATTCTTGTCTTGGCTATCACTTTGTTGAAGACCTCGAACGCATCCCGCCCCGTAGTTACTGGTGAGCAATGGATCTTCTCCAGGAGTCTCCTGGCCTCTTCCCCATCTCGGGTCTCAGAAAATGTTAATGTTAGGAGCCCAGTATGTCAATCCGGCCAATCCCACATTGTACATTGCTCTGGCCTCAGTTGACACCACCTGCATATAGTAAATACAAAGTTGGTTAATTACCTCTTAAATTCTCATTAAAGTTTGACCCTATTGTTTCTCTACAAAACACAAGACTTTGAAACTCTTGGTTTTTCTTTATCTGCAAGCTGGATCCCTGTAAAAGTAATTGGATGCTGGAAGAACCTTAGCCCAAGAAATTAGCTTTCCAACAACTACTTAACCCTAAACATAACTCGATCATTTATAGTAAAATGTAGAAGGAAATGGTACTCAACGACTCATTGAATCGACTAGGAACTTATTAGTACAATCATGAATAGCAACACCCTTCTTCTCATGTTCCTCTGTCTATTTCTTTCTTGTTTCTATGCAAAATTTCAAAAGGGTAAAGAAGCAGTGAGCCATGCTTTTGGGTTCAGTAGCTGTATAGGTTTTCTGCAAAAGGATAGTGGTTGCATATTCAAAATAAGCCATAAATATATTCACATCCCATTTAATTCTGTAACTTGGTTTGTGTTTGTATACTTCGAAAGAGAACCAAACAAATAAATTCAAAGCCAACTACTATCCAAGTGATGATTCTAACGATGGTAGACTCTAATGGTGACATTAATAATGACACTAGAAAAACTTCTGAATCAGAAGTCCGAAAACATGAACATGAGCAACTAGAATGCTTACCCTTCCAATAGCTTCGAAGAGAGAGTTGTTGAACGACGCCGCCGTCAAAATGGGCTGAGGAAAGCTGGTTGCTCCGGGAACGAGTTCAGTAAACTTGGCCCCTCCACGGCCGACTTTCGACACACCGTGTAAGGCTTCCGACCACCATTGGTACTTTGGTATTCCAAGCCTGCTCACATTCCCTGCTGCGTCCACCAGAAACGTAATCTTCTCCTGCAATGTCAGCCTCTGCACCAGGTCCGCCACCCTCGCATCCGCCGCCAACGACTTGTCGCAGAACGGGAAGCTGCTGGCATTAAACCCGTCGCCGCAGGCATACGACTGGCCGGAAACTGAGCTCACAGAGCAGAGACATAACAGTATGTAGCAAAAAGTGAAACAGAACCAGAGCAAGGCCCTGTTTTGAACAGGGGAGGCCATTGAAGTTGTGGCCTTGAGAGAGTTTGAGGAGACGAACAAAAAATGGCTGCTCTGTTTGATGGGGTGGTGCAGAGGGTGGTTGTATATATACTACATTTCTTCGTATATCATCAATGGAGGTACTGAACACGAATTGGGTAGTAATAAATGGTATCTAATTCGAAATTTAAGATACAGATTGTATTCTAGCAGACCCTGAAGAATAAACAGAAATTTTTCAATGCAACGATGGACCACGTGACAGTCCTACATTTTAATTAAATTTAGACTGGTAGATTTTCTTCATAGACTATTTTGGGTTTTATGTTATTTAATATTTGAGTTGTAAAAAATCCACATGTCTAAATTTAATTAGAATGTAAGACCACGTCAGACAGCCACGTGTTCCTCCCATAGCACATAAAAATTTCTCGGAACAAAGAAGGATGATTGATAAAATGAAATGGACTAGCTCAACTCCATTAATGTAAATAGGGTTTTGGAGTTGGTGGGTGGGTTTTGGCAGTGAGAATCTATACTGTATTTACTTTCTTTCCTTTCTGGTGCCCGTCCAATTCTCATTTAAATCCTATTCCTAATTTCCTAAAGAGGTTTACTGAGTCGGTTAAAGATCAGGGATAGATTTTCCAAAATGCCTTCATTTCAGAAAAAAGGTGCGGCTATTTCCATCCTACTAAATATTCAGTTCACCCCACGTTTTATTTTTTTCCCTTTTACTTTCCAATTCTGTTATTCAAATTTTGAGAAAATTTGGTTTTTATTTTCCTCAATCCGATAAAATCTCAAAATATATACAAATATCTCATCAATATATTTGACACAGACCTCCATTCTTCTCAAACCACATCCTATATGTGTTCTCCTCGATATCTTTCTTGAGTTCTTTATATATATATATATATATATATATATATATATATATATGAAAGGTTACATTTGAAGCCGTAAATAAAATAAAAATAAGAACGACTAATCTCACCATACTGTATAACTACCATGTTAATTATTATACTGATTCTTAAATCTGATTTGAAAGATGTATAATTTTTTTTTCCGATATAAAGATGTAGAGAATTGTTATTGTTTGAATTTTATAGATTTTAGTTTTATAATATATTTTCACAAAAATTCTAGATTGTGAGGTTTGTATTAGAATATTTAGTTCAAAATTGAAATGTGGGGTGAACAAAATATTTGGTAGGGTGGCAATAGCCGCACCCTTCAGAAAATCCTTGGATGATCAGAAAGTTGAATAGTGAAAGATGAAGAAAGTGGTGTACTTGAATGAACAGAAGCAGTGATCGGAGATTTTCTAAGGGTGAAGAGTTGCCTAAGCAGAGGATTGCGATCAGGAAAGGCTCCTCTGTTAGACCTCTCATCTGATTTACACCCGAATCTTTTGCTTTCAGAGCTTTTTGCAGTCGGGACCACTTCTTGGTTACGCAAGACAAATATATATGAAGCTCTTCTTCAAAAGAGGGCGGTTTTTTTTTGGTGGGAAAAGGAGAAAGTTTCGTTGATCATGACGACCAAAATGTCAAGCATGAATAGTCCGAAGACCATACAACAACAAAACTAAAAAACTAAATACGAGCTATATCTAAAAATTGAAAAACCTCAAAACCACATCCAAAAACATGGATATGAACGACTAGAAAGCAATGAACCTTCCTTAGTCCTAGTAAATCTTACAACACTTCACGAATCAGGCCTAAGACCTACATCGGTGTACCTTTCATTGTTAAGAAGCGGGATAAGACAAACTAGGGTTCAGAAGGGATCCTTCTCCCCCTTAATCCCAAACATAGCAGCCTAGCCCGGCCCACATGGAGAAAAGAGAAGAGCCCAGTGGCCCGCCACCCTCCCTCGTTCACTCATACAGTCCCGACCGCCATGAAAGGTCTTCCAGAGGACTCCGTCGCTGCCGGCTCAGTCCGGTGGCTTGCTTGGTCGAAGGACCATGATGTCGCTACAAAAGAGGGCGGTTTTGAAAGTAAAGTTCATATCAATATAAAATTTAGATAAAAACCCAAATTATCAAGCCTATATTAATGTACACGCACCTACATATTTTATTTCATTCTACACCCAAAACCTTTTATTATTATTTTTCTTTGTTTTCAGAATGTCTAATTTGCCCTTCTAATGTATAAAAGCTTAAAAGTTAAATTACATTTTCCTTAGTTTGAGCATCCATTTGAATTTTTCTTAATTCTATCTTAATCAATTTAATCCATGATTTTTTTTCCTCTTTTAAAATTTATATTGCTGACTTTAATGTGTGCGTATATATTCATTACAAATTTGTAAAAAGGTTTGAGTTCTTGTTCTTGTTCTCCTTAGCAGGTATTTTTCTTCCCAAAGAGCATTCACATATGATTGTGGTGCCTCTCTCTACAACTTCTTGCACGTTTTTTTGTTGTTAGCTTGATTGCTTTGAATCTTGTAATGTAGCTAGGATATTATTATATTTGGCTTTCCTTTACGAAATCTTTTCAAGCAATAGGGAGCTAGTCAAAGGAAGATTAGATGAAAAATCCATATGAAATTGTACAAGGTTCCAAGAGATCTTGATTATGATAATTACGTGTTTCACGATAAGGTACGTATCTTGTTCTTGTTCTAACAATGAGGTATGTGTTGAAGGAGAACATATAACGATAATAACGGTGTACTCATTCATTGATAAAAAGACCTATTTACAGACATTACATAGAGCCTCCCGAATGATCTAGAACATCTATCAATATTGTAATATATTCTAATAACGAAACAAATTAACCAATCCTACGTGTATTAGGGCAAGACACATAACAGAATGACGTAAATATAATTTCCTTAAACACTTCTCCTTGTGTTGCGTCCCTAATACGTTACGGTGCTTATGGTGTTGTCTCGGTAAAAACCTTGTCAAGTAAAACAAAAGACTTGGGGGAAGAGAAAAAGAGCACAATACACCAACTACATTTGAAGCTAACATGTGATGTAAACTGCCCCTAATGTCTATACAACAACTCCCTCCTAATTGGTAACTCAATCTCGAAGTTCAGATAAAAGGCGCAGGCAAATTCTCTTCACATGCTTCAAAAGTGAACTTGGGCAACGATTTAGTTATTAAATCCAGCCACATTATTCTTAAATCAGATCTGTTATACTTAGCATCAATTTGATCTTTAAGGAGAAGGTTGCCTAACAACTCAAAACATAAGTTCGCGTTGAAAATCAGATTCACGCGTGACATGACCTTTGTGTACTTAAACAGTCATAACGTCTTCGATACAATAGGTATAGACAAACCGTAAAAAATTATGGAAACTAGACATCCGTAGCTTTCCAACCATACAAGATCCATGACCTAGTTCATCTTGAGCTGCACAAAGTTTGTCGAAGTTGACTGTTCTACAAAAGCAGATTCTCGGACAGATCCGTCATACTTTACGAAAATAACCATAACTCACTCAATATGATAGGTGTAATGACTAAAATATCGGTGATTATGGATATATCGACCATCTGAAAAAAGAAAATTTCGAAGGAAATTACGGAAAGTATCGATATGGATGAAAATTCAACGGAAACTATTAGAATTTGCATAAAAACATATTTCCATGTAAAACTTTATGATATGTTTATTTGATCAATTATTTAATCTATAGGCAATTATTTACTCTATAATCAAATTATGTATCGAAGTACTCAGATAAAAAACAACAAGAAGCTAAATTAATTATGTTTATCATTGGATGATTGTCTTCATCTGTAGTCAATTTTCTAACGTGATATTTACTTAATTTGTTTTCTTTCCTCTTTAATAAATGAGTTTCAATAGGAAATGAATAATTTTCTCTTATTATATTCCAAATGAAGAATAGTAATCATTAATCCTGATTATGTCTTTAATAAATATCTTAAATATTTGCTATTAGATCTAACAGATGATATTCTAGTTATAATTTTGTGTGTCACTGATCTGCCCCCATATTACATAATACATTAGTACTATATAAGGTGAATTCGTGTGTGTGTGTGTGAAAATAGTCGTATAGATTAGGCTACATGTGCTTTTTGATTTTTTTTTATTGGCATTATATGTATTTGTATTTTAAATAAGATGAGAATTCTCTAATCTGATTAACTACAATAAACGATATATTGAATTTAAAATAAAAAGATTGAAACAAATAAAATAGAAAAGGAAAATGTGAATATAAATTGTAAAAAAACAAAGTAATTCTAATACTAAAAGTATCATAACATAAACAAAACCCAATCCAGTGGAGTTGGTAGGGGCGCATATCTTCCTTTCGGAAGGTTTCAGTTTCGAAACCTGTCACAAACAAGGTTTTGTTTGAATATAATTCCGGAATCTTTCTAGAATATTCCCTTAATTTCTAAAAATATCGCCTCTTTTGTAAAATATCGTGATATTTCGCAAAATCTCGATAATTTCTCACAAGAAAATGATGGGAGGCTGAGATAGTTTCGCTGGTGCAAAAAAAAAGATATTTTCGTTGAAATATCGGCGAAAGTATCGATATTTAAGACATTGGATAAGTGTGATAAAATGGTTGGTGTCCTTGGAATGTAGACACATAGACATTTCCAATGGTACCAATTTCAGCATTTTCCAACGAGTGGGCTATCATGTAAGTCACGTGGAAGTTGACCTACGAAACTGGGCAGATTCTGATTTCGTCTTTGACGTGTCTTTCTGTAGGGACAGAATAAACCTAACCCTTTCATAGAAGGAATTATTGTCATTACATTGGCGTTGCGTGGGCGCATCCGGCCACTACCTTGATGTTTCTTCACACTCATCTAGGAGGGATCGAAGCTGCTCGACTGCTAGGATGAGAGTTGAAAGACTAAGGAAAACTTGGCCTTACACGTTTATAGTGAATGAGATGTCGAGTCAAGCATATTATAACAAGGACATGAATGTGCTACAGTACTTAGATGGAGAATTTCTCCTAAGACTTCTTCGTCATAGGAACGAAACAGACGAAACAGGTCTTCTCAAGACTTTGACCAATCAAGGGATACAAATAGGCATAACTTTATCATCCTTTAGCTTGCCTTAAGCCAATTGATGAATAAGCATAATCAATAAGATGAATAAGCATAATCAATAAGATGAATAAGCATAATCAATAATGGTCCTCACTTTCAAGACCAAGTACCCCCAAGATCCTTCCATTCTTAATTTTGGATCAGTGACATCTCTTAGTTTAACAAGAGTTCATCACGATTCATCCAAAACGTACACGCAACAAGACATAATTCATCATCTCCCTTCCCTAATCAAGTAGATACTTTGTAAATACCTTGCAAACACGCTCCGTGGTTAGGAGCCACTTGATCTGGGTGAAAACCGATCTATTTAAGATCTTTATGTACATATCTTAGTTCCCAACAAAGATAAGTTGTGACTACAAGCTGCATGTTCAGTTTTTTGGAAACTACCAATTACTGACAAGGCAATGGAGTGCAATGACATCCATTACGAGAGTATATCTCATCGTAGTTGATTATAGGGCGTTTGTGAGAGACCTTGCGCCAGAATGTGAGTCTAAGCTCTTTTTCACACTACGCTTTCTAACAAAGATATAACTGATAGGGTTTACACTTGGGGTGTCGGCGTCACCTGACCAAAGATCTATCTCTTTGTTTAAATTGGATCATATCTTTCCATTTAGGTCAATCTACTACGTTGGTATTTACAACGAAGTATGGTTCGATATCAAACTCATTAAACCACGTCATCATGTACACTAGTGTAATTTCAATTTGTAGAGATCTCTATATAGATTGATATTGATATTGAGACGTCCCCCAATGAAGACCATAATCTAGAAGTAACAGATGAATGAGTATCATTGATCAAAGGATCAAATTGTGTTAAACTCGCATTCTTCCTTGGCGAGGATCAAGTTGTGTCAAGACGAGTATTTATCGAACCAAATGGCCTCCCCCTTAACCGTGGGAGCCACGGCCTAGTGACACCATCTACCACATTTGTGGCGTCACCATGCCACCATCTATGGGTGACAATATGTCTTCTTATCCGGACATCAACATGTCCTTTTATTTGTGGGTATCACAATGATATTATTCATATCATAATAAAACTTCGGGTATCACAATGGTAGGATTATAAATGTGGGTATCACGTTGACCTTGCCACCGAAGTTTGGGTATCGGGGCTAAGTTTATCTCTTTAATGAAATAAAATTTGCAATCAGGGACGAAAGATAGACAAGTGCTATATGGGTTGTAGCCCAGACAACATTTTTCAGCCATTCCTAATTTTACATGTGTATATCATCTCACCTAGGGCTGCCACTCGGTCGGTTCGAATCGGTAATGGGCGTTACCAACTTCAAAACCAAAGCTTTCGGTAATGAAATATGACTTTCAATTACCAAACCAAAAATTTCGGTATGAGATAAATCTTACCAACTTCGGATGTCGGTTTTTCGGTATTACCAAACTTCACAACAAATATATTTTCAAAATATAACAAAACAATACAAAACTATAAAATTTAAATATCACTTGAGTTTCTAGAGTCTGATAATACATATACAAAAGATAGTCATTTCAGTACACATTATCGAGTATGGTTTAATTTTCTACCGAAATAGTCAGGATGTAAATGTTTCCAAATTTTTATATGAACAAGTTATGTGTCATCTATGTGAAAGTATGTGTGTGGAAGAGTCGACCAAAATAAGTCACATAAGGGCAGTAAAAACTTTTTCGTGTAATAAGTGACGTTAAATTATGGTTGACCGCTTTGATCAAGACCCGAGCATTATTGAGTACAATTGAATTTTCTATCATAATTGTATTATACTATAATGATCACATTAGACGGTCGAATTTTAATTTTATGAATTGTAATTATTGGAACCACAACATGCCTGGTAATGTGGTATAACTTATTTAGTAAGTTATATGCATATGTACATCTTTGTGAACCAACTACAAAGAGGAAGCAAAATTTTCAAAAACCTTGTGAACTATGATGTGATCAATATAGTGAAATACGACTATGGTAGAAAAATTAGGTATTTTTGATAATTTTTTGGCCTTGATCAAGGCGGCTAACCCTATTTACGCTTGTGCTTCCTATGAGGAGTCCTATCATCAAGAGAGGTAAAAACATTCCTAAATTTTTACATGGGCGGTTACATGTCATCTAAGTGGGTTTGTCTATGTGTGTGTGTGATGAATCAACTAAGACGGGTAGGTAAGAGCATTTTTATATAACAAGTAATATTGAATTAAAGTTGATCGCTTTAATTGAGACCCGAATGCTACCAAGTATAGTTGAATTTTTCTATTCATTGTCTTGTTTTTTACTAAATGGTATATACAATTGAAAACGTGAGATAAAATTATTAGTCTGTGTGTTTTTAGAAATATAAGTCTTTAAATAATTAGAATTTCGGTAAATTCGGTATTTATCAAAAACCAAACCAACTTTTTCGGTAGTTCTCGGTTTCGGTTTTTTCGATTTCGATTACCAAAATTCGGTTTACCAAATCATAAATTTTCGATCGGTTTTCGATCGGTTTGGTATTTACCAAACCAAGTGGCAGCCCTAATCTCACCCAATGATTTTTTAATAAACAGCCCAGTCAAATTTTATACAACAAAGAAAAAAATTTCATTGGTTATTTATAATTTATGCTTGGTCATCCCACAATTAATTCCCCACCACACCACTTATGTATGTCTTATTTATACCATAATCATGCTATAAAAATGTTGATAATTAGGTACCTATCTATATTTTCTACTACTATTATATATGAATACCAACATGAGTTTAAATTGTCAATTTATGTTTATTATTAATTGGAAGGAAACAATTATTGTTGGTAAATTTTTTTAAGAATATTTCATATGATAAATTTAGGGGGAATTTGATGTTACACCCAAAATCATAGACCCATTTTAAATTACATCCACATGTTATACTCTTTTAAAATACACCCAACTTATTAATTAGGTTGATTTAGTAAAAATATTAATATTGTTTATCTAAACAATAGAACTTGTTGTTAAAGGAAATTGCTGAAATGCCACCAACTGAACTATTGCAATTAACAAGCTGTTTGGCCGACTCATTAAACATAATTACCCGGCAACTGAAAACCCGGTTCCACAGACTACGCTCAAACCCTAAACCTGGTTCCACAAACCCTAAACCCTAAACCCTAATCCCTAATCCCTAAACCCTAAACCCTAAACCCTAAACCCGGTTCCACAAACCCTAAACCCTAAACCGTAGTCTAAACCCTAAACCCTAATCCCTAAACCCTAAACCCTAGTCTAAACCCTAACCCTATTTAAAATAGAAGAAAGTCAAGAGCCACATTTAGGGAATGTCTTCTCATTCAATCAGAAGGGAAAAATCTTCTCAAGAAAAAACAAAAAAAAACGGAAGGGCAAAAGAGTCAAGGAAAAGTGGGATACAAATTCCAAAAATAAAAATAAAACATATAAGGCAAGTTCAATAATAGGGTTGGGTGTAAATTAAAATGGAATATGAGCATGGGTTTATTTTAAAAGGAGTTTGGTTTTTTGGGTTTTTATCTAATTTTCTCTAAATTTAACCCAGGGCATTTCAAAATGCTGCCTCCGTCCCTGTTTGCAATAGGTAGGACTTTTTACCACATCAACCCTCACATAAACTGATGCATGTGATACCAAAAACCGGTTAAGCGTCCTATACTAATTTAGTGAATGTGCTGAATATGTTGGAAAATTTCCCATTCTTGTTGTTCATGTTCCACCTTTATAATCTGGAAATAATCCAGGAAGTTTTGTCAATTTTTTTTTTGGCAATGAAGTTCTGTCAATTTTGGAAGCTGGGTAAGTTTCAATTTTTGTTTTTGTTTATGTTTTAGTTTTCTAGTTTTGGTTAGTCTGAACTATTTGGCTAGGCAATAACAATGAAGACTAAGAAACAGACAAGAAACTGTTGAAACGTGTGTGAACTTCTCTATGATAGTTCTTCATTTTTTAAATTCTGGACAACTAGGCTTGGCCTAAAGAAATGCGAACCTTTGGAAAATTATCTAACTTATTCTGAGGCACAAGTTTTCCATTTGTTCTAAGAATCATAATCGCAGCAGAGGACTTGGAAGACTTATTTCAAATCCTCACACTCAATGTCTGTTTCAAATCTCCTACATGCAGCACATGATCTCCCAAAGCAACTTTCCTATTTCCTAGCTCATCAACCACACTCAAGTGCTTGCAAACATCCACATTGAACTTGACCAATGCTTCTCCCTGAGAGCTAAGGAAAACCTTTTCAAATCCCAACAAGTGCTTTTTTGGTGCATTGTGTACAGATGGAGGACTCGAATACAGCAAGACTGTATGACTTCCACTCATTTTGCCCATGTTTTTCACCCCCAAATGGATATCAAAGGCTAGATTTTGACACCTTTCTTCGTCAACATCAAGTGATTGGCAACTTGATGAGTAGCACACATGATCTTCTTCTAAGGGAATGGAAACTTGGTTCGGTGCTCGAACAAGGCGGTGATTGAAGGTGGAGTAGCTTATTCCATCTCCAAATGCATAAACCGTGTCACCAGTATAAAACCGGTAAGTCCTTCCTGGGTAACCACTTGCAGGATCTGCTCTCATATTCATGTTTGTCATAGGGACCTTGTCTACATAAGCTTGTGGATACCACGTCATAGGTAGTCTTCCACCTGCAATAGTAGCAGTCAAACAAGAGTTCCGATGTTTAATAAATGAGAAAGATTCTGCAGTAACATAGTTCTAATTGTTAAAAACTCAAAACCATAATCAAGTTGAGAAAATACTTTTTCAGAATGTACGTTGTGTAGTGCTAAGCTAACAGAAATTCAGGAACTTGTCTAGTTGCTTTAAATTGCATTTAGTTAAGTTTCTCAATTAGAGCTTATGGCTTACTTGGATTATAGAAGCCAAAAATCACGTCAGCAATGGCAGCTCCACCAGCTTCGCCGGGGTAGCCAACCCAAAGAATGCTTGTAATTTTATCATTATTTTTTGCAAAGGTGATATCAAAACCTCCTCCAGACATTATGACAAGTATTAGAGGTCCTTTAGATGCCTTTGCTACTTCAGTTATTAGAAGAGTTTGCTGTCCTGGAAGATAGAGGTCGGTTCTATCATGACTCTCAGTCTCAATTGATTGATTTTCACCCACTATAACTACAGTTGCATCTGCTGCTGCTGCTAACTTGGTAGCATCATCAACCTTGGCAGTGCCACAAGCCACATCCGGGCATCCGGCCACAAATGTTGTGGGAACTATTGCTGTTAGGCCTTGCAAAGGAGTTGTATATTTGCATGGGTTGCCTGCAAAAGTTTTTACAAACAAGATAGTGTCAGAACATATGTGAAATGCATCGTAGTCATTTGAGAGTTTTATTACATGTACCTTCGTAGTTGCCAATCATGGTCTTTGTGACATTGCCATTGGGACCTATAACTGCCAAGGATTTGATGGCTGTGGGAGACAGAGGCAGTGATCCTGGAGTATTCTTGAGCAACACTATCCCTTGTCTTGCTGTTTCACGTGCCAGTTCCTGGTTTGCTGCAGTGCACACATCTTTTGGACCAAGATTTCCATATGGTTGCTTGCTTGGATCTCCATCAAAAAAGCCGAGACGCATCAAAGTGCCAAAATTGTTTGTGATTGCCTTGTCAATAGCTGCCTCAGTAACAAGTCCCCCTTTCACTGCTCCTTCTGTGTATTTTCCTAGAAATGATCCACAGTCTAGATCCACTCCTGCGAATTTAGACCAGTAGCAAGTCACCTTAGTCATGATTAAGATAGTTTATTATCTCAAACGATATAAGATATATCTGGAATACAATGAAAATTAATCTGAGTGATCAACCACATTATGAACAAAATTGTATAGTGTTATTACCTGCCAATATGCCCTTTGCTGCAGCCTCTTCAGGCGTCTTGGTGTAGTGTTGGTTCTTGTAGTACACATCTATTGAATCACAATCAGTAACAATGTATCTGCAGCATTGTCCAATATCCATGTAAAGTTAACACAGATTCTTGCCAGGAATGCATAAATCGTACATTAACTTGGGAAAGACACATAATAAGGGGAAATGAACATACCCATTCAAGTTCCATTCGCCTCGGATAACCCCAGAAAGAAGGTCGGGATCTGCGCAGGTTGGTGTTCCATTCACCTTGTTGTAAGAACACATGACACTAGCAACATTCCCATCAAGAACACAACTTTTGAATGGTGGTTGAAATGTATCATCCATATCTTGTTTTGTTACCTAATGACAAATTGACAGTGTCAAATGTTAGTTTTCGAAATAAATTGACACATCAAGAAAATGTGAACCAACTCTTACCACTGCATTGAAGGTGTATCTGTCAACTCCTTTCCAATTGTCCAAATCATAGGCTGTATAATGTTTACAACAGGCTGCAACTTTAAGCCTACTCTTGTCTTCGCTATCTGTTTGTTGAAGACCTCTAACATATCCTGATCCGTAGTTACTCGTAAGCAATGGGTCTTCTCCCGGAGTCTCCTGGCCTCTTCCCCATCTCGGGTCTCGGAAAATGTTAATGTTTGGAGACCAGTATGTCAATCCTGCCAATCCCACATTGTACATTGCTCTAGCCTCAGTTGACACCACCTGCAAATGGTAAATACAGCAGCTATTAGTTACCTTCTCAAATTCTCATTAACCTCATTTCAGTCTAACTCCCATTACTCTTTCCTCAAGTGATTCATTACAAAACACAAGAAATTATTACTCTTGTAGTTTTCTTTCAATGCAAGCTGGATTCTAGTTATTGTCTTCTTAAAGGACCTGTGACCCTAAAACATTAGCTTTCCACCAACTACTTAACTACTGGGTATGGTGGCCTAAATCCCTCAACAGAAGTCAATCATTTATAGTAAAAAGTAAAAGAAAGATGGTACTCATTGAAACAACCAACCCCTAACAACTGTTATCCATCCACTTTCCTTATTAGCACAATCATGAAGAGCAATACCCTTCTTCTCATGTCACTCTGTCTCTTCATTTCTTGCTTCTACTTCAAAATACCAAAGAGTAAAGCACTGACCCATTCTTTTGGGTTCAGTAGCTGTAAAGGGTTTTCTGGATAAAGATATATATATATATATATATATATATATATATATATATATAGTTGTTGCATATATAAAATATACCATAACTATTTTCCTAGTCAGTAGTCACAGTTTGTGTTTGTCTACATCCACTCAGCAATCGTCAAAAGAACCAAACGAATAAATTCGAATCCAAAATAGTACCAAGTACTTGGATTTGAACGATCATGGACTTTATTCCTCTAGTGGTGACATTAACAATGAAACTAACAACTTTAATCTGATGTTTGAATCAAAACTCTCAAACATGAACATGAACATGAACATGAACAAGAATAACTAGCTAGAATGCTTACCCTTCCAATGGCTTCAAACAGAGAGTTGTTGAACGACGCGGCGGTCAAAATGGGCTGAGGGAAGCTGGTAGCTCCGGGGACGACACTAGAAAACCTAGTTCCTGGGCCGACGTACGACACACCGTGTAAAGCCTCCGACCACCACTCGTACTTTGGTATCCCAAGCCTGCTCACGCTCCCTGCACTGTTCACCAGAAACGTAATCTTCTCTTGCAATGTCAGCCTCTGCACCAGGTCCGCCACCCTCGCATCGGCCGCCAACGACTTGTCGCAGAACGGGAAGCTGCTGGCATTACCGCTTTCGCCGCAGGCGAACGACTGGCCGGAAACAGAGCTCACAGAGCAGAGACATAACAGTATGTAACAAAGAGCGAAGCAGAAGCAGAGCAAGGCCTTCGGGGGTGCTGCTCTGTTGTGAACAGAGGAGCAGGAAGAGGAGGAGGCCATTGAAGTTGTGGCCTTGAGAGGAGAGTTTGAAGAGAAGGAACAAAAATGGCTTCTCTGTTTCATGGGGTAGTGCAAAAGGGTGGTTCCTTCTATATATAATACACTTTCGTTGGGTTTTGATTAATGCAAGATAAAATTAACGACGAAATAAATGGTGGATAATTCGAAGATTAAGATGCAAGTTGTTTTCTAGCCACCCGTGAAGGAAAAGGAAGGTTGATTGAGAAGGAAGGAGAGGGGGGAACTAGTTGAAGCTGAGCTCCATTTTTGGATGTGGTACGTTTTGGCAGAGAGAATCTATATTGTAATTTCACTATCTTTTCTTTATGGGACTCGTCGTCCTATTATTATAGGAGGAAAGGCTATTGGTGAAGATATTATAGGAGGAAAAGCTATTGGTGAAGAGCTTAAACGAGTCCGTGAAAGATGATGGAGATTTTCTAATCGGTGTTGTTTACGTCTAAATTAATATTTTATTAGACAATAATTGTCTATGTGAATATTAATTAAATTTTTGGTTTATGTTAGCCGGCGAGCCCAAATTCTTTAAAGTTTACAAATAATGGCCTGCCAGCAAGACCACGCGGGATGATCAAAAAGTCCGCGCGCGGAATGACTCCGCGCGGACTAACGGATCTTGCGCAATTTCAGACAAAAACAGAGCTCGCGCGCGAAATGACTTCGCGCGGAGTGTGGAAAACACAGTTCGCACAGAATGCTTTGCGCGGAATGACTTTGGCATTAGGCGAGGCAGACTGCATCTAGGTACGCTGGCGAACTAATTCGCTAGTTCGCGAGGTAGACATACGCGGAGTCCGCGTGAATGCTTGTAATCGTTTCCGACTTTTTACAGTCTTTGACACGTTTTGGGCCAATCCTTGTGGCCCTTATTAATTAAAAAGCCTTCTTTTGGCCCGCGAGGTGGAATTGAGCTACAGATTCTGCGGTTCGCACGAGTTAGTCTTCTACATGGACTGTGATATCTCGTGGGATAAGGATTACTTTTCATTCCACTTCGCATGGGAGTCCAGACCTTATCTTATGCGGACTGTGCGAATTGGATATGTGTCACATAAGGATTGGTCTGCATGAGGGGAATAGTATCCTCATGCTTCACGTTGCAGAGTCCAATAGGGATTCTAATTGTCTTTCGTTCGCGGCAAGGATAACTCCCACTATATAAAGAACACGAAAGCTTACACACAAGTCTCTCTCACACAATTACTCAAATACAAAACAACCTTCAACCTTGTTGAAACCCTCGACCCAGTCGAATCTCCAACGCTCCCAGGAGTTTTGTTTCCGCTTCCCCGTTGAAGCAAAACAAACACAACCCCGATTCTAAGCGCACCGCCGCCTAGAATTCTTCAGAGCCCTCCGGACTCATCCTGGTTCCTTAGAATCTTCCCTATAGTTGCTCTGCTCACGCCGCAGTGAGTATCGACCGCCTTGTGCTCGTAAATTCCTCATCTGAGGTGGCACCTGGAACTCTTTTCGCCTGATTCAAGAAGTCAATCACGTATACAACTTTTTCCTCGTCCGAGAGGTGGCACGCCCGCAATACTCTCCCTTTCTCTTTGTTCGCTATTCACCTCCGCTCCACACGCAGAGGATCGTGGCTGTTTCTACCTGTTTCGTCCCGAGCCGGGAAGTGGTCTCGGGGCGGAACGAAATAGAATTCTTGGGGGCTTTCACTCGGTACCTGCACAAATGACAATGTCACGGGGTCGGGACTGGGGTGGCCCAGTCTTCGACTCTCCGATGCTTAAGTTAGCTTTGAGCACTTGTACGGGTAGAGTGGCTATGTGGCGAGTCAGTCCGCGCTTGGTTGGGGACTGTGGCTATGTGGTGAGTCAGTCCGCGCTTGGTTGGGGACTGTCGCGAGGTGGCCAGTCAGTCCGCGGTTGGTTGGGGACTGTGGCTATGTGGCGAGTCAGTCCGCGCTTGATTGGGGACTGTCGCGAGGTGGCCAGTCAGTCCGCACTTGGTTAGGGACTGTGGCTATGTGGCGAGTCAGTCCGCGCTTGGGTGGGGACTGTCGCGAGGTGGCCAGTCAGTCCACGCTTGATTGGGGACTGTGGCTATGTGGCGAGGCAGTCCGCGCTTGGTTGGGGACTGTGGCTATGTGGCGAGTCATTCCGCGCTTGGTTGGGGACTGTCGCGAGGTGGCTAGTCAGTCCGTGCTTGGTTGGGGACTGTGGCTATGTGGCGAGGCAGTCCGCGCTTGGTTGGGGACTGTCGCGAGGTGGCCAGTCAGTCCGTGCTTGGTTGGGGACTGTCGCGAGATGGCCAGTCAGTCCGCGCTTGGTTGGGGACTGTGGCTATGTGGCGTTGCGGCCGCTGCGTGGCGAGTCAGTCCGCGCTTGATTGGGGAGACTTGCCATTGAGCGTTGCGGGCCGTTGCCTTGGCGAGTCAATGTATGTATGGGGTTGGGGATAGCTGGAGGGGGGAGTTCGTGTTTTGCAAACTGAAAATTGGGCGAGCTGCAATTTGTGTTTTAGGGTTTCGGTGGTTTTACAAACATCAGATTGGGGAGCGTCCCACTTCACCCTCGATCGAGTGGGCGCGAGCGCTTGGCTGTTTTCAACCAGCTTCATTTCCACTACGCGGATCCACTGTTTCACGGTATGAATTGGTGGCGTTCTTTGTCTTTGGATTTGTATGTGGTGGCGGCGTTGTTTCGGGTTATTTGGGGTGTGGGATTGTTCACATGTTTGTGGTGTTGGTAGGAATTCTAGGGTAAGAGTTTTACTGTCGGGTTGGCTAGGAATAAGGGGTCTTCCTGTCTCGTCCCGAGGTCCCGAGCCGGGAAGGGGTGGCGGGACAGGTCGCGCTAAGGGCGTGTGTAGCTAGACGATGCATGTTTGAATGCTGGCTGTTTACACATGCTGTGTGTGTAGCCTGATATTGATATAGATAGATGTACAACAATGTTTGGCTTGTAATCATGTGAAGCAAATGTATATGTAACATGTGATAGAGAGTGCATGTTTGCTAACTCCATGTCATGAGAACGTATTATGATGCATGTGGCATGTTATTTGTATGATAACAACTTAATTGGATAGTGTGAAGTAAGACTTATCTAGAGCCGCGTAGAGCAGCTATAGTCATTGTAGAAAACTTAGAGTTGCGCGGGGAATGGCGAGACAAGAGGAGTCCGTGGAGTCTGGCGTGGCGAGCGGTGTCCGCGGTGAGAAATGGATGGTCCCGGGAGGAAGAGAGGAAGGCGGATGTGTGATGTGGGTCACTTGTGCTGGCACGTTCCGAGAGCATGGTAAGCAAGGGAGGGGGCCTCGGGAACTCAGGGGGCCATGTGGGAAGGGCTCCCGGAGCTCTGGGCGGAGCCACTTGTTTCTTGTCACGAGATCCTTGGTCGGGACTATATCTTGTGTCGGGACCAGACGCCTTGTCGGGAAGGTTTTTTTTTTTTTTTTTTGCATCCTTTTGTCAGGATAGAGGAGTCCCGGGAAGTCGGGATGGAGAGCTGTGTGCTTGATGGCTATGAAGGTGAGCTACCTTGCTGCGGCACGCCCAAGCGAAGGAGAGAGAGAAAGTCAGATCTACTTTCTCTCTCCTCGGGGTTTCTGGGCAGATGATGGCCACGGCCATGGCGAGCGACGTGAGGGTCTCCACTTGAGGACCCCCTCCTTCTAGCGCCAATTGTTTCTACCTGTTTCGTCCCAAGCCTGGAAGTGGTCGCGGGGCGGAACGAAATAGAATTCTTGGAGGCTTTCACTCGGTACCTGCACAAATGACAATGTCACGGGGTCGGGACTGGGGTGGCCCAGTCTTCGACTCTCCGATGCTTAAGTTAGCTTTGAGCACTTGTACGGGTAGAGAAATGAAAGAGGGAGAGAATATATGTGAGTATATATGTGTGTGTACCTTTTATGATGGGTTGAGCTTGTTTTATAAGGCAAGTATGGGTACCTTTGCCTTAGTCTCCAATGTGGGAGTCCTTGCCCTCCTTTGGAGTGTCTCCCCTTTTGGGGGTGTTTTGCCGCTAGAGTGACTTTGGCAAGCGGTTTGTTACCGGCCCTTCATTCTTTGGATGTCTGTGAAGGGCCCACCAGGGCTATCTCGACCGGGTAATTGTACCGTATTCTCGGCTTAGCCAAGTATTTTGGCTATGTACTAACAGTGGCCAAAACATTGGCACGCCCAGTGGGACCAGGGAGTATAAGCGATTTATCATAGGGAAACCAGGGTAGTTTCTGACGACACCTACATTGGGATCGATGAACAGAGACGCGATATGATTGGCAAGAAAAATTAGAAGCCATCGAGAGAAAGTATGCCGAACTAAGAGCTGCCAGCCGCAAAAAACATGCTGCCATCCTTAAGCAACGCGCAGAGGAAACAGCTACTAGAGAGGCTGCTGAAGAAGAGGAAAAAGCCGAAAGGAAAGCCTTTGTAGAGAGGTTTCGTCAACAGTGCGATGCCTTGAAAAAGGCTTTACGATGCCTAAATGTAAAATCTACAATTGACGAACACATCCCTGCTAAACAGATTGGACTGCCTAGCAGCCAATCTAATGATGAAGATTTTCCTTTGGATGAACCTACGTCCAAAGAAGAAGTTATTTTGTCAATCAATGACAAAAAGCCTAAGGTTGAGGCCGGCGAGATTATGGATAATAATCTCATCTCGCACGGTGTTCCTCAGAAAAATGAACCGGAAGATAGGATAGAACAGTCTATCTTAGAAGCAGAAGTTGGTTCGCACACTGATGGCGAACGACAACTTCACATGATAGCGAGCCACAACTTCCAAGTAGCCGGCTTTCTCATGCGAGACTTATATGTGGACATTGGTCAGCCGCATAGGGGGCAAGGCAGAGATCGCTTTCCTTCTTTAGTTAACCATCAAGGGCATGATAAACTTAAGCTTTGTCCAATTACTGGACGTGATCAAGACGTTGCCCCAAGTCAACACAGGCGAAGTGAAACTACAATAATGGATTGGCGCAGATTTGACAAACTGTGGGCAACCTCCCGCAAGCGAATAGATGCACGAGCGACTGCTGAAGGAAATGAAAAGGCTTTACAATGCCAGAATGTAAAGCCTACGGCTGGTGAAGATTCCTCTTTGGATGAACTTATGTCCAAGGAAGAAACTGCTTTGTCAATCAATGACAAAGAATTTGAGGTCGAGGTCGGCGAGACTTCGGATAATGATCTTATCTCAAAAACTGACGGTGTTCCCCAAAAAGATAAGCTTGAAGGTAGGACAGAACAGTCCGCCTTAGAAAAAGAGAGCGGGTCAAACATTGGTGGCGAATCACAACTTCACATGAAAGGTGACCTAGGAGTTAGCTTGCCTATGCGAGATGAATATGTGGACACATTTCAGCCGCATGGGGGGCAAGGCGGAGCTCGCCTGCTTTCTCTACCAATTCGTGCCAAGCGAACTGAAGATGAACCAGCACTTCTTGAGTTTCCGCTTCAACATGCACACGCGGGGCGCCAAGGCTGGCGGAGTCCGCTTCTCTTGAAGGTTCATCTCGCCAATCTCTTGTTCACCAGCGAGATGACTTAGTCCGCTTCGCCAAACCATGATCATATTGAGCTTAATTATATATGGTTTGGTAATATCCCTTGGCCAATCAGCGGTTTCACTTTTCAATATACTTGGAGTCTCTGCATACCGATGGTTGCAAAGAAGGTCGAGCTACCGACCTTTATTGATTCTGTATGTGGTTTTGACACAGAACCAACATACGATGAATACGATGAGAACTATATGTTGGTGCATCTGTCCCCAAATCATATGCCATAAGAGTTCAATTCCAGTAAAGCTCTTGATAAAGTGAAAAGTGACAAGCCAGTGGTTCTCTTTCCTGGTCAATGCATGGCTATTCCTGGTAAGACCACGCATTATGACATGGTAGTTGGCAACAAGGCAGATCTCAACAGCATACGATCCACGAGAATGCAGTTGAAGATCATGCTTGGTCAGACAACAAAGATGTGTGGGGGGCAACGAGACATACCCTACGAAATACATTGTTGGCACCAAGCACCTCTTGAGTTTCCGCTTCAACATGCACACGCGGGGTGACAAGGTTGGCGGAGTCCGCTTCTCCTAAAGGTTCATCTCACCAATCTCTTGTTCACCAGCGAGATGACTCAGTCCGCTTTGCCAGCGGATCTCTTCCCTGACTAATGCATGGCTATTCCTGATAAGACCATGCATTACGACATGATAGTCGGCACCAAGGCAGATCTCAACACCATACGATCCACGAGGATACAGTTGAAGATCATGCATGGTCAACATACAAGGATACGTGGGGGCAACGAGACGTACCCTACGAAATACCTTGCCCAAATTTTCAAGTTGACGCGGGACAACTTTGCTCAACACTTGGAAATTGTCAACAGCAACATTCTCACGTTGGAAGCATGACAACGTCGAGACTTGGAGTGAAGCATTGGTGGCCTCCCCCGTGTCCTAACGAGGGATCACTACTCAAGCTATGATCACTTCATTACTCCTAGCTAGCTTTTAATTCAGCTTTTACTTCAGTTTTCTTTCAGTTTCTTTCTTTCTCGCATTGGAAAAAAGAAAATAAAAAAAATCAAATAGCCAAAAAACACAAAAAGAGATCATGGGTCTTGCTGAAATGCAGGACAATGCTCTTGCCTATATCAGGCTTGAACTTTACTTAGGAGCCTATCCCTGAGGCTTAACGACAATAGGCATTCCATATGCCTTGAATTGCTGCCAGCGAAGTCAAGACAGATTGCAATGCTGCAAGTTGCAACAGCCACTACTAAACAGTCGACTTCGCCGATTAAACTGGACTGATATAGGAGGAACTAGCTGGCGCTCCTTACATCAACAGAAAGCCCTAGAAGTATATTTTCCAAAGGATTTTACGGTTCGTCATTCCGACATTCCTGGAGCGACTTATGGCAGTTTGAATGCAGACAGGTCAGGATACGCGCGAATTTGCAATGGGCATTTTCAATGTGTTTTCATGACCTTGCAACGTTTTTCCTCTACTGGGGGGCATTCATAAAGTTTAGGGTACCTTTATCCATACACCAGGATCTACTCAAGGCTGGTCCACAACCTTTTTTGGTGTTCGCCATTGTCAGTGATGCATGGTACCACAACTCCTTCATTGGGGGACATACTAAAATTTTGATGTCCTTCATTCTTTTCAAGCATCAGCGAACAGACATCAAAACTGGGGGGCCCAATGGGGGGATATGTGTTCCAGTTATTTCAGACTTTAGACCTTCTTCAAGTGTCTTAGTCATTATTTAGGCCAATCCCTGTGGCCTCCGAGTTTCAAAGTGTTCACTACCTTTATGCAGCCATTCGCCGACCCTTTTTCAAAGTTGGTTCGCCAGCATTATATGGCCGCTCGCCAACTCTTTTGACTCTCATGGGTTTGCACTGGGGGGCAGCGAAGTGCATGGCCTCTAAAATTTTTCATCTGCCGTTCGCCGACTCCTTTGTTGCTTCTTACTGGTTCGCACTGGTTCGCAGCGAAGCGCATTGAAGTTGGTTCGTCATCGTTATTAGGCCGTTTGCCGATACTTTTGTTTGTTTCTCTTTGTTCCGCGCAAGGGGGCAGCGAAGTATATGGCCAATGTCACTCCATGATTATCAAAAAGCTGGCTCGCCATTGCCAAGATTTGAGAAGGGCTATTTTTGGAGTCTAGTCAACGCAAATGTCTGCTCCAGTTAAATTATATCCATGCGAGCTACGTTCGCTTGCGGGATATATAATGTACTATGTCTTCTGAGAAAAGCAGAAGAGCAGGCGAATACATTTGAAGTCCAAGGGTACTAGGCGAACTGTACAAAAACTTTACTACAATGCCTTGTTGGGTGCTTGGGTTTCAAGGCCTATTCACAGGCTTCTCTACTCACACTCATCTTATGACCCGAGCCAATCCAGTGGCCTTGGAGCAGCATGAACATAACCCTCTTCAGTCATTCTTGAGATTCATGACTTCGAGGCTGGGGGGCAATGTTTACGCCCAAATTAATATTTTACTGGACAATAATTGTCTATGTGAATATTAATTAAATTCTTGGTCTATGTTAGCTGGCGAGCCCAAGTTCTTTAAAGTTTACAAATAATGGCCCGCCAGCAAGACCACGCGGGATGATCACAAAGTCCGCGCGCGGAATGACTCCGCGCGGACTAACGGATCTCGCGCATTTTCAGACAAAAACAGAGCTCGCGCGTCAAATGACTTCGCGCGGAGTGTGGATCAATCTCGCGCGCTTCGCGTGGAACACACAGTTCACGCGGAATGTTTTGCGCGGAATGACTTTGGCATTAGGCGAGGCGGACTGCATCTAGGTACGCTGGCGAACTGATTCGCTGGTTCGCGAGGTAGACATACGCGGAGTCCGCGCGAATGCTTGTAATCGTTTCTGACTTTTTACAGTCTTTGACACGCTTTGGGCCAATCCTTGTGGCCCTTATTAATTAAAAAGCCTTTTTTGGCCCGCGAGGTGGAATTGAGCTACAGATTCTGCGGTTCGCGCGAGTTAGTCTTCTACATGGACTGTGATACCCCGCGGGATAATGAATACTTTTCATTCCGCTTCGCATGGGAGTCCAAACCTTATCCTATGCGGACTGTGCGAATTGGATATGTGTCACATAAGGATTGGTCTGCATGGTGGGAATAGTATCGATCATGCTTCACGTTGCAGAGTCCAATAGGGATTCTAATTGTCTTTCGTTCGCGGCAAGGATAGCTCCCACTATATAAAGAACACGAAAGCTTACACACAAGTCTCTCTCACACAATTACTCAAATACAAAACAACATTCAACCTTGTTGAAACCCTCGACCCAGTCGAATCTCCAACGCTCCCAAGAGCTTTGTTTCTGCTTCCCCGTTGAAGCAAAACACACACAACCCCGATTCTAAGCGCACCGCCGCCTAGAATTCTTTAGAGCCATCCGGACTCATCCCGGTTCCTTGGAATCTTCCCTATAGTTGCTCTGCTCACGCCGCAGTGAGTATCGACCGCCTTGTGCTCGTAAATTCCTCATCTGAGGTGGCACCTGGAACTCTTTTCGCCTGATTCAAGAAGTCAAGCACGTATACAACATTTTCCTCGTCCGCGAGGTGGCACGCCCGCAATACTCTCCCTTTCTCTTTGTTCGTTATTCACCTCCGCTCCACACGCAGAGGATCGTGGCCAAAACAGGTGTAGGTGAGGCAGGGTTTTGTTCTGTTGGAGCAATTGGGTGTTCTTTGCATGTGAGTATGTTTGCGATATATAGGAGTGTGAGTTGGAAATGACTGATTATTAGTCTGAATGTGAAAATGGCTGCTGCGAGTCAATGACTGAGTCACTAGCTTATACTGCTCGATCATTCACGTGAGAGTCGGCGGCTGATTATTCGGACGTTTTAGGTGAGCTCGGAGAAATGGGAAGAAGGTAAGTCATGCGGTTGGAACGACTTTTACTTGCCAGAAAGTTTTGAGTCCGGCGGTCGTTCGTGCCACACGAAATGCAAATTGTAATACCGTGTAAAGTTGTCATGGAATATCTTTGTTATATATATCTTTTTATTAACGACGACACTGCCAACGACAAAACAGAAGGCAACCTAGGTATCCGTCATAGCTACAGTAGCAAAGATGCCGGCCGGTTGCCTAAAAGAATCACCAAATTAGATTTACCAAAATTTAGTAAAAGGAGACATGCAGTTTCGTGTCTTCCACAATGTTATAACAAGATATAGTAACAAAATCAATCGAGTGCGAAAGACTGTGATGAAGAACGTAAACCTATAATCGTGGTATATATATGTATCAATCATAACTTTGAATTTTGTATTGCGGCTTAGGTTGATCTATACCAATCAACACCATATCATCTTAAAAATTCTGGTGGATCATAATATATAATAAAAAGTGAAGCTTTCTGGTACTAACAATTAAATTAAGAGAAAATTAGATAAAAACCCAAAAAACCAAACTCCTTTTAAAATAAACCCATGCTCATATTTCATTTTAATTTACACCCAACCCTATTATTGAACCTGCCTTATATGTTTTATTTTTATTTTTGGAATTTGTATCCCTCTTTTCCTTGACTCTTTTGCCCTTCCGTTTTTTTTTTGTTTTTTCTTGAGAAGATTTTTCCCTTCTGATTGAATGAGAAGACATTCCCTAAATGTGGCTCTTGAATTTCTTCTATTTTAAATAGGGTTAGGGTTTAGACTAGGGTTTAGGGTTTAGGGATTAGGGTTTAGACTAGGGTTTAGGGTTTAGGGATTAGGGTTTAGGGCTTAGGGATTAGGGTTTAGGGTTTAGGGATTAGGGTTTAGGGATTAGGGTTTAGGGATTAGGGTTTAGGGATTAGGGTTTAGGGTTTAGGGATTAGGGTTTAGACTAGGTTTTAGGGTTTAGGGATTAGGGTTTAGACTAGGGTTTAGGGTTTGTGGAACCGGGTTTAGGGTTTGGGCGTAGTCTGTGGAACCGGGTTTTCAGCTGCCGGGTAATTATGTTTAATGAGTCGGCCAAACAGCTTGTTAATTGCAATGGTTCAGTTGGTGGCATTTCAGCAATTTCCTTCAACAACAAGTTCTATTGTTTAGATAAACAATATTAATATTTTTATTAAATCAACCTAATTAATAAGTTTGGTGTATTTCAAAAGAGTATAACATGTGGGTGTAATTTAAAATGAGTCTATGATTTTGGGTGTAACATCAAATTCCCCTTAAATTAACTTCTGGAAAACAAGCACGATGTACGTTATACAAATTAAGTTCCATGCATGCATGAACATGTTTTTGTTTTTGGAAGTTTAGAGGCTACGTACGTACACATATTATACATGTCACTATGCGATGAGGCCAGACCTCATCGATCACATATTAATAATCACTCCACTTACGTAGCTAGTAGTGGTTGTAATGCAAATATATGCCATTCCCATGCACCAAGATATACAATATATTTCGACCAAAAAAAGAAGAAGATATATAATATATGATCATTTATATATATATATGGTAGGTAGTGGGGAATGATTGGGTTGAATTATTAGTTAAAAATAGGACCTTTATGAATCATGGATTATTCGAAGAAGATAAGAGTTGAAATACAAATGATGAATGCATATATGGATTATTATAGAGGGTCGATCAAAATCAAGATAATCAAGTTGATCCAGCGTGGACGGCAATTATAATTTCCAAGTAAAAAGGACTCACTTAACTATTTGATTGGTGTTTATACATATGATATGAGTGTGTCAAGTTTTCAATTCAATGTTAAACAAGGCTGGCCGTAGTTGATCGGGTTCCAATTATAGCTCATCGATATTGTGCTCGGTCAGGTTAGTTCGGCGACCCAAAGCTCTAAAAATAAGTTTTATGCGGCGAAATTGAGACAAAAGACTGTAACTACTGACTTTGGAGTAGTTCGAAACAAAATGATGTCAATTGACTGCTGTTGTTAAAGGTTGAGGCCAATGTCGATTGACTCTAGTAGCCAGTATCAGCCAAGTCTAATAACGCATAAACGTTTTTTTTTTGAAAGATAGATGTTTCGTAAGAAATATATATATATATATATATATATATATATATTTTATATATAGAAAGAACAATAATATAAGAAAAACAAGTTTATTGACATGAATAAAATTATTATTATATATTTTTTATTTTATTAAAAATTATTACTTTCAAAAATTTATCCATTTGGCCTTGTTCTTGTTTTAATTTCGATCTGTTAAATTTGTGTGGTCCAATATTAACTATGATTGTGAAAAAGATAACAAACGATCGATGTCGATAGTGCATGTCTTGCATGAGCCAATAACTTATTTTATGAGCATGGATGGGATCCCCTGCTGCCATTATTCATAGTATTATGAGTAAATCAGAAGCTAGACAAAAATGGTGGCAACCATCGCATGCCTTAATTTTCTTTGCTTGGCTTCTCATTTACTCGACGAAACAAGGAAATTGAACCAATATTAATCATTGCCTTTTGATTTCTGCTTTGTTTTGTTTTCAAGTGGCTGGCATGTCAATTTCAGTTTCAATTTCATTTTCAGTCCCTACGCTATTGTATATAGCATGTTTCGATTTCATATACTTAATGCTGCAATAATGTTAATGAATTTATGGCTCTCACAGAATTGTAAAAACTCGATTGATTCCACGTACCAGAAATCAGTGATAAGCGTCGCTTTGCTGGTGGTGATCGAGTGGCTTCACAGAAATGGGGTTGGTGATACGAAAGCAGGGTAAAATTTGAATGCAAACTTATGATACGAAAGTTGCGAAAGCTCTTTGTTACTCTGCCGGAATCTGATAATTGTAAATTATTCATATGTGATTCACCTAACAAGTCAATCTAATAGTTACGAACTCTGAAATTCTAATATTCCAGAGCACTGGTAGACAACTTTTGCCTTGAGAGTAAAAATTGTTAATGAATTAGGACAGGGTTGCTAGGTCCCTTGCCATATGGGAATTTGGGAAATTTTTTCTTATAGTAAATTACTATAAAGTTACTAACCAAATTTCAGTTTACAAATACATCATTTACATAATATCTTGCACATTTAAGGACAAATATTAACAATTTAGGACAAAGTAATATCCACATGTCATCTGTCATAATAATTTTACCAAAATATCTTTCACTATATATCAACTGCTACTGTTGACAAGTAGCACAGTAGCACACTGTCGAGTAGCACAGTACAGTAGCACAGTACAGTAGCACATTGGGTGTAGTAGCACAATAGGGTCAATAGCACCCGATAAAAAGGTGCTTTTGCAATTTTTTTCAGACAATTCTCCAGAATCAAACAAAGCTGCTACTGTCGCGATATAAGACTTTCATAAAGCTGCTATTGTTTATTACTATCGACTCCACAGCTGCTGTCACGCCCCGAACCTTAATTTTTACCTTTATTACTGGCATAGTGGTAATAAGAGTTTTTACCGTGTTCGTCACTAAGTGTAATTTAATTAGTCCCCAGAGGGTGTTGAGGGACTAATATTTTGAGGGATTTATTCTAAGGAAGAAATTTTTGACGACGGTAAAAAATGGTAATTTTTGCTAGTAAAAGGTAATTTTATTGGGTATTATTTCGGGGTGTTGAATTTTGGATTTTTGGGTTTATAGAGGTGTTGGACCGGGTGGGCTGAAGGCCCAAGTTCATTTCTTTTCCCTCCCGATTTTCTCTTCTAACCCGATTTTCTCCTCTCTACACCCAGAAGATTTCCGGCCGACCGTCCGCCGCCGTCCGGCCTCCGTTCGCCGCCGGACCGGTCCCGTTCGAACGGTCTCCCTCCCAGCTACATTTCTAAACTGGTGGCAGCCTCCCTAGCGCTGCCGTGAGGAAGAAACGCCGCTCGAAAGCCACGGCTGCCGAACCGGTTTTCTCGTCGGAACTCCCTCCTCCGGCGAGCCATAGCCCAAAAGGAAGCCCTCCTCCCGTGCTTCAATCCCTCCAAAGGGCTCGCTCCGTCGTGAGCTAGGTAAGGAGAAATCGAAATTTGAAATTTCTAGGGCTTTTTGTGTATTTCCGTTCGATTGATGTGCTTAGGCTTAGAATTGGAGTTTGTGGTAGTTAGGAATGTTGTAGAGGAGGTTGAGAGGAAGATTCTGTCAAAATTTGGTGACCATTGGAGGTCGCCGGAAAATGGCTGCCGGCCGCCGCCTCCGCCGCCGAGAAAATGTTTTTGGTGGAGAAAAATATAAGGAGTTTAATGGAATAAGTTTTAGAATTTTTGGAGGAGTTTTGGATAGGTTTAAGAATTGTTGAAGTTAAGTATTTTTGGCGGATTATTAATTAATAATCCGGCCATTGGATTTTATTTGGTGAAAAGTGTTTTTCGAGGTTGTCGGTAAAATTTGTGGAGTTTTGAGGTTGGCAGTGGATTTAAGATTTTTGAGTGTTAGGCTTGGTTGAGCGCGAAGCATATTTAATTATGCATGTTTTGCATTTAAACGTCGATGTTTCATTTAAGGTTTTATGTATATGGAACAGGACGCGAGGAGGATCGAGCAGAGGAGACCTCCGACCGACATCAGGCTTAGGTCTAAGTTGTGAGTGGATCTTTGTTTTGAATATTATATCTGAAATGCTTTATCATTTGATTGATTTTACTGTTATTGGATATTTCCTGAAATTGAGAATTTCGATGGATTATACTCGAGGTACAATTCCGAGAATAGTATGTAAGAGAATAACCGAAATTGAGAATTTCGGTGAGTATGTATATATATTCATATTTGGATGATTATGAGAATAATATGTATATGAGGGAATGTTAGCTAGCTATACGTGCTTTTCCGCCATACTGAGGTAAAATTCCATTATGGCGCAACGTGAGCGTTAGACGCAATCGTTGTAGCCCTATATAAAAATAATAATTTATATAGGGGATATGCGCGGATATTTATACACCGTTTTTTCCACCATAATGAGGTAAAATGCCATTATGGTGCAACGTGAGCGTTAGACGCAAGCGTTGTAGCCTTGTGTGAATTTTCTATTGTGTTTGTTGTTTCAAGAAAATTCATACAAGGGATATGACGAGTGTAATACATACATATTTTATTTGAGCCTGAGAGGCAGTTTCTTAAAGTTTGGGGGTTCTAGCCAAGCTGGACCCCAGTTCAGAATCGTTCCAGTGGAGTTCGTGTTTTTGCCACTGTGGAAAGCATTTCTTTTGGGGAAATATTTATTTGTTATCAGATCAGTTTTGTCCACTCACTCTGACGTGTTAAATATTTTCCCCTGGGCTCTTCGTTTTTAAAATGCCCAGTTTGCAGAGTTCGCGTGAGGTCCAGCAGGAGACGTCGAGGCATAATGACCCAGCTATCAGCTACATTTCGCCAGTAGGTTACCTGTTTAATCTACTAGGAGTTTGTTAGCTTCCGTTGTATTTTTTTTTAGTAGCTCTGAATACTATTGGAATTCATATGTTTGTATTCTGGCTACTTTTGGAGTGTAGCTAAAGATTTATTGGTTTTGGATTAAAAGGTGATTCGTAAGTTTTTAAGTTAGGGTTGTCCATTTTCGAGGGAGGTTTGCCGAGTCCTCGGTAAATTTTCCTTGGAGGTGGTCCCCGCAGGACTCATCTCGGGTTTCGGGGTGAAATTCGGGGCGGGTCTTGTCAGCTGCTTTGACCACCATCATCACCGTCGTCCCTTTTTTCTTCCCTCCTCTCTTATCCCTACAGAAACCCTAACCCAAACCTGACCCGCCGCCAACCCGTTGACCCGACCGGATTTTTTCGGCCAACTCTAGCGGACCTAGTCGACGGCACCAGTCGAATTCTTTTCCTCTCTTTGATGCGACCACATCCCTTTGTCAATGGATCGTGCCAATTCGAGCCGGGTAGTGAGTTGGAGCTTCGGCAGTGGGACGACGACTTCGTCAAGGTAGAGCCATCGTCTAGCCTTGGGTTGAGAGAGAGAGATCTGAGGGGTGTATCAAATAGTGCCTCGGTGTCATCGCGGTCGAGGACTCAATGTCATCGCCTTGGCCGCCGAGGCTTTGTAGTCGTCGCTGTCGAGGCTTCGGCTTCTTCGCCGTCGACGTTTCGGCTTCGTCACCATGGAGGCATCAGCTTCGTCACCGTGGAGGCATCAGCTTCGTCACCGTCGAGGCTTCGGCTTCGTCGCCATTAAGGCTTCGACTTCTTCGCCGTCGAAGCTTTGGCTTCGTCACCGTTGATGCTTCTGCTTCATCACTGTCGTCTTCTTCGAGGCTTTAAAGGTGGCGTCTTCGTGTTTCTCGTAGGAGAGAGAGACGTACAGATCTGGGAGGAGAGAGAGAGAGATAGAGAAGAAGATTGGTGGCATATTCGTAATTTCATTATGAAAATATATATTTTGGTTTGAAGTCGAAAAATGGGTTGGGTCTGGTTTTATGGGTTGTGATCACTAGGCTCATATAGTAATTTGTATAAAAAATTATGAAAGTGGATTTTTTGTGTTTGCAAATTTGATGAGGTGCTGTTATGTAATTTATTTTTTTATTTTATTTTATCATAGGGGATTTAGGATGCAAATTTGTAAGGAAGCGGCAGAGAATTGCAATGGGATAGGTGAATGATTACTCATTCAAGCATAGCATAGTTAGCTATTTGCTCTGTGTGGTCATACAGTAGTACTAGTACTGTGTGTTTTAAGCCCCACAGGTGACTGGGTCATGACTCATATCTAGTTATCTCTACCAGTTTGGATGCTTATGAAGCAAAGCAGTGTCATCAATTCCTCTTCATTCTCATTCATTTTGTGGTGGTTCCCCCATTCTCAAGGAATTATTCCTCCTTTTCAAATCAAATGAAACATGTTTTCATATGTCTAGTTCTCAATTCTTTCCTTTTGTTCTTTTTTTTTTCCCTGTTGAATTTTAGGCTCATTGAAGCAACTTTTGGAAAGTGGTTTAATTTTTGTTGGGTCATAAAGTGACTGAAATTTATAGTATCTTTTTGTAGGTGAAAATGAACTAAATGCCTTTCATGAATTCATTTTTCAGCAATGTTGTTTACGGAGCGGATTCAGTGTACCATGGTGCATTAGAACCATTTATATGTTTTAACAGTCAAGGCAAATGTCGTTAATGACAAAAAAAATTCTAACCGCGGTAGAAACCTAATAACTACAGTAATCCTAATCTCACATGAAACCCTTTTCCTCTGACATGAAACCCTTCCTCCGACTTCGCCGACATCGTCATTAAGGACTCCAAGGAGTTCGAGCTCAATTGGCGAAGACGAAGCCAAAGGTTGTGGTAGACCTGACGAAGAGTTTTGAATCATCGAGTTATGGTTTTTGGTTGATTGGGTTGAAGGGCTTGACCTTTCGTTTCTGACATCAATGGAAGCAATTGGCCGGGTTAGCGGGGATATCGATAGTTGGTATGCTGGTGGTGGTTAAGGTGTGTGATGGCGGTGAACTGGTCGTGGAGCTACATTGTTTGTTTCTGAAACCCCAAAAGAATTGATCGAGGAAAAAATGCTAAAGAGAAATTGATATTTCACTTTGGATTAATTTGATAAATTGAATCATCTTAATGTGGTTTTTACCACAGTAACTTGTTCTTTTATTGTTTTAAATACTTAACTGTGTTAGTATTGTTATTAGTGCCAAGTAAAGGACTAGATCAAAACAACGACTGAGAATAACTTATAACACTCGGTTCACTTGAACCTTTGTGCGTAGAAGAACTTTCGGGTTGTTTATTGCTTATTACCTAATAATTGGATTGGAATTGATCAATTAGCTCTCTAGTGGTTTACGAGTAATATTCGAGTAATTCTCAATCAACTATCTTCGATGCACTTCAATTATTTTAGACTCACAAATCTTTCAATTTTTTATATTTTATATTTTTTTATATCACCATAATTTTATTTCTCAAACAATGTCCAGAAGACACAATACGTGAGATGCGGTCTCCTACCTAATAAACTGTAGCAAAAGCTACAAGCACAAGACTTATACCTTCATTGTTAATAAGCTCAGTGTGAGCCTCCAACACATGAAGAAAGAACCACACTACCTAATTCTTGGACAAGAGAATAGTAGTTGCCTACACACCTCAATTGGTGTGTATACCTAGTAGACTAAAAAACCAGGTACCATTGCTTCCTTCCCCTGCTCAGGCGACATAGCCTGATATCTATGTCTCACCGGCCCTCATCTACACACCAGCAGTGTCACAGAGATACAAGCCCAACTCATCACAGAGATAATTTCCAAAGAGGACCAGATCTAGTTTAACCACGCCTGAGCCCAGACCGAGATTCAAAGACTTGGGTCCAGATCTAAGTCCGAGTCTAACACTAGGAAGCAGAGACTAGCGATAAACGCAGCCACACGACGACCGTCGGTCCCCGACCAGCTTCAACGCCGCCTCTTAGAACTCGATCCGGAAATCATCCAATCAGAGGTCGGGCAACGACATCTCAACCTGAATACGGCCCCAACAACGAGCTCATCTTGCCGACTTCCAGATTCGAAGTTCTTTAAGCCATATTCCAGCCGGTGGAATCTGTCATGGACGCTACAAGTGTCGTTGATCTGAAACCAATCCCTCTGGCCACTTCATTCGATATCTCAGAAACCAGTCTATTCCCCTTGAAATCACACTCAACCGCGACCGATCGCCATGTTGGAGCCCTAGATTTTTCGGGATCTCGACGCAGCCGCTTGAGAAGATCACTACTCTCTAAACCATCGTCGTTGATATCCGGCCATTGCATGGTTGGGGGAACACGAGGCTCACCACTGCCTGTAAGAAGTCTATAAACACTGAAATGGATCACAGGTAAACAACACAAACAGTTTTGAAATGCTCAGTGCAAAACCTTTTGAGGGAAAAAAACACCGAGCAAGATTATCAATATAATCTTCAGTATGAGTTTACAAAGATGTATTTCTTAGCTCAATTACAATGAGATTAAACTCACTTATGTATACAACTCATCCACTCGCTCTACACAAGAGATTTAATCCAAGTTACTTTACACAAGAGATTTGGATCCTATCTACTAGTATTCTTAGCACAACCAATTTTATTGGTTCTTCAACACAACCAGCAGTCCTTTGATTCTTTCTAGACTCCACTGATCAACACAACATCACCAATCTTAAGTGCAACATGAATATGCAAGAAACTGACGAAAGAGAGGCAAACTTAAGTTATTGGATCACACTATAAACAATTATAATAGGGATGTGAAATCCACGTACCTTAAATTGTAATCCACACACAAACTTTTTATTTTTAGTAATTATTCTCATATGAAAACAAAATTTAAGTCACTAAAATTGGAAAGTGAGTGTGTGGATTACAATTTGGGACGCAATGCTATTTGTCTATTTGTCATATTAAACTTTGTTGATCGAAGTTTCCATGATAACGGAGAAGACTATTTGTCTCGCAATGCATGGATATGTGACGCCGTAACGAATAACAAAATCATCACTGAACTTGATCTAGTTCTATTTCTATCTGATGATCACTGTGGTCATCCTAGAAGGTTGGGAGAGCTTCAATTGCCTGTAAGCTTTTTCACATGCAAAACTCTTTTGGATTTGAAGGTGAGTTCAAATTGTATTAACCTTGCTGCTCCTCCTTCGGCATCAGCTTGGTTTCCGAGTCTCAAGTCTCTCTACTATAGCCTTGTTAGGCGTGGTAGTGTCTCATTGTTCGAAATGCTCGTTTCCAAGTGTCCTATGCTTGAAGACTTGACCATTCGTGCAGATATATTTTATTAGGGTCTGAAAGCTATCCCTGCAGCAAGATTGAAAATTTACCATATATCTATTTTATGAGCTGACGTTATCACTGTTCATTTAACTCTACTATTCCTACTGTTCATTATGAAACAGTGGGCAGGAGGTTTTGCTCTTCACTCTTATGGCTATTTACTTACTTGCACGTGTCTTTTGAGTCTTTGGCCTTCACGTGTCTCTTCCCTCGCTTCCTTTTTTTTTGGTTCTTTTCCTTCTCCTTTGTTTTGGTTTCGTCACAAGAGCATAAAGCAACCGAATGAGAGAGGAGATCAAACCAAGCTAATTGTTTTGTGCGATCACTTCGATTTCGCTTATCACTATTGTGTCGAGTTTGAGTTTCAATCAAGTATCCAAGATAATAAGGTTTTGGGTAAATTTCGTAAGCATTGTGACTACCGATCAAAATTCGGGTGCCCATTAGAGCAAATGCACCCATTTTACATGGGTTGGACCAATTCTCAACCCGGGTTAATACACTATTCATCTAAATCAGTCATTAGTCATTGGTTCAACAATACAGTAATAAGATCAATACGATGACCAATTATTATCATTTTGTTAAAAAATCTTTAAATGATAAACAATAATTTTCTTTTACTCTATTATGAATTTAATAAATATTTATTTACACACAAATAACTATAGAATATATATTAAGAAATTAAACAAGAATTATTCCTTAATTCTTTTTTCCTTCAATTTTCAGAATCCGTTGGATATACTCATTTTCCAATTAAAAAAAATAATGTAACTATTGCTTTTAATTGTTGTCCGTTAATCCAGATGAAAGACCTGTTACTCTGGCAGTTCGTTTATTGCTGTAGAGGCATGTGCACCCCAAGTTATTCCAAGTTGCTTTAGCTTTGAGAAGTTAACCCGTCTCGTAGGTAGGTGCTACATGGGCCCCATGGTTACCCCAGACCAATTTAATCCCGCTGCATTCAGTTTCTAGTCCATTTGCTGCTCCAACCGAAGCTCCTAGTCCATTGCAGCATTTGCTCTGGTAATTTGTATGGCAACAAATTCAATCTTTAGTGTTTTTCAATTCTTTTTTCCATTGTTTCTACTTACGCTGGGTAATTGATTTGTTTTTGGAGGGATTTTGTTAGGGCTTGGGTGAAAGATTGCAGTGCTTCATTCAGACACAGAGTGGTCAACCATGATGCCGTGCTTCATTTCAATGCAAAAACACAGTTCATCAAACTGCCGGAAAGCTTGCCCCCCATTCCATTCCACTACACTCATTCCGCCTTCTTGACCTTGCTCAATTAGTGGAAGAGCAAACCCTCTCAGGTAGGCCTTCATTTCATCGCCTACAATGTACTAATCCATAAATAATTTTGATACGGTTTTTGCCCCACCACAAGATATTTACGGTTGCATCAAACAAGTTATACCCGAACACCAAGGAGCTGTGAGGACTGAGAAAAGTTGAATCAGAATGTGACAGTTACTGAGAATCTGAGGTATTTTATCTGTTTCACACTAATATGCTTAGTAAAATCAAGCCATGTGAAATGACGTTTTTTCCCTTCAAATTCATGTGTAATAACCTTTTTGCCATGCCATTCCACCGGCGGTATGATTGTGACGTGTTTGAAAGACAGAAGTGGCCACCAACTTATCTCTTCCACCCTTTCTACCGACCTGGGAATTGAAGAAAAAAAACACATGTATATAGATACGAGAGAAGAACAAAAATTTTCTCTTATACCCACCGCATCTGTTCGCCGACATCCACAGTCAAACCCGAAATTTCATAACTGATTCAATTTCATTTTCATGTTAATTCTGTGAAAACGATTTTCCACTTTTCCATTTTGGGTGCTCTCAGTTTGCAATTCTTGCACATTTCAAATTTGTTATCTTATACTTGACAGTTGCAGCGGAAGATGAATCCAACCATGATAAAAAAGATAAGACCTTTCCAGTACAATTTCCGAATTACAGTTCGAGCATCCAACAGAAAAGATTCAATGGCTGAAGACTATGATGGGCTGCACTATGTGTAGCTAGGTTGACGATAGAGCAAGTACCTTGCTATTCTCAATTACATCAAGTATTGCTTCTCAGGCTAAATAGATCACTCTCTCTCTCTCTCTATATATATATATTAACTACCTTGTAACAAACTAGCTGGTCTGCAATTTTGATATTTTCAGTTTGAATCAGCACTGTAGATATGTAACATGCAATTTTTAATAGCTCTTTTTGATTGCTATTAACTTGGTCCCGATGTCTGATCAATTTGTCCCACAATATAATATTGAAGACCATATTTGATGGATGGCAAATTCATAAACATGCAACTCTTACTGCCTACACAATACCAATTCATAAATAATTTTATCTTTGACAATGTCATTGAGAATTTGAGGTATTTTATCTTTTACATATTGATATGCTTAGTAAAATATATAAATCTGATGACCCGTCTTTATCATGTAGGAGAGAGGATCGGAAGATCACCCTTTGGGAAGATGTTGCCGAGTCATTTGATCTGGTGTCTGTGCAGAACTCAGCTGTCCCAATACTTGCTGTATTCACAAGCTTTAGGGGTAAACATGAACTCAGACTTCTTCTATTACCTACTTAAACAATGGGTGTTGTTAAATGTACCCAACAAATAACTGAGTAGACCCAACATCATTTTCAAACCCACTAAAATTTTATAATTTCCAATTATACCCTTACTGTGATGAAACCCAGCAAAACATTTCAAATGATACCCAGCAAACCCAACTATACATCCTAATCGATCCTAATCGAAAAAAAAACAACAGCAATATATCTCCAACAAAACCCAACAAAGAAAACAAATTAGTTCCTTAATTGTGTTGTATTGAAAACTTGCAATTGACAATTTCAAGGAGATGCATTCATGCATATTGACATTTCAGTTGGAATCTTGAAACTAGACATACAAGTTGACAGACCCTTCGTTGGTACCCTAATCCACCAAGCTCCAGCCTTATCCTCTCTGGGCACTAGTATACATACATAAAGTCGGCTCTGTGTCGATCTTCAATTAATCAACAATGAGGAGAAGTTTAAATTCGGAACTCTTCCTTTATAAGAGCTAATTCTGGCTTCCGTCTTTGCAACCACCACGACAGCCACTCTGTGCCAAAATCGAGTTTGGAACCCAACCATATCAACAGCAGTGGTAATCGTCTATTTCTGGTCGAGGGCTTTTGGGTTTATGAACGTACGTACTTAAGGGTATTATTGGAATATTACAGGGTGTGGATAGAAATTAGATTATTTTGCTGGGTGTATAAAGTTTGCTGGGTCTACTTAGTATTTTGCTGGGTACATCTAGCAGCACCCTAAACAATTTATCAGTAGGGCTTACACCAGTAGATTTCTGTATACGTAAAAGCTGTCCTGACAACAATACATTACTTTCTTAAACAGCATGTTAACACTTAACAAAGACCTTCACAATTTTGTTTTGTTTAATGTTGTATTCACTGTTGTAATTGTTTTTACAGGCTTCGGAAGCAGCAAAGCTTCGTCATCCATGGGTCGAGGACTTGAAAAACAAACTGGTAAGTAGATATCAGTCCTAAGATGCCCCATTTTCTGTAATTTTTGCAAGACTAACATCTTAAGTCAATGATGCACCTGATATAACTACACCCGCTGTATGTTTGTGCAACAATAACAAGCTGGAGTCTTTTCTTTTGCACACTTTTGATCAGACCCCAGTGTATATATAGCAACTATTTTTTTAGTACCCGGAGTGCCATGTAATTTTGCAGATGTCAATTATGGTTAGTGATCTCATTTGTTTCTTTGCTACAAGTCCTTTGTCTGCTATTATTCTTAATACAGAAAGAAAAACCCCATGTTAGGTTCCATATATATGTTTCCGTTCACATTTATGATTATTGTTTGTATTAGTATGCATTCAGTTTTAGTTATTTGATATATGCTGAATGATTTTGTGTTCAAATTTAAATATTGTCATTTTGAAGAGTTTCAGACACGCTTTAATTTTCATCTGCTTTCAATTTCTGTTTTAGACACAATATCAATATGCTTCTTTTTTGCAGGATGAAACATTTTGATCCTTCTGATCAAGTTTTGCAGTCAAGCTGATAGTATTCTTTGTATATCAACTCCGAAAAGGTACTTTTAATTGCATTAGACATTACTTCAGTACTTTTGAATTACTTTGCATGTATTATGAAAGTGAGCAATCACTGTGTTTTTTGTTTTATCAATCAATTGGTTTCTATTACATTGCTGGGGTTTTTCTTTCTGTGTTGAATAGTGCTGAAGAATGAGAATGAGCATTTGATTTATAGATCAGCAACTTATAGATCATGGATACTCTAATCATGTGACAATTTCTACTCTTGAATTGCTTTGTTTCAATACAATGTTCAATTCTGAATGACCGTTTTATTTTCTATTAATCCTAATGTTCTGTGTATTTGGGGAATCCAAATACAATTGAGTTTATATTCTGTGTATTTCTCGTTATCTTAATGTTCTGTTGTAATTGAATTTTGTTTCTGATTTTGAATTGGCAAAATTGGCATTTGATTTTCAAATGGTGTTGGAGGCTGTAGACAAAAATATGATCCTGAATTAAAGATCCAGCCGTATGTGAGATAGAAAAGCTACATTTTTGTTTTACTTACCACTCATTGAGCATTTACTCACAACGTCAATATCATGCTCTACATTACAGAATCAACTGATATTTTGTAGAGCTACAATGTGCTAGAAGAAAGATATTCTACCCAGCTTGCTCCACATGCTTCAAGCAAATGAGAAAACACCAGTCAGTCGCCTAATCAGCCCGGGTCATGAAATGCAGCAAGCTCTTTACAGGTGACGCAACTTTGAAGCAGAGTTAACAGAAGCCTGGAAGGACAAGAAGGTGTCCATAGTGTTCGGATATCTTCCAGGAACTTAGTGTTGAACTACTATTAAAACCATGAGAAATCAATGCAACACTAGGAAGTAGAATTTTCAAATCAGTGTCATTTATATATCCTACCTGATGTAGTTTCTATACAGATTATCATCCTTGCCATAGGAAAAAAAAACAAAAAACAAAAAACGACCTGCATAGCTAAGAAAAATATAAAACCCTGCGGCATCGTGCGGGCATATCAGCAAGTTTAACTCTACTATTTGTCCTCGCGCCGCCTTACTGTTCATAAGGGAACTTTTTGCGCGGGCGATTTTGCCTCTGTGTTCTCTGGGTTTCTACTCTTCTTGCCATGCCAGCTGTTGATGTGCAGAGCCTCCACCTATTCTCCACAGCTTCAAATTCTGGGTCTCGATTGTTTGCTTGACACAGAGAGTGAGATAGAGCGATGTCGCTGTTGTTCTTGCTTTCGTCAATTTTCTCACCGGCCAAGGGATCTGAAAATACTGGGGGTCTCTTTGCATGTGGTGATCCAGCTTGAGAGGAGTGATCTTTCTCCGGGTATGCTTTACTTCTGCTAAGTTTTTGATTTTGGTTTGCATTTGATTTGATTTTTTTTGTTCTGAATTTGCTTCTTGGTTCTTCGTTTTGTTTTAGTTTTAGAAGGGATAAGTGGCCGAGGAGATGTCAAACACATCAACAACCTCACTCTATCCTTGCAGTTTCTTCTGGCCCTAAACCTGAATCCCACTGCCCTCTCTTTCTCTCTGAGAAATCCTCACTCTATTCTCTTCCCTAGCTTCCTCTAACCCTCATCCTCCGCCAAAACTTTTGGGCTCGAGGAGATGCGCCGCCGCTCTACGGTTTGGGCATTCCGTCTAAGTCCGAGCCGCCGTTCTCATCCGCTTCTCTAGACGTCACCTCCCACTGTCTCACAGCCTCTCTCCACCTCTCTAAATGGTTGTTTTTGGGTGATTGCTTCAAGTAAGCTTTGTGTCCTTCGTAGTTCACTCTTCTCCATCTTCTTTCTGTTGATTTTCTGTCAATTTGTTGTGCTGAACAAAGAGGCCTATGCTATACTCAGATGACAATCTAAGTTTGTTAAATTTTGATTTTCAGGCAGATAGGGCTGATATAGAGGATCAACTTCCATCGTTTGAGAAACAATGATATACTTTTTCTGGGTTGCATCAAGAACAATCTAATTATCTATTTCTGAATTTCATTGACGGCAATCTGAATTCAGTGAATTCTGCTTTGGCAGTCCATTAGAGTACTGATCAGAAAACCAACCTAAGGTAGTAATTGGTTTTAGATTTGTGTTTTTCGTATTTTTGGTTTCTTTCTATCAGTTGAAAATAATCGTGTCTCATGGGTTAGTTTTTTGTTTTCATGAGTTTCAAGGTTCTGATTTTTTGTTTGTTGCTATTCCATGCCCCCAGAATACAAGATTGGGGAGATAACTGGAGCTTGCTGGAAACTAGGGATGGTGGATGCAAGTATCAGCTCAATTACTTGGATGGTAGGCTGAAGTTTTGAATAGCTAAATTCATTGTCCAATTTGAACAAGATGATATTGCTTGATAGTGTTCTTATTTAGCCGTTTTTCTGATACAATGCTGTGTTTGAAGAATTAAAAGTTGTTTGAAATTTATAATGGAAATCATTATGAAAGAAACAGAAAAAGGGAAAACCTTATATTCTTGCATTCACATTGTCCAATATGAAAGCAGTAGCATCATGCAATGAATTGTTACACCAGCTTTGAAATGCTTGTTGTTTCTAGACCCTACTTTCTTTTAGCTTTGGTGTATAGAGTGTAGTTTGTAATAGGTGCATTGTATTGTTGGACAATTACATTATTGCTTTGGTTCTCCATAAGTCTTTAATGAAGTTCCTTTAACACTGTTTTCTCATACAACCTGTTTGATTTTTGGTTGCAGAGAGAGACCGAAAGATGTGAAGAAGCTGATTCTGCAAGCTGGGAGCATGTTGTGATTCAGATAAAGACTTATTAGTCTTCAGATTGCTTCATCTCACATATATTCCATTTTATGTAAGTAGGTTTAGTTACTTTTTGTTAATAAAACCATGAAACATTACAATTTTTCTTTTTTTAGTGTTTAAAATTCTGGGTGACTTAAACTTCTGGGAACGAGTACAGTTTTTCTACTGGTGCCCAAAAGGTTGAAAACATTTTCATCTCAGGCTGGTCTATCAAATACAACTTTACGAACAATGCCAAAGCCATGATCCATTTAACCCATGCTTATAGCGAGGAGCATTGCTTGGGGCTGAGCCTCCCAACTTGCTGGATTACAAACCCTGTTATTATCGAAAATGAAAAACAAAAAAAAATAGAGGAGAATTGTAGAACTAATACGGATATTCATGATGATGTAAGCGCATCTCGCTTCCTAGAACGAGTCTAGTGTTAAATATTTGTGTCTTTCGGCTCCTAGGTTTTCAACAAGTTCTCTGTCTTGCTTCTATAATTTGAAGCATTTGAAGGTTGGACTGTTTTTTTGCTCTTACGGGATTATGTAATGGAGCTGCTGAAGAGATCACCAAATCTAGAAGATATTGTTATAGATATTTACCCTTGGACATGGATTGATAAACAATATTACGTGGGTACCGGCCCTTCAATCCACCAGAGGTTGTTCCTACTCATGTTTCCTCCCACCTCAAAACCATCCTATTTGACCTTCAATCCACCAGAGGTTGTTCCTACTTGTGTTTCCTCCCACCTCAAAACCATCCTATCAGAACTGTATATGATACTTAACGAAATCTTTCTCATAATGATTACATGAACTTGAACTTTCTGTGTTTTCGGGATAGCAACGTCTGTATCTATCCTTACTGGAAACTAGAATTTACATAACTGAAACTGAATGAAAACTTACCCGAATAACTTGATTGATCCGTTTTGATCTTCAACCATCTTGGAGTTCCTTTAGTCTTTTGTTGGCGTACTTGGAGTGCCTTTATCTTCTGCCATCGTTCTTGTCTTTTATAAATTTCTTGGTGAACTTGGATAAGCAATTTTAGATCTTCTCCTTGTTGCACCTTTAGATTTCTCAGAGTTGATGGGACTGTTTTGAGATAAGTGTTTACAAGCAGGGACCAAAATCTGTTATGTAGTTTACCCATGTTTGGCAGTTACTTCCATCAAGCAAACTACCTAACCATTCTAACTGCTATTTCAAATGTCTTAATCAGAATTATCCTAATAACTGCATCCGTTTGAATTTGAATTCAAATGTAAACAAGTTGATATTGCAAAATATTATGATCTGAGCAACATTCCTTATGATATTCGAATTCAATACCAGTTACATATATGTCTGAATTCCACTAAATCTTAAGAAGTCTAACATAATGTGACAACTGTGTTTACGAAACGTAATGGTCTGTGCACACTGCAGTAATATCAAATTCAACACTAAGACCAGATTATTCAAGCAGTGATATGAAAGAGTGTCCTACATACTTCTGTTTTGTCCATGCCACTTGAGTATGCTTGTGTACCAATTCCACTGAAACCCCAGAGCAACTATCCGTATAACACCAGCAGCAAGCACCTCTACAAATGCCATGATGAATGATCTCTGGGGCGACAACCCGGCAGTGGCGATGGACAACAAACGCCCTTCAAAGTTGCAGGACACAATAAAGGAAGCAGACTTGATTCCATCCAAAGCTTTCTTTGCAACATCCTCGGCTTTCATTGCACCAGATGATTCAGCAATAATGCTGGTCAGCTGCGGCCTCTTCTTAGTTTCTGCAATTGAGTGCACATTTCAAATTGAATCCCAAATCAGAATGTAGACACAGACAGACATAAAATGCACCATATGATTGCAAGAAAATATCATAGATTGCTGAAATTGACATTAATTTCCAAACGATTAATGGTTTATTTACCTTCACTGAGTCCAGGAGTGTCAGTATCCGGAGGGAAAATCAGTGAAACGTGAATGTTGTCTGCAATGACCTCTTGCTGCAGAGCTTCTGCCAAACCCCTAAGCCCAAATTTGCTAGCGGAATAAGCTGTGTAGCCGTAGATCCCCACCTGACCGGCCTGCGACGACATGATAGCAATAGAACCCGGTCCGCGCTCCTCCCTGTCCTTCATTGCAGGCAGAGCAGCTTTGATCATGTTAAAGCTACCCATCAAATTGACGTCCACCATGAACCGGACATCGTCCAATCCCTGCTTATCCAGCTCCCCAGGGACAAACACTCCCTGGTTGACCACCAAAACGTCAATCGGGCCTGCCGCCTCGACTGCCTTTGAAAGGGCATCGTAGTCGCGGACGTCGGCAGCAAAGACTGCGACATCGATGCCGGTGGAGAGCTGGATGTAGTTCTTGGCCTCCTCCAGCTTGTCAAGTGAGCGGGCGAGGATGGAGACTCTAGCACCCTCGGAGGCAGCGCGGTGAGCCAGGGCAAGGCCAATGCCGCTGGATCCGCCGGTGATGAACACGTGGCGATTCTTGATAGGGACAGCGGCGGGGCGGGGGCGGACGATGATGTAGAGGAGGAGGAGGAGAGCGGAAGGGGGGAGGATGAGGAGAGAGAGGAAGGAGAGATTGAGGTCCCCCATCGATTGTCGTTGAGTGGCGGATTGGTAGTCGAGTTTGTTTATACGCCTCAACTAGCACAGCTCATACATAGAACGCGCCCCACGCGCCAAGAGAGTTTGTCGTTTTGGGCTCTGCTAGGGTTTCGCCGTGGCCAAATCTCCCTCTACTTCATGGGTACCTTTCCGACTGAGATGGAATTTGATCTTCAAGTTCCACACAAAACCAGTGTCATGTTTTCAGATCAAAGATTTCTTTCAAAATGATAGATCCTTAGAGTTAATTACTCATACCAAAAGTTGAAAACCCTGAACATGTGACTGACTTTAGGCCAATTAGCCTTTGTAATGTCTCTTATAAAATCATTACCAAGATTATGGTGAGGAGATTGAGACCTTTGTTAGAGAAATGTATCTTGAAAAATCAAGGAGCTTTTGCTCCTGGGAGAGCTATTCATGACAACATTCTAATAGCACGTACATGAACTTTTTCATGATTTCCAAAGACAAAAAGGACAAGTTGGATCAATGGCTGTTAAGCTTGATCTAGAGAAGGCTTATGACTATCTGAATTGGGACTACAACTCAAATTGTTTTATCCGGTTTGGTTTCCATGAAAAATGGATCAAACAGGTTATGAATTGCGTTTCTTCTTCGTTTTCAATCCTTATTAATGGTAAAGCTGAAGGTTGGTTTCAACCAACCAGAGGTATCAGGCAAGGAGATCCCCTCTCCCCTTATATTTTTATTCTTGCAATGGAGCCTTTAATCAGGCAACTCAATTTACTGGCTTCTAATTATAAAGCTCAGGTTGGGCTTTTGTCTTCCCCCCAAGGTGATAGAATTTCAAATTTAATGTTTGCTGATGATTGTCTCATATTTGGAAAAGTAACTAAAAAAGCTGCTAGGAATATTGCTAAAATTCTTGATAAGTTTTCCACAGTTTCAGGGCAAAAGATAAATTTCCATAAGTCCTCTCTTTATTTCTTTCCTAACACACATGCTAATCTTAGGTTGGCGATTGTTAATATTTTGGGTATACAACAAAAGTGTACAGTAGGTAAATATTTGGGAATACATAATGTCATCTTTTAGAAGGATCTAGTCAATGCAAAAGAGTTGCTCTTGAGAATCTCCAAGAAGATAACTGGTTGGACGAAAGGAACTTTGTCAAGAGCAGGGAGATTAACACTCATCAAGTCTAACCTCTCAGGTTAGGCTAACCATGTGATGTCTTGTTTTAAATGTTCTTCAAAAATTACAAAAACCATTGATAAACTGGCAAGAGACTTTTTTTGGGGTTCTGATACCAAATGCCCCCTGGTCAGTTGGAGTCAAGTTTGTACTCCAAAAAATTGGGGGGGGGGGGGGGTGTTAGGCCTTCAGCTTTCTTCAATAATGCAACAGTTGCTAAATTAGCTTGGAAAATTATGAATGATGAGAACAATTGGTGGTCTCAAATTATGAGGAAAAAGTATCTTAAACATGCCTCTTTCTTCAATGCTAAGAAAAAGCAGTCTGGCTCCTTAGCCTGGAAAGGCATCCTTGATGCAAGGGAGTTAATCCTTAAAGGCATAAGATGGATTGTAGGAGATGGAAAGAACATTAAGTTCTAGAACTTTAACTGGGTTTGTGAGATACCTTTAATTCTTATTCCCGATGACAAAAGAAATATTATTAACATTGATTACTCGGTTAATGATTATATTCAAATAAAGCCTGAAATGTACCTAAGCTTTTGCAGGTATTAGATCAAGATATTGTCGAGCAAATTACAGGTATTCCTTTACCTACAACAGACCAACATGATGAGTATATTTGGGGCCCCTCAGCAAATGGTAAGTTCTCTATTAAATCTGTAACATGGTTGCAATATGATAATTTGGAAAAACATCGTCAAATTGATATTATCAATAAGATTTGGAAACTTAACTTTCCACCTAAAGCTACAATTTTTGGCTGGCTCTTGATTAGAGGAAGTTTAAAAACTAGAGATAGACTCTCAAGATTTTGGTCTTATTGATGATAATAGTTGCCCACTTTGTGACAATGACAATGAAACTGCTGATTATTTGTTTGGTTACTGCCAATTTACCACTGAGGTTTGGAGGCTTGCAGGAATGTCTAGCCCCATTGACTGGTAGGAAGGTTACTTGAAGGTGTTTAGAGAAATGTTCATTAATCAACCTTATGATAAAATCTTTTTGCAAAAGTTCTTATTCTTTGTTGGCAGATCTGTTTGTTTGTTCATACTTCATAGTTACTATTCATGTTTCAAATGGTGTTTGTCACTGTAAAGCATCTAAGGAAATAACATAACTTGTACATAATGCAAAACTCCTCTAAATTGTAGCAATGTTGTGATACAATTTTTCTGCTAATGCAATAATCGTTTTATTGCTTCCATTTATACTAGAGCAGCATTGATTGACTTAGTCGAATAATTTCTTATTAGATCGAGTTCTATGGGGACTTTGATGGAGTTAAATATAACGAGGTTTGGAGAATGAATTTTTCTGATATTTATTCATCTCACAGAAGAGGCTATATATAGAGATACAAAATGTACAAACCCTACGTACTATGTACTACATGTACTACACATATAGAATAGGAAAGTAATAACAAATTAATTTACATTCTTAAACTGACTTCATGACTCACGCTAACACTCCCCCTCAAGTTGGCGCATATACATCAACCATGCCCAACTTGCTAAGTGAGTCATAAAAGGCCTTCTTAGAAACTCCTTTTGTGAGTATATCTGCAAGTTGCTCTTCTGTAGGGACAAAATGAAAGCGAATGATTTTAGCATCTAGCTTCTCCTTTATAAAGTGACAATCAACTTCCATATGCTTAGTACGATCATGTTGCACAATATTCTGTGAGATATCGATAACTGCTTTGTTGTCACAATACAGCTGCATAGCACACTTGGGTTTAACACCCAAATCTCATAACACATTCCTCAGCCACAACAACTCGCACACTCCATGAGCCATACCTCTATATATATTCTGCTTCAGCACTAGACCGAGCCACAACCTTTTGCTTCTTACTCTTCCAAGTAACAAGATTACCTCCCACAAAGGTAAAGTATCCTGATGTAGACCTCTGGTCTGTAATATTTCCAGCCCAATCTGCATCTGTAAAACCACATACCTCAAGAATATTGTTGTGCCTAGAAAATATTACTCTTCTCCTTGGAGCGGACTTCAAGTACCTCAAAATCCTTACAACAGCATTCATGTGATCTACACTGGGATTATGCATGAACTGGCTCATCACACTTACTGCATATGCAACATCAGGTCTGGTGTGTGCTAAATAAATCAGACGTCCAACTAACCTCTGATATCGAGGCTTATCGGTAGGTACCTGATCAGGATACTCTGCTAATCGATGATTCTGCTCAATAGGAGTATCAATTGGAGTACAATCCAACATACCTGTCTCTGTTAATAGATCAATTACGATGGATTGCTACCAGAGTTTGGAGAAGCCACTAGAGAAGGAGATGGTACTAGTGGAGTCGTGCCACGGTCAGATTTGTGTCTAAGGGCCAAAACTACTACTATCAGTTTCTGACCATTTTGGCAATCGTTGGCATTGCCACTACTGATGAAGAAAAATGGACCGGAGCGTTCGAATTTGAAGACGGAATCACCATCTGTTAAGGACTGTATTGGATTTTTGTTGATGCATGAGTAGTAGTCTTCTTTTGTTACAACCATGACAGAGTTTGAACCCTTTCTGTATCTGAAAACTGCATCCAGAAAGAAAACGCAGATCAAATAACAGCTCAACTCATATGATGTATGATATTCAATCCAACCGTTTCTGTATTTTAACAACAAAGCTGGGAGCGAGAGAGAGAGAGAGAGAGAGAGAGAGAGAGAGAGAGAGAGAGAGAGACTTACAAAGGGTATCATTGACTTGAAACCTATGCCTTTCGGCCCAGGAAATGACAACCAAAACGATCAGAAACCTTCTAGACTCCATCGCGATCGAGCAGAACACCAAAAGCTCTCAACGAGCACACACTTAATTAGTGAGACTTGGCTAATTTCTATATATACCTGTAGACAGAGCCAGAGAGAAATTGGATTGAGTATTACATATACACACTTTAGCTAGCTAGCTTCTGATTCTTCTATGTCTGTGAGGAGGTACCGTACTGTACCGTACATAAATATAGAGAGGGACTAATTAAGAGAGTGAGGAGGAGGTGACCCTTTAGGGTTTAGGGTTTAGTAACAGGTGACCGTTTATTCATATATAACTCATGATCAAAACAGTCGTAGCTAGCTAGAGTCTTAAATCTAAGCAATCAGTGCTAGCTGGTTTTCCCAAGTTTAACCGTGGTAACTTAATTGAGATATATCAAGCTAAACGGTCAATGCATTATATACGGTCAAACAAGATATATTAACGTATTCTTGATCATTTCCATGAGCATGCATGTCATTCTTATATCTAGCTTAGATATCAACTACAATATATAACCCAAGGATGGAATCAATGTACTAGGTGAATCTTCAAGCTAGTAATTAAGTATAACTAGCCTAGCCTTCTAATAATTACGATGTTTAGGTTGATTGTTCTTTTCGAATTGCTAGATTGAGATTCACACACACAAACACACACTTTAAATTGCATGTACGATTAGAAGAAATTTCTTTAAAGTCGTGAAAAACCATGCAGATAGCCATGGATACATAAAAATGCATGCGTTGCATATATATATATATATATATATATATATATATATATATATATATATATGTCTTTACGTACTTTTGATTCCCTCAGATATATTTTCCGTAAACCTTAAAGTTTTAACAAAATGGGGTTATGAGTTTGCTTGTTTAATTTCTCTGATAATGCTTAGGTGAACAAGCCAACTCTTCAGTTATTAATTGCAGAACATTGTAATTAAGCAAAAAGGAGTCGAGTATTCTTTGGTTACTTATAAGTTATCGAATATGCTCACAGGACAAGAATAAAGCTTTGTAACACATCCATATCTTTAAAAAAAAAAAAAAAAGAACTAGAGGAAAGGTTGGCTAGAGCTCAAGTCATATTATTTGAAGTGAATCTTTTTTAAGTCTGGTGCAAAACAAAGGAGTACTGTCCGGCAAATTAAGCAGGACGGTTGACTCATTAGAAGTAAAATGCTGACTATCATTTTCAGATTAAATTAGAGCAGTTCATGTACTTGTATGATATCTTTGAGACTCTAGATCATCCTCTGGATGGTATTACATTAATTTTGGTTCTTGTATTTGAGATGTAGCTTTGGGTGAGTTTCTTTCTAAAGCTCAAGGACATCAATGGTTGACAAACATCAACAGACCAATACTGATGTTCATGGAAATTCATAGCAACATATTTGAAGTCTTGAAAAACAACAACATATAGACTATATTAATAACATCCGAGAAACAAACCTAATACAGAACACTGGGAAGCCCCCAAACTCTACAAACTCTCACTCCATGGTTTGCGTAGTGCATCAAATCACTCCAGACATAGACAAACCATAGAGCAGAATCCATTTCCTGCACGCTAACTTCCCTGCCAGAAGAAACAACACAAGCCTAAAAGCTGAAATAACAACAAATTTTACGGTAGACATTGATATATTGTACCTAGCAACCCACAAGAAGGTTGGTACTAATATATTCTTGCCTAGCGAAACAACAATTACGGTTTAGTCTTACACAGGAAACAACTGGTGACATAATACAAATTCCCAAAATGATCTAGAAGCTAATAGCTGTTAGACCTTCCTGCAGCTGATTTTGAACTACATTTATAAAGTTTACATGCTGCTTTGCTTGCTTAAACACGATGCCTACTGTTTCGGGCTTTTTCGAGCACCCTTTTCCCATACAGATGGCTGTGCAGATGAGGGTAATTGCTCCGAATGATGTTTACAAGAGCATTGTGAGCAGATCCCTGCCAGAGATGGGTGAAAAAGAAAAGGCAAAGAGTCATTGTTCATGTACCAATGATTAATTACTTATAATCATGTTTATCTCGATCTGGTATGACACATAAAAAAATCCACATGATTAATTACATCTACATGATATGGTGAACACCAATACTTCTTTCCTAGGTTTATATATGTAAAATGAAAGCTAAAGTAAAAAAGCTGACAGTATAAAGTATATCAAGCATTCTGTTAAAAGAACATTTTCAAGAGATGAAATAGATAGCTACGATGGTTCAATCTCTTAATCAATCAGGACGAAGGAGTGAGATTAGAGACAGTGCAGAAATACTTCAGGGATGATGGTGTTACCTTGGATACTTGAAGAGCAGACTGAGCAACATAATTCCCATATGGATCTTGAAGAACATTCAGAAACTCAGAACTATTCATCATCTCGTTGATAATCATGTTGGCATTTTCTTCTCCACCCTCTTTCAGGACTTTCTCCACGACATTACTTCCATACTTGTTCATGGAAAGATTAACAAAACTGCCCTGAAGCTGACCTAATAAGTCTGTTGTTACACGAGGTATATTTAGTCCAATTACGTGTTGCACAACATAGTTCCTGTAAAGAAAAAAAGATTAAATGATTTCCGAGAGATGTTGTAGCATTATATATGTTTTTGCTGATAAATTTGTTGTTAGCCACCTATAATTATTGATCCTATTTCTGAACCTCTCTTATCCATCAAGTATATAGTTTTTTTTCATGCCATAGATATTGTCTCTCAAATAATAGCTACAGTATAGGAAACCCAAAAATACTAAAAGCTAAATGTCACACCCTTGAAACATGATAGAAAAGAAACACCTCAAGCGACATACACAACAACAATATTGACCAATGATCACACATCAAGTGTAGCCATTAGAGGTGTTGCAATTCCCTAAGAGCAAATCCAACAGATTCCCTAAATTCTTTGATTTTCTCTATTTTGGAGAATATGGGGTCATTTTTCACTCCAACAGCTTTCCTATCTCATTCTCTAAAATAGGGAAAGAGATGAAAGAGATGAAAGAGAAGTTTTGCTTCCCTATATTTACAGATTCTCTAAAAATATTTAGGGAAAGAAGAATTGAATGTTGCATATTCTTCAAGGCTCAAAGATAAGAAAGAAAACATAATTTATTCTAAAAAATAAACTTTGAAATTTTTATACTTATTATTATATTGTAATAAATGAGGATTGTTGTTGTAATAAATATTTGAATCTTTAAAATAGGGAAACTGTTGGATTTGGTATACAAAATTTTTAGAGATTTTAAGTTTTGCTTCCCTATTATGTAGAAAATATAAAGAAGCTGTTGGACTTGCTCTAATATGTGGCATTTTCCACCATAACCCATCAATATCCACTATTTGCCACACTTACGGGAATTGCAACACCCCTAATTACTACACTTGATATGTGGCCATTGGTTAATATTATTGTAGTGATAATTTTCTTAGGTTTCTCACTAGCATAACCATGTAAACATTACATGGAGTTGGGAGTCTCTATCTACCAATGACAAGCATGACTTTAACATAATGAAACGTGATATCATGCGCTTGAATAAGATATATATATACGTTCAATAAAATGGTTAGATTGTGATGTTTCAAATAAATTGAGTGTCACAAAGCTAGAGTGTGAAGGACAAACCCAAATTCATCGTCGGAGAGGACTCGAGCATGCTCAGTTATTTCAGCCAGAAGACGCTCCTTGGTTTCAGAATAATAAGCATAATCCAGACTTGTTTGCACCACGACACAACCAAATCTGTCTTTTGCTAGCGCAAGGCAATTATCTAGCACTAATTCCAGAACACCCTGCAAAACATGATAGAGAATTTTCCCAGTGAATTTTATCTTTCGTAATTGTCATGTGGCTGGCTGTTACAGGGTGAACATGGTTGATGTTACATTTGGTGTATAACCTGGTGTATCCCAAAGACACATTTCTGTACATAGTTATGTATAAAACTAATAAAATCAGGTAGAATTCTAGTAGTTCCTTCGATAATTTTGTAACATCATTTAGGAGCAATGCTGATTACCTTGGTGCAGTCAGGAGAGAAATTCTTCAAGCAAACTTGAATCACATAATGACCAGGCTGCGTTTTGCTCAGCGGAAAAGTGATTCGCTTCAGAAACCTCGTAAACGAGGACTGTTGCTCTCGAGTTTCAACCCTCTCCAGCAACTTCTGCATGGCTCGGCTTCTGCAGCATATCAACAACAATACTAGTTAAACATGCACCCACACTAACCATTAGAATCTACATAAACAGCCATTGAAAGTACTGATGGCCGGGAACAATGCTTTAACAGACATGCATATTAAGTGACCTACACATCAATCAAAGCACAAATATGACAAAGAGGCAAAGCAGCTTATTTTGGCGGGCAATGGCACCAGAAGTGAATGAAGTATGAAATAACAAAAAATATTAAATAGACGCCTGCACAAAATAAAAGGTTTCTCAGCTTCCAATAATAACATTAATCGTAACAGTTGGTTCTACAACAAAATATAAAAATAGATGTGAGCTCACTACAAAAACAGCATGTCAAAGCCGCATTCATCACAGGATAATGAGCAACAACGATACAATATTGGAGTATCAGAAGCGATAAGACACATACAGCTAGCACATTCTTGACGTTGAGAGTGTATCCTACAGTCATTGAAGACAGACACATACAAATCTAGTGCAGGTTAAGTACCGTAGCTAGACCATTATTAGATCTATGCACATTTAATCTAGGCGGATCGCATTGTCATGGCAAGAATCAAGATCAAACAAAAATAATTCTCAGGTCAAGCAATATTCTCTCTAATAAGTAATAACCAACTAAATGCATAACTGATTCACAACCCTGCCCAATGAATTGTCTGATATGTGTCAAAAAAGGTTCTCATAGAAACTAATCCTACGAATGATTTTGTGCTAATTCGTCGAACTCTACATATAGTGATCAGGGAAGTTCTGAAAATAATATGTTTCTGAAATTTAGCAGAAACAGAGCGAACTCACAACAAATATCACAGCATTATCAAAAAAAAATAAGGGAAATTTATTTGAACGTATATATCCAGTGTGAGATAGATATAGAACGGTACCCATGCGGATCAGTGCACATATCTTTGAGTTTCCTCTCATCACTCAGGATCAAATCAAACATTCTGGTCCGTCCTTCCCTGTTAGTCCCTTCCACAAGTTTCTGAATAAATTCAGTCCCAAACTGATCTACCATTAGCTCGCGCAAATGATCATGATCCTCATTCATAACTTCATTAAAAATCATCTCAATCTCTTCCTTCTTACCCTCATCAATCTTTTTCTGCAAAAACCGACATCCTACATGGTCTTTGGCCACAAAAGTAATTTGTCCCCTCAACTCTTCCAAGGGGACAGAGTAATAACTCGGTGTATGCTGCCGAGTAGACCCATTGCCAAGCCTCTGATCTTTGGTGGACATCAAGTTCAGGCCTTGGCCCCTCTCTTCTTGCCTGAAACGTTGTCTTCCAGCCCCAGTAGCAAACCTTGATCCCCTGTTAGCCCCATTCCGCTGAGAAGTAGAACTAGACCTATTTTGATTAGATCCATATCCAAATTGATCCCCATAATTCGATTGACAACTTCTCCTACTATTGCTGTTATTCCAGTTCCGGTTCCAACTATGGGGATTGAGTATTCCATTGTTAGCAGCAGTATTGAGATTTGAATGCCTCATGTATTGCTGAGCCATCAAGAAAAACCTCTGCAGATAATATTCCTGCTCTAGAATACTGAACTCACCATTGCCTACAATTGTAGAGCTAGGCATAAAGTTGTTAGGTACTCTTTGATTGGATGTTGGGACTGAACTGCCATTATTAGATATGCTGAGCCGATTGAAATAAGCTGCGAGTTGATCATGATGCATAGTCTGATCAGCAGAAAAATCATGAGCACCTCCCCCACCTGTTCCAAATCCCAAGGTCGAAAAACCATTATTACTGTTAAATCCCAATGTCGAAAACACATTAGTATTGTTGATCAGATTGTTGGTACTGTTGTTTGCGAGAGGGAGGTGATGATCAAAGTTGGGATTAGTGTTTTGATGGTAGGGAGGGTTTTGCAACATTGGTGGGTTTTGAAGAACGAGATTGGGCAACATGGGATCCCAATACATATGATTTTCAGAGGGATGAAGAGGATTTTGACAGGGATGGTCTTCCGGAAAAGAATTGGTTGAATCGACACGGTGATTCTGACCATTCTGATTTTCCGGTAAGGCTCCAGTATTAAACCACTGATGAAGTTGTGCATAATCCTCCCATCCTGTCTTCTTTGCCATATCTTCTCTCTTCCTCTCCATTGATATCTCTGTAACCGATCCCAAAACAATAAAAGAAAGTGATTAGATGAACGGAGGGTCTTAAATACGGAATTAAAAGAGAGGATGAAGGGTTTACGGATTTAGAGATGTAGTGGAGTTCTGTAACACAAGCCGTAGAGAGATAGGGTTTAAAGGTTGTCAAAACTACTTTGGGAATGTATTTATATTGAGAATAAATGAAAAATATTTAGTATTTATGGAAAAGATTTACTGGATCAGAGAATGCGAAGTGTTAGAGTAATATAAGGAATGTATTTAGCCAACAACTTTTAGGGTTCTGGACTCTGGAGACAGAGGGTGTGTTTAGGGTTTTAGAAACAGAAAGCTTCCATCATGCAAATACAGATTGACTTATTTGAAATTTATTTAAGATAAATATGAGAGCCTTTGGCGTATATAACTTTCTAAACCCTATCACCTGCTTGGATTGGGCGATGTAGGTCAACAATGTTTAAGTACCACTCGGTATTGAAACTTAATCGACCCTTCGAAGAAAAATTCCTCCTCCCTTTGAACTTTTACGTTCCTCCTCCAGCAAGAGCTTCGCACATTCATCTCGGAACAAAAGCAGTGTCTCCTTCACCTTGTTTCTGATTATCATGACTTTTGCTGCTTGAACTACTAGGACCAAAAGGAGGACACCCATCGATCTGTATGGCATGATCGATGCTGCAAACACATGATCATGTTGTTTTTCATCATCCTCAAGGAAATACTCTTCATCCCTCATAACAAGCCCACCTGTACCTTGATGAGCACTCTTTACTGCTACAGGACGATTGTTCTTTAGGACTTTAGATACATTCCTTCAATCTCTGATTCATCTTTTGCTATGCTAGCTGGATTAGATCTTTCTAGCTGACATTTTTCTCTCTTCCTTTCAATTATACTACTTTTGGATTTGTGGTCGCGTCCTTTCTTCCATGGACAATTTGATGAAGCCATCAAGCCCAACACAACCACCTTATCGATTGTTCGCGAGCTTTCAAAATTTTGTTCATGCAGATGATTGGAATAATGAGATATATCAGAAGGCTTCTCCCTGATTTTGCCTCTCAGTTTTATGATAATTTGAACATAAAACTTTTGTGTTAAGCTGAGAATTCCCAACTAAAACAAGTATTCAGCTGTTTATTAATATTTAAACTCTTGTGCAGGGCTTCTGTCATAGGTGCTTCAGCTGGTCAAGGGATCTGTGGACTTGTGATGGACTTGTGTATATCTGGGAATTATCTTCAGGAACTAAGCTCGGCACCATGCATCATTCTGAAGGTCATTGTTCACCGTAAAGAAAAGTAGATGGGAGAAACTGCTATTATTCAGAACATTTGACAGCAGATTTCATTCCCCAAGAGTTGATTTACTTATTGTATCAGGTGGTGGTGTTTCATGTACGTCTACTGATGATTCAAGGTCAGGTGCCGTGGCCATAGCGGGGGACAATCAAGCGCCGTTTTATCTGCCCTCGAGAAAATATTGTGTAATCTGACATGCAAACAAGTTATTTTCTCTCTTGCCTGTGAAATATAGATAATTTCTAGCTCTGAACTTTCTGCTCTGTTGGTTGTTGCCAGTGAGTATTCTTAGCTAACAAGATTTGAATTTCTGACTAGAACTGTTACTGTATGTATCTGCCAAAATTAGATTCTCAGACTGACACTAAACAATGCAACCATTCTTGGATATTATCACCACTCATATCTCTCATGGTTGTAATCTTGGATATTATTATATAAAATTTACTTTTTTCACAAAGAGAAAAAACAAAAAGGGCGATAATTAAGTTTGATGATGTGGGACAAGAATGTGGTCAGTTTGCAACCATTTTGATTTTCATTGTCGACGTTACCAACCTTTACTGTACATTTATCTTTTTCACTAAACCGGTCACATTATATGCCTCCCTAACTGATTATCCGTAAAAATATGTTTTTCAAGAGAAATGGCGGTTTACTGTTAGAGCAACAATTACAGTTTGCTAAAATTAGTCGTGCCAGAATCAAGCTCTTTAAATCAGAAGAATTAGAGAAGTCCACGGACAATTTTAGTATTAATAGAATTCTTGGACATGGAGGTCATGGTACTGTGTATAAAGGGATGTTGAAGGATGGAAGAATTGTTGCTGTGAAGAAATCCAAATTGGTAGATGAAAGCAAACTTGCAGAATTGAGGTTGTCATTCTTTCAGAAATCAGACAGCGGAACGTGGTTAAATTGTTGGGATGCTGTTTAGAGACTGAAGTTCCTCTTTTAGTGCATGAATTCATACCAAATTGAACACTTTTCCAGTATATACATGAGAAGAATGAAGAATTTCCACTTACATGGAAAATGCGCTTGCGTATTGCTACTGAAATAGCTGGAACTCTCACCTACTTACATTCTACAGCTTCATGTCCCATTTATCATAGAGACATTAAGTCCACCAACAGTCTCTTGGATGAAAAATACAAAGCTAAAATTGCTGACTTTGGAATATCTAGATCAGTTGCCAACTTGCCATCGACCAAATTCACCAGACAACACTTGTACATTCGGTTACTTGGACCTTGAGTACTTCCGATCGAGCAAATTTACAGAGAAAAGTGACGTCTACAGCTTTGGAGTTGTCCTTACTGAGCTCTTAACAGGGAAGAAACCTGTTTCTGCAATAAAAGTGTTAAAGCGAGAAGAGGAGTACCATAGTCTTGTTGCATGTTTCATTATATTGATGCAAGAAAATCGTTTATTTGAGATTGTTGATGCACATGTTTTAGAGGAGGGTTCTAAAACTGCTAGCTAACCTCGCGAATAGATGTTTGGATTTGAACAGAAAGAGGCGCCCTACTATGAAAGAGGTCACAACTGAGTTAGAATTCATCATCCAAATGTCAAAGACAACTTCCATTACTGAACAGTGTGTTGATGTCATAATTTGGTTCGACAATGAAACTTAACTTTTCAACCCATCTCATGTAGGAAGCGTTGAAATGTCAAAGAACCACATAGGACACTAACCTTTCAACGCACTCAAATCTTAATTTGAGAAATAAAAAATGATCCTCACACGTAAATAATAGTGAGATGCCTAACTTACCATTCAAAGTCTTTCTTGGACTATCACCAAGCGTCTTGGCATGTCACCAAGTAACTTGGACTATCACTAAGTGGTTACCTAACCTCACCTTTTAGTTAGCATGATAAGATTAGAACATATCATGACTTAACCAAGATCGAGCCTAAACTTCAAAGGTCACGAGTTCGACCTCCAAGGCCTAAGAGCCTCAACCCTCAAGCTCTCTCTCTAAGACATCTAGTAGTCGCCACCAAGCATGTCTCCTAAGCATGCCTGAGAGTGGTTCAAGGAAGAATGTGTCGTAGATGCGTGACACGTATTCTGACTTTCCACCAACTCTATCAGATCACATGGGGTCAGTCACCTACTTTCTCAGATCGACCATCCCTTGGAGTGTCATTTTGTCAGAACCATCCCTTGCCTATACATCTCTTTCCACCTTACCAATCTCTCCTCCTATAAATTATAGTCTTTCAAGGCTGAAGGAGAGAGTTCATTTTTCTCTCGTCTTCCCCATTATAACTACACAACTTCTTCATTTCTCACTTCTCTCTCTAGAAATAATGCAAAAGTGCATAGAAGAGACTCTCTCTTCTTTCCATCACTATGGAAAATGCATAGTCTCTGATTTGCCACTTACAACGCTGATATGTCAACTCATTGGGCACTTCTCTTTCTTCATTTATATTGCTCAAACACTTTACTAACTTGGGCGTCGGAGAGTGTTTGATCGGTCTTAGGCTAGTCCTCTGATAACGTCCTAGCTCACATGTCAACAGGTCATTCAATGACACTCCACCAACTTGAGGAAGAGAAGGCCTAAGTTAAGTGGCAGATGTCCAACGCCAAGAAGAAGGCGAGGAAGCTAGCTAGCTCACCTTCAAGAGAAGGAAACCCACCAAAGGAGTGGATGAAGCCCACACGAAGTAGAGCATGAAGGCTTAACATTAGCCAGAGGAAGTCCACCAAAGGAGCGGAGGAAGTCCACTGATGAAGTGGAGGAAGCTAGCTCACCTTCAAGGAAAGGAAGCCCACCACGAAGTGGTACGTGAAGGCTCAACATCAGCTGAAGAAAGTCCACCAAAGGAGTGAATGAAGCCCATCACGAAGTGGAGGAAGCTAGCTCACCTTCAAGAGAAGGAAGCCCACCAAAGGAGTGGATGAAGCCCACCATGAAGTGGAGCATGAAAGCTCAACATCAGCCGAATGAAGTCCACCAAAGGGGTGGAGGAAGTCCACCAAAGGAGTCGAGGAAGTCCACCAATGAAGTGGAGGAAGCTAGCTCACCTTCAAGGAGAGGAAGCTCACCATGAAGTGGAACGTGAAAGCCTAACATCATTCGGAGAAGTCCGAGACGGGACTACCAATTTCCTCCACAGAGTGGATGCAGCCCCACCAAATGAGTGGAGGAAGCTCACCAATTAGTGGAAGAAGTCCGGGAGGAGACTACTAGCTCCCTCGACAAAGGAGAGGATGAAGCTTACCATGCATTAAGAGAAGTGTGAATGCTCAACACCGCTAGACGAAGTCCAAGATTAAGAATCTAGTCTTATTCAAGGAAATCAAATGCACAGGCTCATCGATGTCATACCTCAAGTCACATGCGGTGGACTACCAAAACGCGGTACATGGCTCCGTGACATATCTTCAGTCACCGAAGATAGACAACCAAAACCATGGAAATAGTCAAACTAACCGAAGGGCGAAGATATGCCCACGACAAGAGAATTAACCCCACCACTTTACACGTTGGAAACGACATCAAAACTTCCATGTCAAGATAGATGAAGTGAGCGTGCCGAAAGTTGTTTTGAGTTCAATCGACGAAGGGTCAATTCCATTTAGGATGATATCGTCCATCTGATTCAGCTTGATCATGTCCATTATTGGTACTAAATAGAAAAGCTAAAGATCCCTTGCTGTTGCTCATCAAAACGCATTTTTCTTAATGGCCACTCTACCACTCTAATAGGGAGCACCTGTTTTATAACTACTATATATAGTGCTGTTGTTGTACACACGATAATGACTGCAAAGTTGGAATGTGAAACCAAGAACTCTGGATCGCAGACGCAACACATTTTATGAAAACAGAAACTTCATTTCTGTCACTGAAGTTGCTTGATATTCTTTAGTAATAGAGATGAGAGAAATATAATGTGCACCAATTAACTAATAATAGCAAAACATTCATTCCAAAATGATGATAAGAAAAATAGAAAGACATAGTAATTCTCATCTGCCTAAATTTAAAATTTGAGAATTGGTGCAGTTAATTGACACAACAATGTAACTATGTGAAACCCTTGATCGATCACAGTACTTGCATCACTACCTACGTTACGTACCAATTAAGTCACTTTGTTGTTTCTTTTTCATCCAGTTGAGGAAAACTAGAAGTGAGAAAGGGGTACGTGTAGTTCTGAAGTGGTGAAGGAACCAAGTTTATATGGCCAAGCAAAGAGGATTAGATATATCCAACTGGTTCACGTTTCAATCATATCTACCATTCCACACTAACCAACGGTCCTCCATATCTATCTATATCCAGTTTCTCGATCATCTAGAAATTTCCTAATTCTTAATCAAGGCTATAAAAGTGAGGTCCATTAGTTGAGATCTCGAGTCTTCCAGTCCTAGCAGCTATCTGATTAGATCATCGAAATTCCTTCTCCTTAGATATATTGATCGATATATTCTCACTATAAACCAATTCATCAGATCACGATGGAATTCCGGAGACATCCACCACCGGACCCCTTTGCACCACCACCCCCTCCTCCTCCACATCATCATCATCATCATGGGCCGCCACCTCCTCCACGTCCTGAGTTTTATCACCCACCACCACCACCACCGCCCCATCACCATCACCATCCCCCTGGTCCTCCTTCTCCTCCTCCTCCACGACCTTTTGCTCCAGGGCCTCCACCGCCGGGTCCTCCAGGACCTCCACCACCATATTTCGACCCCTACAGACCACCTCACCCTCACCATCCTCCTCCACCGTACTAGTTAATAATTCTAGCTCTATATATCTACGAGGTTAATATATATGTATCTTCGAAGCAAGCAACGTAGCCAGCGGCTACTAGTGGTGTATTGCTGCCTTTCTAATAATAAGGATGAACACAGACGTACGTTCATATGTGGCTGTGTTAGATCATTTGTATAACTTTGTAAGTTTGTATGCATGAGTTATTATTTTCTTTTGTTGTACCGTGTATATAATATGATTGTAGTAATTAAATAAACATAATTTCAGACTTTCAGTAGCAAATGGTTTTCGTAATCTTAGTTCCTATTTTCTCAACACATATAAGGAGTAAGATTTTTACATCATCAAAGAAAAATGGCGTCTCCTACTTAATTAGTATGGTTACTTAGGAGACAATTGTATACGTCTCACATTTCACAATATAAACAGCTCACTTCTCAATATGAGAAATGAATGTAACGAAAAGCTAAAAAAAAATATTAAAAAAAAAATTGGAATTTTCTCATTCATTTTGCTTCCATGTCTGTTGATGATGAATCTGCAAATATCCTCTCTCTTGCCAACTTTGCCTGCAAAATATAAGAAAAGATATCAATATACATGTAAGTTATCAATATGTTCTCTACTAAATAAGATATCTATACAATTATATATATATTTCGTTCAACCTTAGTTTGCATCTGGTAATTTTCACAACCAGCTAGTAAACTACAGAATAATTCTCATTTGCAAGGATTCAATTATATTTTATTTCTCAATGGGGCTAGGACTTGGACATTTTACTAGAAACAAATTTGGGTTTAGATGTAGGGACTTGTTGAAATCTCTTGTGAGGAAACCCAAGTCTATAATACTAATTCTACAACTAGGGTAATAAATCCATTCTGAGTAATGCTACGTGTACCACATAGAATATTCTTGTCATTTTATGTGATATAGCTGATTTCACATTATCATTCACGAATTAAAAACATGATGTTGCTCACCTACTATTATTTAATCTTTGTAAGTATAAGAACTTGCATTCGTTGTAAAGTTTTTGTGAAATTTTTGTATGTAATATGTGAGTTTATGGAAAATGCATTGGTTGATAAGTTCAAAATTAATTAAAATAAAATTATATATGAACCTGTTTAGTCCAATTTGAGAAATAAGTGATGCAACCGAGAAGAGTTGATTGCACTGCAGAGCCAGCCACTATTCCAATCCAGAGACCTTTCCCCCTCAAGTGTAGAGGAAACCCGAGGAACATAGCCACAGGAAGTCCAACCAAATAAAACGCCCCAAGATTGACATACGCCCCTAAATGCTGCCATCCACTTCCTCTAGCTACCCCTTCAATTTATAGAAATTTATATTCATACTGTGAGATGATATATGCTAAATTAGAAAGCATTGTTTTGCTATTAGCAAATTAAGCACGTACCTGAGAGTACAGCTTGTATGCTATCCATAAAAATTGAGAAGCAAATCAGAGGTGTCATAACTGCAACATAGTCCACTACCTGCTTCTCGCTACTGAAAGCACGTCCCAGAAAATATCGACAGCAAAAGAGAGTTGTGATCACAATAAGCGCCTCAGTGACCGAGAGAAACATTGCAGCCTGAACAGCTACTCGCGCTGCTTGTGGATTACCAGCTCCTAATTCGTTTGATACCCGAGTACTGTAAAATTAATTATCGATGTTTTATATTTGATTGATTCAAATAATCTGCAGAAACCTAACATGGTGATTTGGTACGTAAGACACTACTAGTTAGCAAATAACAGAACACACACATATATATTTGTTTAGAACATACCTTGCAGCAGCTCCAAATCCGTATGATACAGTGAAGTGTAAGGTAGATATTGCAAGGCTGAACAAAAATCACACAAAACAGAAGAGGTATTAGACTTTTAGTACATCAATAACTAACAAATTTATTTTTTCTGGTATCGAAAATTGAAGTATACCATATAGAAAGAACTGAAGTCTCTAGTTTAGGATTTGGTAGAAGCCCGGACAACAAAATAAGTAGCTCGCATGACCACCATTTCAAACTGCACTTTTATCAACAAGAAAAACTAAGATCCGGGGGAAAATATGAAGATGTAAAACAGAAACAGATGAGGAAAACATTACCAAACCATTACAGCAGATGAAATCGCCAGGCGAAAGAACTCTCCAACATGAAGAACAGAATCTTTTGAAATTGTGATACGGGATTTCTTGAAGGCGGAGGAATACAAGGCATAGGAACACAGCATTACCACATATAACCAAGTGGATAAATTGAAGGCTATTGCTGAACCATTACTTCCAATTCTCAACTTATACACAAGAGCCCATGATGCAGATATATGGAAGAGAAGAATGGCGAAAGAGGATAGCAGCATAGGGAAAATGACACTCTGAGACTGGAAGTAGCGAGTTAACGGTTTAAGAATCGAAGCACCAAAGAGTGCAGGAATAAGCCACATTGCATATTTGCGTGCCTTAAGGGATATCAAGGGATCTTGACCTACTAAAGGTAACAATTTATCCATGAATATCCATAGGAGACATACTGGTGGACAAACCAAGAGAAGGGAGATCATAGCAGTACAAGTGTATGTCCCTAGTTTTTCATATTGCCCTGCTCCAAATGCTTGCCCACATAAGGTTTCCAATCCACCTGCCATTCCAGACTGCTCTTCACGAATGAGTAGAAATTAAGAAACTCCCTCATTAAAACTTAAATAAATACCAATGAAGGTATCAAATTAGTTGTAAAACAAACTACAAAGAAATGAAGCGGACCAAAATGGCGATATGTATCCGAAAAGTTTGTCTAATAAGCTAAGCAATCCTTAAAATTTCTAAAGAAATGTGAATCATCCCTTGGGGGTATATACAAAGACTCACACACCTTTAAGACCGAGATGATAAGTGCAGCCAAATAAACTAGAGTCTGGTAATGCAACATGCACACAAACACACACATACACATGTATGTTGGATCAAAACTAAAAAAAAATTCATCAAAAAAAAAAAAAACTAATAAGAAAAAATGGGACTTACAAGAAGGCTGAAACCAGTGACATTAGTGAAAGAAATGGCGATTGCAACACTGGAGAGCGAGAGCTGATCAAGATGTCCAGCCATAATTATCGATACCAGTTGCAGAAGATATTGCAGTACCGTCACTGCCACCATTGGTGCAGCTATAACACCCTCATTCTTTAACTCTCTCCCAAATGTAATAATCCATTTCTTCTCTTGATCATCAACCATCTGTCGTATTTCTTGTTTCTGCTGCATATTACTCCCTAGTTTTTTTTTTCTCTATTAATTAGAATATTAAGCTACAAGGGATGTTGCTTTTGTTCTATAAATACTTATATAGTGACATAACTGGCCTCGGCATCGACTTCATGAGGGTAATATATAATCATGAATCTGTGACTTTTGTTTTGTTTGTTTTTTTGTATGACAATCGGCCAGTCAAATATGTAATTTTTATATGGTTAATTTAAATAGCTAGATTGTATGTATGCATCAGTAATATTCTTGAATTGAAAGTTTTACACTCATGCTGTCTTTATTTTCTGGACAACGTGCATGAATGATCGATGCATCTATATATATTTCATGTAATTGGTCAAAATAGCATCACGAAGTACATCTGATTAATATATGTCTGCTGTGCATAGTTGATTGTAAACCTGGATCACCCAAGATGCATGGTTTAAGAGTATTATTGTCTCCAGATTGTGCTCTTGCATGTGTGTATCTACAAAATTAGAATGATATAAGAACTTACATTGAACGTAATCCCAAATCTTCTAGCTATCTCTAGCGATATAGAGATAGCTAGTCGACGTTACAGGTTCCGTATACTAGTTTTTTTAGTTTTCTTTACCTAGCCTTTTCTATTGTTTTTTTTCTAGTATACTGGGCAATGAAATGAATATGTGTACCGAAAATATGGTTCAAGTCAACCAATAACAATTACTTAATCTCAACCGTTGATCTAATCTCTATGTCTACATGGCACTAACTTTAACACTAGCACTGTTAAGAGAATTAAAAAAGAAGAAGACTAGCCAACCTGGTAAAACACATGGAGGTAAATATTAATCGATTTATTAAACAAGACATGTGAAATCTGGAAGTAGGATTTTTTTGACGATCTGGAAGTAGGAATGTAGGATTATCATTCTCAAATTAGGACTACGCAATCGTGGTGACCGCATGAAGTTCCAATCTTGGTCATCTTGGTGCCGGAAAAATGTCTGAGGCTCAATCGGATGGAAAATCAAAAGGGGAGGAGGGTGAGCCCCACGCGTCACCCTAAAACTTTCGAATCAGGAGAAACTCACAACATGAAACTTGTAGATTGAAGTATGGTGAACAACTTTAATACCTGGGGTTTTGACTGGTTAGGCCGGGATCGGCCAGAAAACGGCCCTAAACTTCGAAATGGAATAAAAAACAAAAGCTGCAAAACCGGTACTAAAACTTGATTTTTAGATCACCAAACACGTATAAACATTACTAGAGGAAGGAGAGGAGCAAAAATCACCAAAATTTTTCCCGAAACGCAGCCGAAATCGCCGGTTTTCTGGCGATACAGCAGCAGCTCCGCCGCTCCGTGGCGGCTTCCAGGTGGCGAGACTGCTCCAGAAATGGAGAGGACGTCCGTGAGGACCGAACGAGACCGGTGGCGACCGGTTTGCTGGCCGGACGGCGGAGAAAACGAATGGAGAAGATCAAAGTGCGGGAGGAAGTCGGGAGAGAGGAAAGAAAAAGTGATTCCGATTTTAGGTTTCCAAAAATAACTCCCCCACATTTTTCTACTTATACAGTTTCCAAACCCGGAAACTAACTTACTCTGATCATAGCTTTCTCATACTACCTCCGTTTTGGGCGTGCCGCTACGAACTCGTATCGACGAGCTTTACAACTTTCATGAAGGAAGTTTTCGAAGATAACTTACGGAAAATAAAGTCAACTTTTGGACCTCTTAAAAGTCAAAGTAACTTAAAATTACTTCCGAAACTTTAACTTCGCACAAACTAGAGAATTTCCATAAATAATCCTTCGTTAAATATGAGAATAATACAAGGAAAATAAAATGAAAATCTAGGGTATTACAGTTAATTACTCAATTAAGAAAACTAAAGCATCATCACCTGCGCATCCGACCCCATCTTTCTTCATTCTGTGGCCAATTAAAAAGTGCCACATGGCACCTCAATCTATGAAGCCAACCCTAGAGGCTGAATTATAGTAGGGCTGGCAATTTGGGCCATGTCAAAACCAACCAACCGCACCAACTTAATTGGTATACCAAAGACTTGGTAACCGACTTACTTGGTACGGTATACCGTACTAGTCTTAGTAACATGGTTGGTACTTGATATTGAGATTTTCATACCATCGGTATACCGTACCAACCATGTATGTGTAATTATGCAAAAATACACTCATATCTATGTAGGAAACGAGAATTGAACATCTAACCTATTACAAACAACCTATAAAATGTATAATATATGTAAAGACAATTAAAATATATGTATAATATATAATATATGTATTGTTTTATATTTATAACATACTATAGATATAAATACAATTAAAATATAAAATGTTTAAATTTTAGCAAGAGGTATGTTTCGAAACCATGACTGTTCTGATAGAAAATATGACCACATACCATTAGACCAAAGCTATCATTGCATTATATTTGTGAAAAAATTATATTTATCATTTCATTTTTTGAGCCAAAATCTAAACTTGGTAGAGGTCTATTACCAATCATCACTAGTGGAAAAAACCTTTTAGGCGACAGAATACGATTCCGTCTCCTAAGTTACCACCTAAGAGACGGAATAGTGTTGAGGGCGAGAAACCTCATTTGCCGTGAATGAGTGGCGTCATGAGGGTTCTTGACGTAAGCGATGAATGGTAGCCGACAGTCCTCGTTGATAGGGTATAAGGCAGCGATGTCAAGAGAGTTTGCCTTATATTGCCCCCTAGCAATAAAAGAAGGAAGAGTGCGTCGTTCGACCTTGAGTAGTCGTTCGCGCACTCCGTCTCGCAAGCTAAGGCCGGAGGCAATCTGGGCGAGCTCATTCACAGTGAAGTTGAACTCGCGCGGAATGTGTTGTTGTGAACGTCGTCGAACCGGGCCAATATGTCAAACGCTTTGCGAAAGTAGGGCTCCATGGACGAACTCAAGCATTTAAACTTCACCACCAACTGGTTGACGAAGACTTGGACATTGTGGAATCCTAAGTCTAGCAAAATTTCCGAAGACTTGGACATTGCGGAATCCTAAGTCCAGCAAAATTTCCAGTCCGATGATGAGCGCCTCGTATTCTGCCTGATTATTTGTACATTTAAAATCCAGCTGGAAGGAGTAAGAAAACCGGTCTCCTGCAGGGTTCTAGATGGCTATCCCGGCACCAGCAGCAAGTTTAGTACGTGATCCATCAAAGTAAAGAGTCCATGGGGTGAGTGAAACAGCGGCGAACTCCAACTCGCGGAATGCTGTTAGTTTGGTTGGTGGGTAATGAGCGAGAAAGTCCACTATGGCCTATCCTTTTACTGCTTTTTGCGGAACATATTGTAAGTAGAACTCAGACAAAGCCAATATCCATTTGCCTATGCGTCCCCGTAGTATAGGGTGGGAAAGCATGTATTTGACGAGATCGGACTGAGTGATCACCACCGTGGTAAAGGCCAACATGTAGTGGCGGAGATTGCAACCTGCAAAGAATAGGGCGAGACACAACTTCTCCATTGGAGAGTAGCGCGTCTCACAATCGGTTAACACCCTGCAAATGTACTAAACGGCGTGTTCCATCCCGTTCTTATCGTCTTGTGCCAAGAGTCCGCCAATGGACAAATCGGCGGCGGCGATGTAAAGCTAAAGCTGAACGTTTGGGCGAAGTGGAACTAAAACAGGAGAGTTCGTAAGGTAGTCCTTGATACGATCGAGGCTTCCTGGTGTTGTGGATGCCATACGAACTCGGTTGCCCCCTAGAGCTTGCGGAGAGGTGAAAAGGGCTGAACCTTTCCTGCCGCATTTGAAATGAAACGACGGAGGAAGTTGATTCGCCCGATCAATTGTTGGAGCTCCTTCTTAGTTGTAAGAGGTGAGGCGTTTATTACCACCTGCGCCTTATCTTTTGGGATCTCGATACCCCTTTGATGGACCAGAAATCCTAGGAAGTCGCCAACCTCTGCGAAGAACACACATTTGGCGGGGTTCAGGTTATGTTGTCGCATCCGCGTGAAAACCTGTCAGAGGTCTTGGGGATGGATGTGATCTTGGGGATGGATTTCTTAGAAACTTATAAAGCTATGATGGATTGTTTCCGAAAAGAAGTGGTGTTTCGGAGCCCGGATGGATTGGAGGTTGTGTTTCAGGGAGAAAGAGATGTGATTTCGAGTTGCTTGATTTCAGCTGTGGCTGCCAGGAGATTGTTAAATAAAGGCTGTCAGGCATTCTTAGCCCCTGTTGTGGATGCAAGTATAGGAGTGTTGGAAGTGGGAGACATTCCTGTAGTAAGAGAATTTTCGGACGTGTTTCCCGAGGATTTGCCTGGTTTGCCTCCTGTAAGGGAGATAGACTTTTCCATTGAGTTGCTTTCTGGATCTATGTCTATCTCTCAGGCACCTTACAGAATGGCTCCAGCGGAATTGAAAGAGTTGAAGACTCAATTGCAAGAGTTAGTAGATAAGGGTTTTATTCGGCCTAGCATGTCTCCATGGGGTGCTCCGGTGTTGTTTGTTAAGAAGAAGGACGACACCATGAGACTATGCATTGATTATAGGAAGCTGAATCAAGTCACAGTGAAGAATAAGTACCCGTTGCCTCGCATTGATGATTTGTTCGATCAGTTGAGAGGTGCCTCAGTGTTCTCAAAGATTGATTTGAGATCTGGTTATCATCAATTGCGGATTCGGGATAGTGACGTAGCCAAGACTGCCTTTCGATCATGTTATGGTCATTATGAGTTTGTGGTAATGCACCCGCGGCGTTCATGGATCTCATGAATACGGTGTTTAGTCCATACCTTGACCGCTTCGTGATCATGTTCAAATATCATGTTCATAGATGATATTTTGGTGTAAGTTTTGGCATGCCAAACATCTAAGATTGATTTTGCGGACTTTGAGGAATGCGCAGTTGTTTGCCAAGTTCAGCAAGTGTGAGTTTTGGCTGGATAAGGTGGGTTTTCTGGGTCATGTGGTTTCAGCTGATGGTGTTAGTGTGGATCCCCAGAAGGTAGAAGCAATGTCCAATTGGAAAAGACCCACAACTGTGTCGGAGATTCGTAGTTTCATGAGGTTAGCAGGTTACTATCGGCGATTTGTGCAAGACTTTTTGAAGATTGCAGCTCCGCTAACTAGATTGACCAGAAAGGGAGTCAAGTTCGAATGGTCAGATCAGTGTGAGAAAAGTTTTCAAGAGTTAAAGGATCGCTTGACTAGTGCTCCTGTTTTGGCACATCCAGACGATAGTGGGGAGTATGTGGTGTTTTGTGATGCTTCTAGACGAGGTCTAGGTGGAGTTTTGATGCAGCATGATCGAGTGATTGCCTATGCTTCTAGGCAATTGAAGCCGCATGAGGTGAATTATCCCACTCATGATTTAGAGCTTGCAGCTGTGGTTTTTACTCTCAAGTTGTGGAGACACTATCTTTATGGAGCCAAGTATCAGATTTTTACCGATCACAAGAGTCTTCGGTATGTGTTCACACAAAGGGGGTTGAATTTGAGGCAAAGAAGGTGGATGGAGTTGATCAGTGATTATGATTGCACGATAGAGTATCATCCTGGAAAAACGAATGTGGTAGCTGATGCTCTTAGTCGCAATCCCTCAGTGTCTTTGTTTCACTTGTGGATGGTTCGAGCTCCACTTCTTTGTGAGCTGCGGGCTACATGGGTGGATTTAGCGGTGGATGAAGTGGGTGCTTTGGTAGCCAGTTTCCATGTGAGGCCATTTTTGGTTGATAAAGTGCGGGAGACACAGTATAATAATCCTTCCATAGTTCGGTTGATAGAAAGAGCAGCGAATGGAGCCGCCGTAAATTTTTTTGGTAAGAAGAGATGGGTCGTTGTTGTTCAAAAGCAGGCTTTGTGTTCCAAAGAGGAATGAAGAGTTAAAGATTGAGATTTTGGAGGAAGCTCATAGTTCTGCTTATGCTGCTCACCCGGGGAGTACAAAGATGTATTGGACTCTGAAGGATTATTATTGGTGGCCAAACATGAAGAGGGAAATTGCAGCTTTTGTGAGTAGGTGTCTGATTTGTCAGCAGGTGAAAGCTGAAAGGCAGAAACCTTCAGGTTTTCTTGAGACGTTGCTTGTTCCAGTGTGGAAGTTGGACCACATCACCATGGATTTTGTCTTCAGTTTACCTCGTACCCGTGAAGGGCATGACGATATTTGGGTGATAGTGGATAAACTCACTAAATTTGCTCATTTTCTTGCCGGTGGGAAAGAAGTATTCGCTGGATAAATTGGCTGAGCTGTTTGCAAATGAGAAGATCAAGGTGGTCAGGGATAGACTCAAGGCTGCTCAGAGTAAGCAAAAGAGTTATGCAGATGTCCGCAGGAAGGACCTTGAGTTTCAAGTAGGTGATCTGGGTGTTCCTGAAACTATCTCCTTGGAAAGAGGTAATACGTTTTGGCAAGCGTGGGAAGCTTAGTCCGAGGTTTATTGGGCCTTATGAGATAATAAAGCGAGTTGGCTCTCTTGCCTATCAGTTAGCTTTGCCTTCGGAGTTCTCCAGGATACATAATGTGTTTCATGTATCCATGCTTCGCAAGTATATTGCCGATCCTTCTCATGTGTTGGAAGAGCAGCCGATTAGTCTGCAGAAAGATTTGTCCTATGAAGAGGAGCCGGTTCAGATTCTAGATCGGAAGGAGCAAGTGCATAGGAGCAAGTCAATTCCGCTCGTCAAAGTGCTTTGGAGAAGCCACCAAGTAGAGGAAGCTACTTGGGAGCCAGAGGAGCAGATGAGGCAGCAATATCCTTATCTCTTTGAGTAGCGAGTTTGTAAATTTCGAGGACGAAATTTAAGGTGTGACGTGAGCATAAGGGCGCACAACAGAAGGAGAATGTGAATCAAAGTGTAACCCAAAACAAGCAAAACAATCCAAGTGTTCAGAGATCTGAAATTCGAAGTCCAAAGAGTAAGCAGAGTAACCAAAGAAAAACTTCACGTCTTCAACACTCTACTGATCATGGGATGCAAAGTAAAGACAAGGAAGGTACAAGGGCCAAAGGTACAAAGGATGATCAAAATAGAATTGAATTGTTAAGTTGGTTTGAGATGAGCGAAGGTGTTGTTGCAATTGCAAAAATTGATTCCAAAGATCCAAATGCTATGGTTCATCATGTGCCCCTTGGTCCTGAATGCTAGAAAGTTTGGGTGCTTGATGTTTTTGATGATATAGCTTTATATCGACCAACCAGGGAGTTTGGAACACTGCTCGAGGCTACAGGAAGTACAATTGCATGGCCTATCAAGTACATCAGACAAATTTAATCTATTAACAAGATATAGCAGGTAACCTACTCTTAACAAATAACCTACTCTTAACATATAACCTCAATATTTGTTAAGAGCAGGTTACCTGCTATATCTTGTTAATAGATAAATTTGTCTGATGTACTTGATAGGCCATGCAATTGTACCTCCTGTAGCCTCGCTCAGTGTTCCAAACTCCTTGGTTGGTCGATATAAAGCTATATCATCAAAAACATCAAGCACCCAAACTTTCCAGCATTCAGGACCAAGGGGCACATGATGAACCATAGCATTTGGATCTTTGGAATCAAGTTTTGCAGTTGCAACAACACCTTCGCTCATCTCAAACCAACTTAACAATTCAATTCTATTTTGATCATCCTTTGTACCTTTGGCCCTTGTACCTTCCTTGTCTTTACTTTGCATCCCATGATCAGTAATGTTGAAGACGTGAAGTTTTTCTTTGGTTACTCTGCTTGCTCTTTGGACTTCGAATTTCAGATCTCTGAACACTTGGATTGTTTTGCTTGTTTTGGGTTACACTTATTAGCAGAATGCTGAACACTGGTACTACCCTGTCATTATAAAGTTCAAGAAATCAATAACCTAGTTGAGTTATCTACCAAAAGTTAATAATTCTAACTAACTTACATGGTTATTCCCTTCTTTCTCTGATCGAGCTAAAAGAGTGTTAAGCACTTCTTTTAATCGTTCAATCTCTTGCGATTGAGAAAGCATCTCTTGTGCTTGAGCGGACAAAGCATTCTCTAATTTAGCAACTTTGTTTCCAACATTAGTTTGATATTCTACCCTTGAAGGAACTGCTCTAAATCCTAACCCTCTTACCCTTCCTCGTGGATCCGGACCTAGAACTTTTGCTACAGCATCGTCTTTTAAAGAACAAGGTTGTGAAGGTTGTTCCTTTGCCTGGTACTGTTTCACTTGTTTCTAAAAAAGACTAATGTTAATCTCATGCAACTTTGATAAATTGACATGATATCTGCAAACACGACAAGAAGAGTATACTAACCACTATTTCATGATCCTCAACTACTTCATCTGAGCCCTTCTTCTTCTTTGTTTCATAAGCATGTACCCATACAACTGACCTTATTATTACTTCTGGGTTTTCACTTTGTTCCTTCTACATTTCAACAAATAGAAATATTCTTGTTCTTATCAAGTTATGAAACTCAATTGAAGCTAACAATAAGATTACACTTACCAATTCTTCTTCAAGCCGTGCAAAGCTTTTTTTACTAGTTCTGTGTAGTAATGTTCTTGTTGCTCGCATTTCCTTATACTTTTCACACTTCGCCTATGAAAAAAAAAACATGTGGCACTATCATGATCTGAAATCTGATACCGTGCAAGACAAATATATATATATATATATATATTACAATATATTTTTAATACATACCTTAAATCCCACACTAGTTCTGTACTTCACAAGATCTAGCCATTCATGCATGGATTCAACATTAGTAGGCTTGAGAAGACTTGCAGCGCGTTGTAAACCAACAACTTTTGCTTGCTTCTCCACTTGTTTCATCGTTAAAGATCTATGATCTCGCCAAAGCTTTACCATCCTTTGAAAAATTTTCTTCTTATAGATTTCATCAACAATGAAATTAGCCTACAAAGATAATAAGTGAGTACATTTGCCGAATGTAAACAGCTTGTTGTAACACAAGTAGGTATACAGTAATTGATAGTAGAAAACTTACTTTGATGTGTTTCCAAATATCATCTTGAAAATTCGGGGATACATCTTTCCAAGTCCCAGCAGTAATTGGTATAAGTTCTCTTGCTGAGGTTCCAATGAAAGAGGAGAAATTTGCAGCATGTTTTCCAATGGGCTAGCCTCTTTCATTAAATTCTACTGGAATAGGACCATTTCTTTTTCTTTTTTTGCCAACCTCCAGCAATTTGGCTTTACCCCTTGGTTTGACTTTTCTACTTTTAGGGTTTGATGGATCTTCTTGAGGATCTTCTTGAGGTTCTTCTTGACCTTCTGGAATATGAGATTCCACACAAGATGACGTAGGGGTTGAATTCGAACTTCCATTAGATATTCTCAAGGGTTCATTTTGTCTCTCCCTTGCTGCAATCACAGCTGCTACTCTTGCAGCTTGTTCTTGCTTTTTGGCTCTCTTTCCACCTTTTCGCGAGGTCTCTGCAGTATCCATGTTGTATGATATGAAAATATATACTTCAAAGCCCTGAAAAACATGTAAAACATCACTGTTGCTGACATCTTTGTGGAAGGACAACCAGTGTATAAAGGAAAATCTGCTTCTTATTCACTAAATCTTCAACATTAGGCTCTGTTAGTTCAGATACAGGTTCCATAAATTCATCACCTATACATGCATCTCTGTACATTCTATATGATTCCAAATTTTCAATATTATCCATCATATATTGATGTACAGAATTTGGCTTATCCCCACGAGAGGTATAGTTAGTGTAAGTCTCATATAACCCATTTGAGATTAGGTGATCTAATACTTCACTAGGCGGATATGACCAGATGTTTAAACAACTGCTACAAGGGCATTGGATACTCTTAGGATGCCCTTTACTTGCATGAATACTATTAACAAACCTTCGTGCTCCATCATAAAAGGCTCTAGGATCGCTATTGAAAAAAAAAAGTTTTTAAAATGGAACAATGGATTATATCATTATAAAATTAGATTTTCTGCTTTTATAGATGTAACCTGGTTTTACAATGTGCCTATTCCGTATCCATGTTGGTTACACCTTCCTTTTCCTTGGCTTTACGTTCTAACTTGTATTTAAAGAGCAAACATTTTACAATTGCAGTACTGTAACTAGCCAAGATAAGCATAAAAGAACTACAAGTAATTAAAAATGAACATATATAACCAACAAAACACTGAAATACACAATTGCAATTCAATTCTGTTAAGTAAAGCAAAGAGAGAGAGGACGATTTGATACCTATAGTCGAGCGGGGTGCGTCTGATTGCAAAGAGAGTAACAATTTTGTTAAGTAAAACACCTTATGTGAGGAGACCTGCACCAAATATAGAAACATACGTCACTCAAAATCACCAACATCAACAAATACCCAGATCAACAGAACTTAAACAAATAATTGCAATAACTTTCTCAATCATGACACGACGCTGATAGCAAACATGTAGATCTAACTACCAACACCAGTGCCTATACTACTAGTCTCTAACTTTAACAACAAAGTAAATTGAAAAGTTTAGATAAATGTTTCTAAAGTAACTTTCACAATTGTTAGAAGCAATAAACTGAATTATATACATATATATATATATATATATATATATATATATACTAGTCCTTGTTTCTAATACAACCAGAACCTACTGTAATACTTTCAAATTTCAAATACAAAAAGACACGTACTTTGCCAAGGCACTTATGGTTGTAGATATGCTTGTAATGATCTCTTAAAAGCTAAAAAAGAACAGGGGTCCTTGATCAAATTCGAACTGGTCCTTGATCAAAAGTAAAATCCTTAAAAACTTCAATTTTCACATATGGTAAATACTGTTCTAGACCCACAACCTAACTTGTGGTCGTAAGCTTGATAAGTTCATGTAACAATAGTTAAAATCGCAACCTCTGAAGTAAACTGCCATAATCATGTAGAATAATCCACAAGCTGCATACAAATGTACATTCAAGTCCCTCTTAAAGAAACAAGAATCATAAGTTAGTAATCCTATTCAGGGAACAACTAGCTTATCATACTCCCAGCTTTATCTATTTATGCTTTACTCCATGCTTTATATTCTTCAGTAACCATGTCATGTACTCCCTCATCCAGCCTTTTTAGTTTCGACTAGGAAAGAGCATATATAGGCTCACAAATTTAATGAACTAACCTCTACAACTACCATCCATCACTTGCTATGTCGAACCCCAACTGATTTACACTAGAAGCTATTTCCCCTGTTGTAAATTATGTCCTCAAGTCCCAATCACAAACAAGAACCAGAAGTTTTACTACAGTACTCATAAGTTTAAAAATTCAATTCAAAGTTGGCAGGAAAGGACAAAGCTATACTGAACCATACTTTATGTCTTACTACAAGGCTCCTAACTTTAAAGACTTAATTCAAACCCTATCACTAAAGAGCAAAGCTAAAATGAACTTTAATTTCATTCTTACTGCAAGGCTCACAAACACGATTACAAGTATAACAAAAATGTGCTACGATCAAGTACCGAAAACTGCATCAAAACTACCAAGTCTATATAAGAGCAATACTCCCCAGCCTGAGCCTCACCAGCATAAAGAAATACCCAGACATAAATAAATTATTTACCCTTACAAATACCCAGACACTCCTCTCTTACAAATCCAACAGACACTCATCTTAGATTAGCAAATACCCAGCTATTAATCCAAAAGTTTAAATCTTAGATTAGCAAATACATACCTAGCTATAAATCCGAATGAGTTTAGGGTTTCAGCGATTCTAATCGCTTCAAACAGAAAGAAGAAGAAGAAGAAACAAACCTATACCTTGCACCAGAGCACAGCACCACAGCCAGAAATCCCCAGAAACCAATCTACATGCTTCCCGGTATGCAGCTCACTGTAGAATTCGGTGGAGGATTAGAACATCTTTCTAACTCTGTCGAGATTTGGAGGATTATGTTTTCTAGTTTGAGGCTTTAGGTTTGAGGTTTGGAGTGGGACTTCTTAGAATCGAAGTGAAAGAGAAAGGTATTCCGGGAAAATGAGAAAGCACCAACTTCTCAGGTTTGAGGTTTAATTTGTTGTATAGGGATTCTCATATGACCCTTTCTCAACTTCTTAGGAAGAAAGCACCAACCAGAAAATGAGAAGGTAATATTTTTGGGGAAAATTTTAGGGAAAATTTAGAAGAGGGAAGAGTTTAATTGAGAGGGAAATTAGATTTGTTAGGGAAAATTTCACGCCTTAAGATTCCTTTTTTACGGCGCTCTATTTGTGCGTGCAGTAAAAACATATCAAGATTACGGCACACAATAGATGCGCGCAGTGAAAGACTTAATGTGATTGGTCATTTACGACGTGTATATTAGCATGCAGTAAAAGAATTAATGTCAAAGGGTTTTTACGGCATGCATTAAAAGCATGCCGTAAAAGAGCATATACTACGGCGTGTAATTATGCACGCCGTAAATTTTGCGCGGTAAATGCCCCAAATTCTGGTAGTGAAAGAACCCATCTCATCTGGGGCAGAACTACGTCCAAGCCTGACGAATTTTACTTGTTGAAGAATAAAAAGATAATTTGTTATCCAAAGAAAAAAGTAAAATTTTCACCACCACCCACTTTTACTTTGCCCGTGTTTCAGTTGTAGAGCAGATTAATGATTATTAATAATGGCTTCAAAATTAAACTCTCAGGTTCATGTGTTTATTGAAAAAATGAAGAACTCATCTCATGAGGGGCATAACTACGCCCAGGGCGGACGGGAAATTGCATCTCATCAAATCATCGATATCATCACAACGCCATATTTTCCTGTAACATCACTCATGAAAACAAAGAAAAGTGATTGTCAACCCCATCAAATACATAACTTCCCCTCACCAACCTTCCCCTCACCAACCCTCTTTTGTTTCTCCGATAATTGTTCTTGTTCCATCCTTTAAATATTCCTTGGCATGCATGATTAAGTTAATACTGTTTGGATAGTGATTCTAAATGTAGTAGTTGCAGGCCAATTAATTATCTCCCTTGTCAGCAATGACTTGAAGATTCAAGAATATACTAATGCTAAATTGCTAATCAATCTCTTGAATATACTATGATGTGTTTCTTCGAATGCATCAATCTTTGGGAAACATGAGAAATATGCTATATCGACGGGAACTCCTGTGCCCCAACTTGTATTCCTTTGGATTCTCCGCCAATGAGAATCAGACAGACACCAAATGTCTTGGATCTTCTTACAGGTCTTAGCATCAAATTACAATCTCTACCATCAATGTTTACAAAATGAGTACGCAAACCATGGACATATCGCTCACTTACTTCACTCGCCGGCTTATGATATTCTTCTCACTCACGTCAAAACCACTAAGAATCAAGATGATCCAGACAAGTTACAACTGCAGAGGCACCTCCAAAGGTCCAACAAAGTGGCTGGGATCCACAAACTATTTAAACCAACCATTGTTTCACATCCTACTGCATTTCTAACCATCGCTTCACTTCAAGTCTTTGATCAGCCACTTAATCCAACAAAAAAGATGGAGCTTCCTGTGGGTCTTCAGTTCGACGAGGCTAGCCCCGAATGGTTTAGTAAGGCCGACAACGCGTGGCAACTCACGGCTGCCACGCTTGTGGGCATGCAGAGTGTTCCCGGCCTCATCATCTTGTATGGAAGCATAGTCAAGAAGAAGTGGGCAGTCAACTCGGCCTTCATGGCCTTGTATGCATTTGCAGCCGTCTTGGTTTGTTGGGTTGGTTGGGGCTACCAAATGTCATTCGGCACCGAACTCTTCTCCTTTCTCGGACGACCTAATGTGGCCTTGGATGAGAAGTACCTATTGACAAGAGCATTCGGCGGGAAAATGCCGAACGCCACCATGATCTATTTTCAGTTTGTGTTTGCTGCAATCACGTTGATTTTGATTGCCGGAGCGTTGTTAGGAAGGATGAACTTCCATGCATGGATGTTGTTCGTGCCGCTTTGGGTTACGTTTTCGTATCCCATAACTGCTTATAGTATTTGGAATCCAAATGGATGGTTGGCAAGCAAGGGTCTTATTGATTATTCCGGAGGTTATGTCATCCACCTCTCTTCAGGAGTTGCTGGTTTTACCGCAGCTTATTGGGTACATAAATATAAATCGCAACTTAAATTTACAATATGATAACATAACATGACAACATAAACACATGTTAATTTCATTAATTTTGATTTTATTTATGAGTTTCTAGGTTGGACCTAGAGCAACTGTTGACAAGGAGAGGTTCCCTCCAAACAACATCTTGCTTATGCTAGCAGGAGCTGGATTACTTTGGATGGGATGGAGTGGATTTAATGGTGGAGATCCCTACAATGTGAGCATGGACGCATCTCTAGCTGTCCTCAACACCCATGTATGCACTGCCACTAGCTTGCTGACATGGCTCGTTCTTGACATTATTTTCTTTGGAAAGCCCTCTGTGATTGGAGCTACACAAGGCATGATTACTGGTTTAGTGTGTATAACTCCTGCTGCTGGTAAAATTATAAATCCATAGCCTCTAGCTTGTTTTCATTTATATAAGTTGAGACGTGAAAACTAAGTGATAGAGAGCATAATGTTTAACAGGAGTGGTGCAAGGTTGGGCAGCAATCATAATGGGAATGATGTCTGGAAGCATCCCATGGTATACAATGATGATCCTCCACAAGCAAATCAAGCTCCTAAAACATGTAGACGACACCATGGCTGTATTCCACACCCACGCCGTGGCCGGAAGCCTAGGCGGTATCCTCACTGGCTTCTTTTCCAGTCCCAAATTGTGTCGCCTTTTCTATCTAGTGGATAATTGGCAACACTACATTGGCCTTGCCTATGGCATCCACGACCGCCGAATTATGGCTGGGCTGAAGCAAATGGGAATTCAGCTGCTTGGAATTGTGTTTGTGGTTGTCGTAAACGTTGTCATAACCAGCTTAATCTGCTTGTTGCTAAGGCTCATCGTTCCGCTCAGGATGACGGAAGACGACTTGAAAATAGGGGATGATGCAGTTCATGGGGAGGAAGCTTATGCGTTGTGGGGAGATGGAGAAAAGTTTAATGGTTCTAAGCACAACTCAGTTTATGGCATGGAAGACTTTGCGGTGCCAAGTAAAGCTTAATGTTGTGGGGTGAAACTCGTTGACTGATTTTGGTTATACGTTTCTATATGGAAACATAATGCATTCAAATAAAACCCAAGCGAAGCATGTAAGAGCATCTTAGGAGGAGATGTATCTAATAATTTGTTTTTGATGACCTATGCTATCTTGTAAAACTATGCTCTTCATATGGATATGCTAAATAAACTTACTTATTGTAGTCTTAATTAGCTCTTATGAGATTACAAAGTAGATAGAGAAAATGATACATAGTTTGCTAAGTTACTAGTTTAAATTACTGAAGAAGTCAACAAACTAGCCAACCATCCCCTCCATGCATTTTGAAGCGCTTCTGTTGGAAAATTGAGCTGCCTTGTTTGTAAAAAAACATTGATAATATTGTTTGCTCTACCTAGACATGGATCCCTAAAAACCTCATGTTGCAACTTAACACAAGACTGTCTGCACAGGACACTAGCCTCATATAAGATCCAGAATGCTAATGTTTCAAATCATTCGTGTTAATGCTAATGTTTTGATCAAGATTTTAGGACGAGAGAAACATATGCGGATGACATCTGAGATGATGCTTTAGAAGAAGAATATCGTCGCGGGTTGCAAACTTACCGTGAATAGATTATCCTTCTTATCCCAAATATTGACCGCAACTACCTCCTTTTTTACTTTATAAATTAGCATGTGTCCATCTTTGACTCGCATCTTTGTTTATACTTTGAATAAAGAATGTGACAAGACCCATCCGGATTTCAAAATCCGAAGTGCATTATCCACCTCAAAAGAGATTTTACTAAAACTTTCAGCATAACCTCCCTTGAAAATGGATAACCTTACCTGTCAAAATCCAAACATACACTTCTATAACAAAATAAACTATCATCAAACTCCTGGAGTTACCCTGCTCACAGCTTTACATCAACACCCAGAACACAACATGCCCTAGTTAACTAACAACAATCTCAAAGGTCATCAGAGCAATTCTAATAAGGAAGGAACACTACCAGAAAAAAGGCTTTAGCCGAGGAAAATAAAAAAACCAGGCCGACGAATTTTTTTTTGTCTGCTAAAGTCCACTTTAGCCGACGATTTTTTTGTTCGTCGGCTAATTTAAAATTTTCGTCGGCTATGGTCAACTTTAGCCGACGAAATTAATATTTCGTCGACTGAATAATTTTTTTCGTCGGCTATAGTCTTCGAACTTCAGCCGACGAAATTTTCAAAAGTTTAGCCGACGAACTTTTTAAACTTTAGCCGACGACATTTGTAAAATTTTAGCCGACAAAAAAATATAATTTCGTCGGCTAAAGTGCCTTATATTTGCAGATCTAGACAACAACTCATCTGAGAAAAAAAAAACTATACGTAGAACCTTCAAACGCAAAAAAGTTGTGAAATAAGATATGACCAGAATGGTGAAATACGTCTACGGTTGAAAAATCACAGTATTCCGGTAAAGTCTCGGTGCCGATAGTTGACTTACCCTTATTATTTATTATGTTGCAGATTTAGCGTTTGGTGTCTGATTGACTATTGTGATACCTTTCCGGAAGCGTAACAGCTCTACGAGTCAAACTCATCGCTAATGCCATGACGTATAGGCTTTTTTGGCCATCCGAGTCCGTTTAGGGCTTCAAAATGCAGTTTTCTTATTTTCGATTAGAGTTGACCATTTCGATCGAGCCCTTAACTTTGTCGAATCCAGTTGAATTTTTTATCATAGACATCTTTCATCATAATGATCATATCTGACGGTCGAATTTTGGTTTGTGAATTTTAGTCATCGAAATCACAACGTGTCTACTATTTTCCGTTATTCGGGTTTATGGGGAGCCCTATCGTCGGAAGGTAAATGTCTCAAAATTTTTATATGGGCAGTTGCGTCTCATCTACGTGAGTTTTTTGTTTGGAAGGTTTGACCAAAATACGTAATATAGAGGGAGATATGAGCGTTTTCGTGTGATAAGTGACGATGGATTATGGTTGACCGTTTCGATCGAGCCCTTAACGTTGTCGGATCCAGTTGAATTTTTTACCATAGACATATTTCGTCATAATGATCATATCTGACGGTCGAATTTTGGTTTGTGAATTTTAATCATCGGAATCACAACGTGTCTACTAATGTTGTATAACTTGTTTAGTAGGTTATACAACTTTGTGAACCAACTCTACATAGGAAGCAAAATTATTAAAAATCTCGTGAAATAAGATGTGTTCAGAATGGTGAAATATGGCTATGGTTCAAAAATCACGTAAATCGGGTAAAGTCTCGGAGCCGATAGTAGCGGTCAACCCTATTTACCGTTATTATTTCTTATGGGGAGCCCTATCGTCGAAAGGTAAATGTTTCAAAATTTTTATATAGGTGGTTGTGTCTCATCTACGTGAGAGTTTTTCGTGTGGAAGATTTGACCAAACTACGTAATATAGGGGGAGATATGAGTGTTTTCGTGAATTTATAGACTTTAGCCGACGAAAATATATGAAAAGTCGTCGGCTAAGGTCAAAAAATTTCAAAATTTTTTAAGCGGTAAACCAAAGTTGGAGGAAAATTTTCAAAGGACTTTAGCCGACGAAAATATATGAAAAGTCGTCGGCTAAGATGGTTTTTGCCGACGAATAACCTAATATTTCGTCGGCTATAGTTATTTTTTAATTTTTTAATTACACACTATAGCCGACGAATACGTTATGAAAAGTCGTCGGCTAAGATGGTTTTTGCCGACGAATAACCTAATATTTCGTCGGCTATAGTTATTTTTTAATTACAGACTATAGCCGACGAATATGTTAGGGTATTCGTCGGCTAAACCCTAAAATTTTTCTATTACCTACTATAGCCCTATATTCGACTTTAGCTGACGAAATTGGTATCTTTAGCCGACGAAATTTTCATAGGACTTTAGCCGACGAAAATATATGAAAATTCGTCGGCTAAAGTCGAAAAATTTTCAAAATTTTCAACCAAAATTTTTTGGCGGTAAACCAAAATTTTCAAAAGAGTTTAGCCGACGAAAATAAAGAATTTCGTCGGCTAAAGTTCTTTATATAGGCGAAGATGGATGGTAAGAAGTCTATTATCTGTACGAAGCTTTCTCGGAGCTCATAGCCAAACATCAAAACGTGTATCTGATCGTGGCCGGGTCCGGACCATGGGAGCAGCGTTACAAGGATTTAAGTCCTCGTGTACTTGTTCTCGGGTCGATGAGTCCTTCTAAGCTGCAAGCCTTCTATAATGCCATAGATGTGTTTGTGAACCCGACCCTAAGGCCGCAAGGACTTGACCTGACTCTCATGGAGGCGATGATGAGTGGGAAGCTGGTGATGGCGTCGAGGTTTCGTAGTATTAAAGGAAGCATTGTCGTCGACGATGAGTTCGGGTTCATGTTTGCTCCCAACGTCGCGTCGTTGCTGGAGGCTTTGGAGTTGGCTGTGAAAGAAGGGTCGAGGAGTTTAAACAACTTTAGCCGAAAGTTTCTGCAGTTTTTTTTTTCAAAACCCAGCAACTTTAGCCGACGATATTTAAACACTATATTCGTCGGCTATAGTATTTTTAATTTTTTTTATAAGGTTTAGCCGACGAATAACCTAATATTTCGTCGGCTATAGTTATTTTTAAATTTTTTTATAAGGTTTAGCCGATGAATTATGGCATGTTTCGTCGGCTATAATTATTTTTTAATTTTTTTATAAGGTTTAGCCGACAAAATATTTTATATTTCGTCGGCTATAATTATTTTTTTAAATTTTTTTACAAGGTTTAGCCGACGAATAACCTAATATTTCGTCGGGTATAGTTATTTTTAAATTTTTTTATAAGGTTTAGCCGACGAAATATTTTATATTTGGTCGGCTATAGTTATTTTTTTAAATTTTTTACAAGGTTTAGCCGACGAAATATACTATGTTTCGTCGGCTATAATTATTTTTTTAAATTTTTTTACAAGGTTTAGCCGACGAAATATACTAACTTTCGTCGGGTATAGTTATTTTTTAATTATTTATTACGCACTTTAGCCGACGAATATTTCGTCGGCTAAAGTCTGGGAAAAAACCGACGACATGTTTTTCATTGGCTAACTGTGGGACTATAGCCGACGAAAAAAAAAATTGCGTCGGCTAAAGTCATCACAGACGGCCTTTTCCCGACCACATTATAGCCGATGAAGGCTCGTCGGCTAAGGTCTTAGCCGATGAATTTTTTTAACAGGCCGACAAAAATTTTTCGTCGGCTAAAGTACTTTTTCTGGTAGTGGAAAAACATAGATAAGAGAGCCAACGAAAGCTGTGTTATTGACTATGCCTCAACTCTGTGTACGCCCGACCTCTTCTAAGATAACCTGCAATCTGGGCATTTGAAACCGAATGGCCCAGGGGAAAATATTGGAAAAACGTTAGCGTGAGTGGACCGAAAATAATCAAGTAACTGATCGCAAAATAAGTAACCAAAACTTTATTACTTTCCCACTTTCCAATAATCAAGAAATCTGTTGCATGCAAGTGTTGATAAAACCTTCATAAAAAATCCCAAGAAAACGGACTAACCCCTCTAGTCAAAATATCGACAAAGATAAATAATAACATTCGTAAAAGAAAGTACCAAAATAATGGACTAGCGCCGCTAGTCAAAAACAACAACAAAGGTACATAAAGACCTTCGTAAAATGAAATATCAAAAGATGGACTAGCCCCGCTAGTCCGCTAGTCAAGACAACAACAATAAATAAGAAGCAAATATAGCTACTACGCCAGATAATGCATCACACGACGGGGAAAAAACGTCATCTGATAAAGGTCAAATCCGTTGTTAATCTGATCGTTGTCTGATCAACGTGTCACACAACAGCTAAAAAGAGCTTGTCTAACTAACTGACACATAACGCTACAATAAAAACCATTGTGTGATTCTCGACATATATCATCGACAACTGCCAACACATGTCGAGCTGCTTCTCGGTAGCTGTCGACATATGTGGATGAATTATGTCGAGAATCACACAATGATTTTTTGTATTATGAACAGATGTTATAATACAAATGTTATAATTCTCTTGGTAGATATTATGAACAGATGTCAACACATGCCGAGCTGTTTTTCGTCAGCTGTCGATATCTGCATAGAATCACACAACAACTTTTCCAATAAAAACCCTTGTGTGATCGTCAACTCACACAACTATTTCCTTTCAAGAGTTGTTGTATGAATATCGACAGATTTCATCAACATACGTCGAGATCATTCCGCATTGCAGTAGGCAACATCTGTCGACACTAGTACTCACACAATAGCTTTTTATTTAAAATTGTAGTGTGATATGATGTTCACACAACACCTTTATTAATTTTCTTTGTTGTGTGATTGTTAAGAACACATGTTTGTTTCTTATTACCATTGTGTGAATCAATACTCACACAACGCTGCATTCCAAGAGAATTAGTTGTAGAATAATTTATTCAGACAACGTTGGATTGTCATTAACCTGTTGTATGATTTGTTTTACCAATCCAAACCAAAAGCACAATATTAGCCTTGATTGTGACACCAAAATAGATACATAATATAAGATCACTATGATCCACCAAGATATAATCATATTATAAATAGAGAAAAGTTCACGATCAGTCCCTCAACTCTTGTGGCAAGGCCAACGTGATGCCCAACTTATAAAACCTACCAATGTGATGCCTGCACTTTACTTTTCATATCACCGTGAGGCCTAAGGCCATTTTCCGTCACGGCTCCGTGAGTTTGGTCACGTGCTGCGCACGTGACCACACCAAAAAAGGGCATTTTACAGAAATAACCCTATGACGAGTTCAAAAACTCTGCATTTTTTTCCCGCCAATTTTCATTGTATACCTAATTTTCCTTTCTTTTCCTTCCTACTGGGCAATCTGTTACTGGCAACAATCTTGAACAATGAAATGAAATGCAACATCAAAATATTCTCTTGTACATTTCCAAAAAGGCAGACATGCCACAATTCCAACATAGATAACATCCAGTCATCCACAAACATGAGTTCAACAAATTCAACTTGTCCAACATAACAAAATTACAACAATACAACAACTATTCGACAGGCCAACACCCTAAATATACAGCAAAATACAGAATCTTTTAAAACCAGCAAATAAGGATCAGCATGAGAAAGAGGCTATGATGCTGGAACTTTTCAATTTTTGCTAGCACCCCTTGCTGCTGGATTTTGGCTGGTTTGAGTAAGAGGCCCCTGAGCTTGTGCTGAAGTGGATGCACCAGCATTTGAAGTAGAAGCCTCAGCAGCCTTTCGTTTCAACCATCCCTTCCTAGACCGTATGATTTGGTCCTTGACATTGGATGCAACATTACGTGGGGCTGGGGCTCTTCTCACCTATGAAATCAAAAGAAATAGACATTTCAACACAACAACATTATCAACACAACAGTCACATCTTCAACACAACAACATTATCAACACAACATTCACATCTTCAACAAAATAACATTTTCAATTGATGAAGAAGCTAAGTGATCTCCAAGAAAACCTGATTTCGGACTCTTTTCGTAGTGTTTGATGACTTTGATCCACCCTATTTGATAAAAAAAAAAAAGATAAAAAACAGAGACAATTCAGTTAAATTGAAAGGCAAATATTGGTGAATTGAATAAGAATTGATTCTCATTTTGTAATAAAGACTTACTGTTGCAGCAGCTTTTTTAGCCTTTGTAATTGGACATCCCAGTTTGTTGTGTCCAAGCTGACCACAAATTTTGCAAGTCATTTTGGTCCCTTTTCTACCCAATTTTCCCTCAATAGGAGCTGGAGGTGCTGTGGTCTTGTTCTTTTCCCCTGCTTCCTTATTCCTCTTCAACTTTGGCCTCCCGGTCTGATTTTTATATGGAGGAGGAGCAATTGGATAATCAACTTCTTCCCAGTCATCCTCTCCTGCAATAGGGAATATGGTAGGAGTGTAGGTCTGCATATAGCTGCTAGGCATGAGATAATCATCACAATACAAGCAAGCATCTTGTTTTTTGAATCTGATTGCACAAATGGCATGCACACAAGGAATACCACTAAGCTGCCACCTTCTGCAAGTACATGTGTGAAGACCTAAATCAACTGCATGCTTGCTGCCATTTTCACCACTTCTAGTCACTTGAAAGACAAACTCATTGCCCCTATGAGCTCTGTAGAGTGATGCACTCTGTCCAGTCTTATCTAAAATCTTCTTTATCCTTGGACCAACCAAATCCTTCCACTTCTCACATGCAACCCTTCTATTAGAATTCCTAACCATCATCTCCATCCTAATCTTCTCTAGCATGGTGAGAATGGGCTTATCCCTAGCAGGTAAGATAGCTGAGTTGAAAGACTCACTGAAATTGTTCAAGAGAATATCACACTTGGAGTTATCTTCAAAGAATGCCCTACTCCAATGTATTGGAGGCCTCTTTTCAAACCAGGTAAAAGCATCTTGCTTGAGCACCCTCAAATCCTCCATATGCATGTTGTACCAAGGTTTGGTACTGCTTCTGGCCGCCTTCCACATCAATTGCTTCAACCCCTCTCCTGGATTCTTGTACTTGAAGTTATTGTACAAGTGTCTCACACAATGTCTATGTTGAGCATTTGGAAACAAAGCTGTAATTCCAAGGACAAAAGTTAGTCATACAGTCGAAAATTTAATTTTGAGAAAAAAAAGACAGAATGGGATAGACTTGAACAAACCTTTGATTACATTCTCCAATCCTTTCTGCTTGTCTGACATAAATACATATAAGCTACTGCTGTTCTCCATTCTTAGATCCTCCTTCAAATACTCAAGAACCCATTGCCAAGTTTCTTCAGACTCTATTTCAACAACAGCATATGCAATTGGATACATCCCATTATTTGCATCTATTCCAACTGCAGTTAAAAGCTGCCCAGGATGCTGCCCAGGATGCTGCCCTTTAATGTGGCAGCCATCTAAGCATATAAGAGGCCTACAACCAGCCATCCAGCCATCTTTGCATGCTTTGAAACAGATGTACATCCTGTGAAACCTTCTTACTGGTCCATCCATCCGTGTCTTTATCTCAATTGTTGATCCAGGGTTGCTTCTCAATAGCTCCTTCCTATATGCAGCAAGCTTGTTGTACTGGTCAACATAATGGCCTTCATTCATCCTTCTTGCCAACCTCTTGGCTCTTGTGATGGTCTGCACACCCACATCTAAATTGTATTTTGTGTTAATGTGATTGTGTATCCCCTTTCGAGACCAGTCTTCATCAGCCAGCAATGTATCCTTGATCTCTGTAGCTATTCTTCTGTAAGTCAAAAAATGACTTGTTTCCACTGGAGAACATGTGTGATTGTTGTTCAAAGTCTTCACAAGCAATGTGTCACCCCATCCTTGCACCCTACTTGCATACACTCTAAAACGGCATCCCCACTGGCACTTCACTTCTACCTTTTTTGGACTGTTCCTCTCAAACCATAAACCAACCTGATTTCTAATGGCATACTCCCTCAAGGCTTCTTTACATTGCTCAACATTAGGGAATGCAAGACATAACCTGAATTGGGGATTGACTATATCCACAGATCTGATCCAAGGGATTACTTTCCTTCCACCAAACATCAAAGTTTCCTTTTTTATAGGGTTCCCATCTTCATCCTCTTCAGTTTCACTACCATGTAAACTCTCCAGCCCATCCGATTCAACATGCTCATCTGAACAATAACCATCATATCCCATTTCTTCATATTCTGGTACATGGCTTGGCTCTTCAACATTTTCTTGAAATTCAACATCATCAACCTCATCATGCTCTAAATCATAGTCTGAATCTACATAGAATTCAGAATCATCAGATGAATCTGTATCATCACCCTCATTTTGTACAGCTTCAAATCTCTTTTTTCCTTTATTTCTGGTGTTGTACCTCGGATCCTTAGGCTTCCTCCCACTCTTCTTTGCTTTACTCCCTCCAGCAACCCCCTTCCCCTTCTTTTTTTCCTTCAATCTTGCTTCCAACTCATCAGCCAGCTCTTGCCTCACTTTGAACGCCTCTGCTGCTCTCTTTTCAGCAGCATCTGCTTCTCTCTTCTCTGCCTCTTCTCTAGCTGCCTGCTCAGCTTCTTCTCTTTCCCTTATCTCTGCTTCTTCAAAATTCAGTCCACCTGAAGCTTGGCTTTCCCTTATGGCAGCCTCTTCTCTCTGTAACCTCTCTAACTCTTCTCTCTCTTTCTTTTCAGCAGCTTCTATCTCTTTTTGTCTAATTTCTTCAAGTTCCCTAGACAACTGGTCTTTATAACCAGGAGGTCTTGTTCTTTTGGCAGAATGCTTAACCCTTTTTCCTTTCTTCTTAGCTTCTGTACCATTATGTTCTCCACTTTGTTTTCTTTTTCCACCTATATCCAAGTCAGTCACAATATCATCCAAACCTGCAAAGGTACCTTGGCTTGGTACACCCTCATTAGGTCCTGCAATTTCCACATCATCATCATCAATGTCAATGACTCCAATCACACAATTAAGTGGCACAGCATCAATCACATCAGCATCTTCAAATCTTGCTCTCCTTCCCTCCATTTCATCAGCATTTTCAAATCTTGCTCCCATTCCCTCCACACCACTATATAACTGTGATGCAAACAGATTTGCTTCAAAATAAGCTCTCTGCTTCTCTAATGCACTTACCTTGTTCAAAGGATTCTCAAAATCTGGAGCTACATCCTTCTGAAAATCAGCAAGAGCTTCAGCATACTTCCTTCTCCCTCCACCTGTGATGTATACACTAATCTGCTTCTTCTTAAGGGGTATCATTTTCACCATCTCTATAGCATCACCATCACTTTTAATCTCAATCCAGCCTACATTAGCAAGAGATCCTGGAACTTTGAAGTGGTATGAGATTGGCAACTCCCTGTACCCTAACTCATATGCAATGTTGTTCATCTCTACCCATGATATCTTTTCCGGATCCAAACCATCCAAATAAATCTTTCCTCCTGTCTTGTTAAACCTGGGAATCTTGTACTTCTTCGTCCCATCCAATTGCTTGTCGAAATAACCTCCATGGAAAATCTCCATTGTAAACAGATGTTCTGAAGTTGAAATTGAAACAAAGCCAAGTATTAGAGAGTACAAATCATTAAAAACCCAGAACACACAAATCGATCATCTTCAAATCCATTGTTTATTAAACCCTAGATTCGAAACCCTAGATTCGAAACCAATATAGAATCAACAATCTTCTACATTAGTCTAAGAACAAAATCATTAAAAACCCAGAACACACAAATCGATCATCTTCAGATCCATTGTTTATTAAACCCTAGACATGAAACCAACAATCTTCAACAACAGTCCAAGAACAAAGCCATTAGAAAACCATAGAAAACACAAATCGATTCTCTTCTTATCCATTGTTATTAAACCCCAAACCCCCAAAATCAAGTTTGAAACCCAAATCGTTAAACCCTAGTTTAGTCAGCAATATTCAACATCAGCTGAAGACAAGATGAAGACGAGACAAAGATCAAAGCCAGAAGAATAGAATACGAGATTTTAGAACTTACCCTTTACTTCAGGTGGTCCAGATTCTCTGAAAATCCCAAACATCTTTCTAGCCTCCATGACTAGAAAGGGACTGACTCAATAAAGAATCTGATCTCGTGTGAATCAATGGTTCTCCCTCGTTCGAATCGAATCTTTGTCAAAAAAAAGTGTGGGAATGGCGATTTTGGGAGAGTGTGGGAATGGCGATTTTGGAATGGCGATCGGGTTTTTACTCGATTCTGGTTCCCATAAGCTAAAATGTCTTTTATGCCCTTTTTTGGTGTGGTCACGTGCGCAGCACGTGACCAAACTCACGGAGCCGTGACGGAAAATGGCCTTAGGCCTCACGGTGATATGAAAAGTAAAGTGCAGGCATCACGTTGGTAGGTTTTATAAGTTGGGCATCACGTTGGCCTTGCCACAAGAGTTGAGGGACTGATGGTGAACTTTTCTCTTATAAATATTGTATAACATGTATTACACATCAAAGAAGGCCATGTATATAGCACACACACCCATCATAATACATGTCTAAGATCCAAAAGAAGCATAAAGAAACCACCAGTCCAACATCCACAATGTACTACTAGTATTCAAAGCTAGTTTCTCCTGCTGCTATAAATGTAACTCGATCCATATCATCCAAAAAAAGCAACCTGCAAAAAAACCACAAGTCCAACATCCTCCATAATCATTGTATTATTACTACTATTTTTAAAACACATAATTCAAAGCATGGTGCTGAATATATAACTCAACTCCTATATATACTTGCATGCTTAAAAAAAACAGGACCTATCAAATAGCAATAAGTATTCAGGGTATTAATTCCTATCGAAATTCTGAGGAAAGAAAAAAGTTACAAATTTTACTAAGATTCAAAATAGTAAACAAATATTAATTGAACAATACCTTCAAAGTTACAAGCATGACTGCATAAACTTCATTGTATCTATGTGCCATTTACGATTATATGGCTTCTTTCAGCAAAGTAAACCAAAATATTAAAAGGGAAGAATGGTGTTGTGAGGGATATCATCATAAAATTGGCAAAATTACTATATGCAAAGTCTATTTTAATCAGCTCATAATTTATCTATTATCATGTAAAAGTTTCTCTTAAGCACATAGAAACTACCTGCATAATATCAATTTAAGGCCCAAATCATCCAAATGCAGTAGCATATTCTTAGGGCATCTACTCACATGCTTCTACAGGTTGAGGAGCTTCAGTTACTATTTAAGTAAGAGAAAATGATCAAGTTTCCATCAAAAGAACATTTATAGAACTTGCCTTTTAATTTGGTACTTGTATATGAATTTGTTCTCCACCTACAATTACCTATGAAACTTACCAATAGGTCAGTATGGAATGCCAGCTGCCCATATAACAGAATGAAATTTACCTTAATAGCTAATTAACAATTTAAGTTCTAGGATGTAATTGAAACATAGGGGAAAAGACTACTTACTTTGTAGCATAACCTAAATGCCCAGCCAAAGAAGTTATACACAAGCCTAAACCAAAATAAAAATTGGCCAAACAATAATGAGAAGCAAAAGAAATATCAGATCAGAACAACAAGGCAAACACATAACCATATGTGTGTGTGTGTGGTACAACACTGGGGGAGAGAGAGCAACCTTTGGTGCATGTATTTCATTCCCATTGGATCATCAACTGCAACTTTGAGCAAGGACTGCAGTGAAAAGGCATATCATTTTGTTTATGCACAGTCATACCTGCTTCCATCAAACAAAAGTTCAGAGATGTAAAATCTTAGGAAACTTTGGCAACATCTATGCTTCTTGAAACATGCCATATTTATCACTCAACCTCATATATTACTAGCAACTTGACTACATTACTCACCCATTTATAGAATAACTTGATATGAAAATCAAAAATAGGTATTAGCCATTGTCACGTCCGACTTACATGTGGAACACTCATGCGAAATATCTAAATTATTTTATCATATTCTAGATGCAGAGCCATTTAAATCTCAATTGACTAACCAGAAGATAACTTGAAAACCATTCCAGCTAACTTAAAAATTGGCAACTATAAACGGAGTGACAATCACAGGAAAAGGATTCCGACAAGATTAATATTTAATAGCATGCAGATTTCAGAAGACTAGCAGCAGGGAGTTTCAAAAACCAAGCTATATGATCTACTTTTTGCTGAGATAACTAATATCCTTAATTTCTTATATATAACTTCTGCATTTTTGCATAAAGAATGAAGAAAGAAACTAAAGGGCAGTTAATATAGTTTAAATGTATTCTCTTTGGAACTATATGAACTAATCTATTCTTACCACATTTTACACTCAGTAAAGCATTAACATCGTATATGCATAGAAATACTCCTAATTATAATGGTATTGAAATAATATCATGTCAAAGCCAAGTGAACCTTAGCTGCTGATATGAAAATTATGATCACCTTTGCAGCTCTAGTCGTAGCCCTTGCCCACAAGGAAACTGCAGTTTCTGATTTAAGACTGATATATTGTATATTTCAGTACCTATACTACCAATTGTATATTCCTTATGAAACTCATCACCAAAGTACATATGGCTTACCTTTAACAGCTCTGCTACTGCAATTCTACATATATGCTTCAAAAAGACGGCTGTTATTGATTCATTTACACCATTGGGGCAACACCATCTATCGATTGCATTCAAGAATTAGTATTTCAAAAGCTTACCATTGAGTTAAGTCATACCTGACCCCAAACCACTCCAAAACCTTCAATATCGTTTTCGAACCATTTCAGAAAATTGAGTGCAAGACCATCACCAAAAGTCACGGTGAATAAGGAAGCGGCTGGAATGACAAAGGAAGTGGCCGGAACGACGAAGGAAGCAGTCGGAATGACGAAGGAAGTGAGCTGCTTGACTGGAGCAGCAACAAAGTTGATGCCATAAGACTCCCTGTACACTCTCCGAGGGCTCACCAGGCTTCTAGAACCGCCGTCGTCGGCTTTCAAACCCGAATCTCATCCCTCCCCGACCACCCGAATCCTAATCGACTCAAATTGGAAGAGTACAAACCTCGAACCAAATTGGAATAAATCGAGTGAGGCGCCAAATGGACGAACCCTAATCGAGTGACAGTGACTTAGTCTCGATTGAGGGAGGAGTTATTGAGAAGAAATTGAGGAGGGTGAGAGCGGTTGAGTTCGAGAGAGAAAGAGAGAAGAGAGAAAGGGCGATAGGTGAGATTGGTGAGTGTGTGTGGGTGTGTGAGCGATAGGTTTCGAGCGATAATTTTTTTTGTGTGTCAAGTCCTTTAGGGTTTTTGAGTGAAGTGTTGGTTGTCTGAGAAATGACATCCTTAAATTGCAGACGTGAGAGATTTCCTGCGGTTACATCTCGGCTTTAATTTTTTTCTTATCTATTTTACAAATTAGGCAACATGAATTGTATATTTTGTTGTCTAAGAAGAAATGACATCCTTGAATTGTAAGAGTGGGAGATTTCCCGCTGCTTCATCTCAACCTTAATTTTTTCCCTATTCATTTTAAAAATCAGACAACATAAATTGCATATTTTGTGTTGTCTGAGAAGAAAGAAAATAGAGACATTCACTTAGTCTTTAGGGCGGGAAATTTCCCGCTACTTTTCATTCTAACGAGTCACTCTTTAAAATAACTCTAGTTTTTACTCACACAATGCATAAAAACACTAAGAGTTGTCTAAATATGCTCATCATACGAAAACACGTAGAAATGCAATACTCTAAACATTTTTTTATTTTGTCGACACTCGTATAATCATATGGTTATTATGTATGAACTCATATAAGAAGTTGGTGTCAGTTATATCATGATGGTTTGGCTACCTATAGTGAAAGTAAGTGTAATTAGAGTTGACTGCGTCGATCGACACTCATGTAATACCGAAAATTGATGACATTTCTACCACAATCATGCTTCAATATCGTAAACATGTCTATACGGTTCGATTTTCAAAATTTCATTTCCTCAATGGTATCTCTCTAGATAAACACACGCTTATGTAATATGTACTACACATGCATGTTATGTCACATTATGTGCAACATAGTAAACATGTTATACCTCATTAGTAAGTTGATTGTGATCTAGATGTTTAGGATTAAAATCATGAAAATTCGACCGTTGGATATAATTATGATAGTGAAGTATAGTAGTGTAACAAAATTCATAAATTTTCGGTAATGTTTGGGTATCGATTAACTCAGTCATCCATAAATTCAACAATATTAATTTTATTTCACACATCAGTATTACAAAACAACTGTTATGGCACTACAATAGGAAATTTGGCTTTAATTATTAGGGTTTTTTAGGGTTTAGGGTATTTTAGGGGTAAGGGGTTACGATACATACAACGTAATATTGAAACAATTGTGTGATATATTTAAAAATTATACCTTCACACAACATTTCTTAGTTGATTGTTGTGTGATAAAGAACTTAAAGTAGTATTGCCAAATGTAAGAGATGGGTTTCATGACACGAAAATACATTATACAACCAAAACTGAAAAGTCGTTGTGTGACTGCTGAAAATACCATACTCTCACACAACAGGTTTGAGTGTTCCATTGTTACATCAAAACCACCAAGGATATTCTTCACAAAAAAATTTGGTTTTCAGAGGATATAAGAGCAATTTTAAAACTACAAGTCCGCAGCCTGACATGAGAAATATATCATACAACAGATATATAAAAAGTATTGTGTGATAGTTTAAATTTTATACATTCACACAACATTTATTTGTTTCATTGTTGTGTAACGAAACCTAGTTATATATCAAACTAGAGTTGGGTTAGAAGCAAAATGGGCCTCATTTTTATCTTCATTCATACAACAAAATATTGTCCAAAGTGTTGTACTGGTTTAAAGAAAAGAAAATCTGGAATGATCTCAAACTATCCACACAATGGCTGACAATTTGTGAACGTTGTATGAAGCATTTTTGAAATTTGAACAACCCTGCTATTCTGCACCGTTATGTGAAAAGTGTCGTTTGTTGCACTTATTGGTGTAGTGAACCATACTGTTTGAGCCAGTGGGCATTTTGGTCAAAGTCTTCATATTTTGTTTACATCCAAAAATAATACTTTACTGGGCGGTAAAATGTCTAAATGAATATTAATTACATTCTTGGTCCACATCATACCGGCAAGCCCAAATTCTCTAGTTTTACAAGTGATGACCCGCCAGTGAGATCATGCGAGCTGGATGACAGAATTCGCATGCGGAAAGGATTTCGCGTGGAATTAAATAAATGGACTTCGCTTAGACTAGCCGAGGTGACACTTCGCGTGGGAGTGGAGTCCTAAGCGAGGAGAAGTACATCTAGGCGAGGTGGAATACATTTAGGCGAAATGGTCCGCGTAGGAGACTTCACCAAGAAGGCGAGGCGAGATAGCTTCGCGTAGGAGACTCCACGAAGAAGCATCAGGCGGAGTCCGCATGCACCATATTTATCGTTGAAGATTCTTACAAGTCTTTGACATGCTTTGGGCCAATCTCTGTGACCCTTTAATGAAAAAAGCCTTTTAGGTCTAGCGAGCTTCAGGGGGCGCGAGATGGAGACAAGCTTTAAGAGCTCGCGGGATGGTTTGAGTTCGCGGCCCGCGCGAGATATTTTTCCACAAGGACTGTGACACCCTGCGGGGTAATTAAAGATGTTCCTAATATGAGTCCGCATATTACCCTAAAGATGAGCAGCGCGGAGGTAGTGACCTATGCGAAGTGGACACTCGTCACGCAGATGATTGGTTTACAAGGATGAAGCAGTATCCTTGTGCTATTCGATTTCAAAGTCCAACTTGGAAAGTAATTAATTATGGCAGAAGGCGAACCACTATATAAAGGGGCTCGAAACCCTAGCTCTGCCACACAACAACTCTCTCAAAAAAACAATACAACAATACAACAAAAACTTTCAACCCAGTTGAACGTCTTTGAGCCTCTCGAAAATCCTAACCTAAGCGCGCCGCCGCCTAGGTTTCTCAGAGCCCTTTCGGACTCTACTCTGATCACCCCTGATCCCTCCTTGGTTGCTCTGATCGCGACACCGTGAGTATCAAATCGCCTTGTGCTTGTAATTCCTCGTCCGCGAGGTGGCACCGGAAACTCCTCGTTTGTTCAAGAAGTCAAGACTCGACGCACCCCACATCACTTTCCTCGTTCGTGAGGTAGCACGCCCGCATCTGCACCATTAGTTACTTTTGGTACCGCTAAATACCTCTCCAATCCCTAACTGAGGATCGTGGCTAAAACATTGGCACGCCTAGTGAGACCGGGAGTACAAGCGATTCACCATAGGGAAGCCAGGAGAATCACCATACAGGAAACCTCAGATTTCTTGTCTCAAGCACAAATCACCACGCTACAAGCCCCATAATAGCGCGGCTTGTCGATCCCTCACAATAGAACAGGTTCTTGCTCAGTTTGGTAACCCAGACTTCAGCGAGACCACAATGGTAGGCTCACAGCCAAACCAAGACACAGGATCTGCTCTGCCTATGGAGTAGATCCTCCAGATGTTCGAAGAGCTCAAAGGTCAGATCAAAATGAAGAGTTTGACTACCCAACAGAGCGTCACCAACCTTGCTGAACAGATCAAAGGGGACAAGGTCATTCGGGAAGCAGACCAGCACAACCTCGCCGTACTCACCGAGGATTTCAACCAGTTTGCAGGCAAAGTAAGGGAAGAAAATGACTTGGTCAAGAAGGATATGAATGATAACACAAAGGCCCTGAAGCTTACCCGCGTAACCGTGGATGAGCAAACTCACCGCTTGGACGAACACGATGCCAAGCTACAACAACAATAAGATGCATCGTTCTTCAGAAGCAAGAGCAACCTAGAAAAACTTGAAGAGTTCAAAGAAAAACAAGATAGGTTGAACTTGAAAGTCCTAGAGGTGGAAGACTAGATGAGGTCTCAAGCACCAAAGAATCTTGTCCTTAACCTCAACGGCGCAAGCGCAAACGAGGGATCATCAAAATATATTCCGCCTAATGAGCGTGCTAGGGCTAACCCTAAGGTCGGGGCTCAAAGGACCCCACAGTTCGAGGCAGGGGCTGGAACTTCAAAGACACCGCCCCCGCGTAACTCTAGTGTTGCATTTAAGGGGTTTAGCGGTTCACCACACTAGGGAGCTAGGACACCAGATGTCCCGGTTATAGCCCATTCCAACCCAACTCCCAAGAATGTTGGCCAGGCCGCCAACTTCTCTGCATGGCCAAACCATGAGGAGGGAGCGAATCCACATTTGTGACGGCAGCCGACTGGTGCCAAATTATCTCCACCATAGTCAAGGAGCAAACCGGAAAAGGTGATGCTAACTTGCAATACCGCGACCTCTACCCTGATAGTGTGGCGTAGTACCCTTTCCCGCACGGGTTTAACAACATTCTTAGGGGAGACAAGGGAAGATGTAGCAACCCATATGGCCCGCTTCAAAGTCCAATGCGGCCAATATAGGAATAATGATATTCTCAAACTCAAGCTCTTTGGGACTTCTCTGTTTGGAGCTGCTTTCAGCTGGTACTCCAGGTTGAAGCCTAGATCAATTGCGGACAGGCCTACGATGGAGAGATTATTCCGGGAAACTTTTGGCACCATCGAGCCAAAAGTTGGCCTCGACTCCCTCACCCAAATGAGCCAGCAAAGCATGGAGTCTGGAATCTCATTCCTCCAACGCTTCAAGATCCAGCAAGCCAAGTGCGATTTCCTGCTACCTGAGCAGGAAGCCATCAAGTTGGTTGTTCGAGATCTTGAACATCGCCAGCGGCTGAAGCACCATGGAGAGCGCTTCACATCTATGGGCGACCTAATTAACAAGGTCGGAAGCTACGAAATGATCCTCAATGAAATGGATAAGAAGGCGAATGCCTCTAAAGGAACATACATGCCAGGGAGAAACAGGACGGTGGGGCACTAAACCTCCAAACCCCCACGTTTGATCATTACTATCAGAGGCAGGAGGAAACTGAGGCCGCGTCGGACTATGATGATGTCGGAGCAGTAGAACTGACTAGGAAACAATTGGCTCACAAACTGAAAAATCTTAAAATGACTCGCGAGCCAATCACCATCCAGTCTTTTGCATCGACCAAGCCTGAATACGAGTCATACACGTATGACACGAAAAACGCCCATCTGGTCTTCAATGAATTGATCGAGGCGAAGTACGTGCGCTTGGATCACAAGATCCCATCCAAAGAGGAGCTGAAGGACAAGAAGTATTGTACCTTCCACAACATTTATAATCACGACACTAAAGATTGTGTCGAGCTTCGAGACCAACTGCAGACTTGGCTAAACTCTGGCACCCTGAAACTGAAGACGCCGGGAAGCACAACCTCGCTGGTGGATGTGGTCCCTTTTTTGCTCGTGGTCGGTATAGTCGAAGTGAAATGGTGCCGAAGCCAGGCCGATGAAGAGTCACATTGGACCTGTCTGAACACCCGGAGGATGAAAACCCACGTCTGGCACCTAAGAGAGACCGCGAGGAAGGCAATGACGACGCATTTCGGTCATCTCGCCAGTATACCTACAACGTCAACCTCACACACGAGGTTTTAGACGACCTTATTGATGGCAGACTAGTCAAAGTGGCGAGGGCCTTAACCTACGTCGAATATAAGGAAGGCCGTATACACTGCAAGTTCCATATGATAGCTGGGGACATAGAACTCGCAATTGCTACCAGCGTCACGAGCAAGTCCAGGACAAGCTCGACCTCAAGTACATTCGCTTTGAGGATAAAGGCGGTTTCATGATCGCGACTGCTAATGTCGCTTGGCCTCGCATTGGCCAGCGCGCGATAACATTGGACATATCTCCAAATGTGGGTCCTCACGAACCGCCAGGTGAAAACCTCAAGAGACCGGCGAATGATTATACAATACTGACAAACCAAAGTGGAAACCATGAACCAGCAAGGTAGTTAGTCACCAGACTGCAGTCCGATCACCCTTCAAGGAATGATAAGGGCAAAGCTATCATGGGGACGATAAACCTTCCCTCGCTGAAAACTACCAACCCGTGATCCCCAAGACTCGCGAAGAGCTGGAACAGAGGATCAAATGCCTCGAGACGTTCGTCCAATCACATTGGAAGGAAGAAGTACCTTCGTCTCCAGCCTCAAGCGAGATTGACATATCCGACTCCGGCAGCGGGAATCAAGAAAACGAGGATTCAAGCCCTCATCAAGGTATCTTGACCGACCCCTACATTCCCCCAACATCCAAATCAGCGATTAAGGAGGGGATATGGTACACGTAGCAAGGGGACATGCCAGTTACCATTACCAGATCCAAGAAGCGAAAGCTATAGAAGAAATATGGCAGCATCCTACGTGTCTTGTGAGCTGTCGATGATGGCGTCGTACTACCCTCGCAACTCGAACAGACACCTGAGCGGATGTGGAGAGGAGCTGAAGGCCTGAGCGCAATACGCCAAAGGCCACTGGTAACGCCTTTAAGGGTGTGGGCACAGGTAGCAGATGATCCTACTCCAAAGGCAAACATCTTATGTCACCTCACTGTATCGCCAAGACAAGATCCACAGCCTCCCCGATGCAGACCTTCACCGGAGCCAGAAAGAAAAAGGGATCCACAACCTTCCTGGCGTAGACCATCACCGGAGCCTGACCGAAGAAGGGAACCGCTTCCTCAACCAAGGCGCCGGCATTCGCCGGAGGCTGAACGAAGAAGGGAACCACCCCTTCCAGCAAGGCAAAGACTATTCGTGATCTCGGCGCCCGAGCCAAGACACGAGCTGCCTCAACCATCACGGCCCCGGGATGCTCCTCGCTAGGACCCCGAGACAAAGAGGGAACCACCACGTCCACATTGGCCCCGGTCACAACCTAACCTAGAGCCGGAGGCCAACAAGGAGCCTCGAATCTTAGCCCTTCCTCCTTCAAAGGAAAATGACAATGCCAAGGTTCCTCTAGCCACGGATAAGCAGCCAACTGAAGACAAACAGCCCTCCATCAAACTCGTATGGCAACCACGGCAGACGGAGACTAACGCATCACTAGGTGCCGAAAGTACTACCTCCAGCCCTAACTTTGCGGGGTTGATGGCCTAGTGTTTTCGAGAGAATTCGCTGAACGACGAGGCTCATTCCAAGCCTCGTATTGACTTAGAAGAAGACCAAGCAGAAGACCAAGGGGAATCTTTCACCTGCTATATGCTTGAAGTCTCTGCACGGCCTGAGGAAAAAGGTGAACCCAGCGGAGAGCTCATTCGCTATGCTCGAAGGAGAAGATGGGACCATTGAGACTCCACTGATCCCAGTCCGCGAGCAATTCTCTTTTTAGGTCGGGATGGTGTTTTTCATATTTGAAAGATATGCTCTCCTGCCAAACACAACATGCAACGCGGCAGATATCCCAGATAACAGCGAAAATGTCTGCGACATGTCCCCACCTTGTAGCAGAGAGATGGGTCCAGTTTTGGCGAGACCTGAGGATGCTCCACAATTGGAAGCTACGAGCAGTGTCACACGCATGCAGACTTTGACCTTCTCCACACCAATCCTAGACATGGCCACTCACATGAGGCCATTATACCTTACGGCTGAAGTTGAAGGGATCATGGTCAACAAAGTCATGTTTGATATCGGAGTTGTGATGAATGTCATTACAACCCGTACCATGGGACTCTTTGGTATCTCGCGCTCAATGATTTAAACCGCATCCCTGACAGTCAAGAACTTCACCGGACAAGTCTCCAGAACTCTAGGCTTGTTATTTTTACGAGTTAAGGTGGGACTGGCATCACGGGTCTATACATTATTCGCCGCCAAATGTGCTTCATCCTACAACATGATCCTAGGCCGCGACTGGATCCATAGAAGTTTCTGTGTACCTTCCTCTATGCACCAAGAACTCATGATCTGAGATACTGAGAAACACGAGGCGGTCCTCATCAAAGCCAACTTCAATGACACCTGCTATTAGAATACTGACTTGGGCCCATTAGAGGTCCAAGGCGTCGATTCCAAAGGCTGCCCCTATGGGGTCACCGCCTCTAATTTAACGCGATGGGGGCTCACTCAGGCGAGGGACGACTTACAACGTCCTCACACCATCGCGGATCCCCTACAACCCTCTGATGGATAGTGCCTCCTCAGAAGAAGCGTTCGAGGCTGGCGAGTCCTTGTGTGAGAGACTACTCTCATATTGGGCGGAACGCAAAGCCTACAACAAGGTCGCAACTATGGAATACGTAGACGAAATAGTGGATTATACCGATACCAAAGATAAAGTTATTCAGTTAGCTCTCCCTGCCTTGGATGATACACCACCTCAAGTATGCGACCCCATTTCACAAGTTGACGTAGGGACTGCAAAGAAGCCCTTACTCCTCTCCATTAGTGCTAAGATGGTGGGAAAAGATAAGGACGACCTTCTTGCCCTATTACATGAGTATAGGGACTGCTTCGCCGAAAAGTACGAAGACATGCCTGGCTTGTCCCCGGATTTAGTCTGATCGACGTCCAGTCTGCCAGGATGACCGATTCATGCGAACTGAGACCCAGATCATAGTCAAGGAAGAGATTGAGAACATGCATCGATCAGTATCATTTGCGTGGCCACTACAATGAATGACTATCCAATGTAGATTCTGTACGCAAGAAGAACGGCAAAATGCGCGTCTGTGTTGACTACCGGGACCTCAACAACGCGGGGCATGAAGTTCTATCCTTTATGGACAGAACCGCCGGGTACCACCAGATTCCTGTTGCTGAAGACTATCGTTCCAAGACCGCCCTCCGTTGTCCAGGGTTTGCAGGTGCATTTGAATATGTTGTCATGCCTTTCGGGCTCAAGAACGCGGGGGCAACATATCAGCGCGCCATAAACCTTATCTTTCACGATATCTTGGGAAAGCTGATTGAAGTTTATATCAATGACGTGGTGGTTAAAACCAAAACGTGGGAGACACACATTATCTAAAGGGATTAAATCCGCCTTAAACTGAGTTCTTTCCACCAAAACTTCGTAACCACTAAACACCCAATCTATTCTCATCACCTCACCCGAGGGAAGAGATACATGTCACTCGCCTGGAAGAGACGATGATGGCACATTGGCATGGAGAGCGAATCTACTAGACATAAATGAATGCGTAGCTCCGGGATCAATTAAAACAAATGTTGGTTGACCAAAAATTAACAACGTACCAATGATGACATCTGGGGAAGTACGACCCTCCTGCTGGGTCATAGCATGGAGTCTAGCGCGAGTCACGAGACATCCACGCTGACCACTCCCCTGCTGAGAACCACTCCTAGTTGCCGAACCTCCACGAGAACCACCACTAGAGCTTCTAGCTGAAAACTGACCGCCTTGCTGAGAAGGGGTGGTCCTCTGTGCCAACAAAGGGCAGTCTCTCCTGAAATGATCCAGACCACCACACTCAAAGCATCCAGAAGACTGCTGCTGACCAAAAGAAAAAGCCTGACCACCAGAAGATCCCCCTTGGGAACTACCACCAGCACTAAATTGACCGGCCTGGTGCCTACCCAACTGGCTCCTGAAAGGTCTCCTCAAACGTCCTCCAAATCTACTCCGAGAACCAGAACCTGATCCTCCACTACTACCACTGCCCGCTGAAGATCCAGAAGCGGATGAGGAAGCGGCCTTCTTCGATGGACCCTGGCTGGGACCACCGAAATCTCTGGGCCGTGCACTAAAAGTTCTCTTGGTCTCAATGGCCATGGCTACAGTAACCGCATCAAGAAAAGTCGGGTAAATGTCACCGACCATCTTATCTGCATAAACCCTGCCAAGAGCTCCAACAAACATGTCAATCCTGGTCCTCTCATCAGGAATCAAATAGGGCACATGGTAGCTCAAGGAAGTGAACCTCTGCTCAAACTCGATGACACCCTCATCATCCCCCTTCTTCATGTTCAGGAAGTCCGACTGAATCCTGATATGCTGAGCGTGACCGAAATACTGACCCAAGAAGAGCGTCTTAAACTCCTCCCAAGTCATGTCCTGAGCACCACCACTATTTCTGCTAGCAAGGGTCCACCAGTGATGCGCTGAGTCATCCAGAAAAGTCACTACCATCTTCACTTTCTTTTCTTCCAGCAGGTCAGTGCTCTCAAAAGTCATTTCCATCTTATCTACCCAAGTGTGCGCATCAAGGGGTCCCTTGGCGCCCTTGAACTCAATTGCACCAGCATCGAAGACATCCTTCTTCTTCACAGACCGAGGCTGCTGCACTCTATCTAACACACTTCTCAGCATGCTCCCAATCGAATCAACCAATCCTCTAACCTCATCACCCTCACTGGCGTTGGTCGAGGAAGCTACACGGGGTCGGCGTCTAGGAGGCATAGTACCTAAGGAAGAAGATTTTAAGTAGTCTATCCATAAGACTAACAGAACTATTACACATACCTAATAACACATAGTATCAAAAGCAGAAACTGCCGATGAATCCGCCGCGATCGGATCATCACTCTATAGACACTATGGCTACTTAGGCAAATACGATAGTGAATAGGAAACAGAAGATGAAACCTAGAGCTCTGATACCAATTGTCAAGACCCGCCCCGAATTTCACCCTGAAACCCGAGGTGAGTCCTGCGGGGACCACCTCCAAGGAAAACTTACCGAAGGACTCGGCAAACCTCCCTTGAAAATGGACAACCCTAACCCGAAAAAATTAATGAACACTTTTAACCAATAATATAAATTCTTCAACTTAATCCAAATAACCAAATAAAATAATACACAGTTATTTTTCTGTAAGTATTCAGAGCTACTACAAGAAATACAGCGGAAGCTACTAGAAATCCTAGTGATTAAACAGATGACCTACTGGTGAACAATAGTGGAAAAATGAGTGACTATGCCTCGTCGCCTCCTTCTAGACCCCACCCGAACTCTGCAGACTGGGCATTTAAAAACGAAGGAAAAGCCTAGGGGAAAATATTTCATCACGTCAGAGTGAGTGGACAAAATAATCTCACTAACAATAATATTTCCCCAAGAAAATTAACAATGCAAACGATTAGTTCTGGCTAGTCCCCAAATCATAAACCAAACAGCCTCTCAGGCTCAAATTATAAATATATATCAGTATGTATTAACCACTCGTATGCTCCATGTATGCTATCTATGAGTAAGCTTTAAAATAGATAGTCACACCAGGCTAATACGATTGCGTCTAACGCTCACGTCACCCCATACTGGCATTTTTCCTCAGAATGGGGGATAAAGACCGAGTGGTTATAAATACGTGCTTACTCCTTGTACGATTTCTATGAATGAATGTAAAAACATAGAATAATCTCAACAAGTAGAAAATCGTACAAGGCTACTACGCTCGCGTCTAACACTTACGTCACCCCAACTGGCATTCGTCCTCAGAATGGGGACTGCCACGTATAGCTAGCTAGCATTCTCTCTCATACATACTATTCTCGGAATTGTGCCTTGAGTATAATCGCAGAAATTCTCAATTTTGGGAAAAATATCCAATAAAGGAAATTACTCAACAATAAACAATTCAAACACATTATATAAAACAAAAGTCCACTCACAACTTAGGCCTAAGCCTGACGTCGGTCGGAGATCTCTTCTGCTCGAGCCTCCTCGCGTCCTGTTCCAAACATAAATAAATCCTTAAAATAAAACACTGACAAAACATGCATAATTAAATATGCTTCGCACTCAACCAAGCATAACACTCCGAAATCTTAACTTCACTGCCAACCACAAAACTCCACAAATTTTACCGACATCCTCAAAATCACATTCCACCAAATAAAATCCAATGGCCGGATTATAAATTAATAATCCGCCAAAAATACCAAACTTTAACAATTCTCAAACCTATCCAAAACTCCTCCAAAAATTCTAAAACTTATTCCATTAAACTCCTCACATTTTTCTCCACCAAAAACATTTTCTCGGCGGCGGCGCCGGCGGCCGGCGACCAACTCCGGCGACCTCCGATGGCCACCAAAATTTGGCAGCATCTTCCTCTCAACCTCCTCTACAACATTCCTAACTACCACAAACTCCAATTCTAAGCCTAAACACATCAATCGAACGCACAAACACAAAAAGCCCTAGAAAATTCAAGTTCCGATTTCTCCTTACCTAGCTCGAGATGGAACGAGCCCTTTGGAGGGAATGAAGCACGGGAGGAGGGCTTCCTTTTGAGCCAAGGCTCGCTGGCTATGGCGGCTGGAGGAAGGAGTTCCGACGAAATGAAGATTTCGGCTGTCGGGGCTTTCGGGCTTGGCCGCTCCTTCACGGCGGCGTTCGGCGTGCAGGCACAGGTCCAGGAAGAGAGAGGGAGAGGCGAGGGTCCGAACAGGACCAGTCTGGCGGCGAACGGAGGCCGGACGGCAGCGGACGGTCGGCCGAAAATTTTGGCAGGGAGAGGGGTCGGGTGCGGGAGCAAACCAGAAGAGAGAGAGAGAGAGAGGAAGAAATGGGTTGGGCTCGGCCCAGCCGGTCCAACACCCATTTTAACCCAAAAATCCAAAATTCAACACCCCAATAAAATTACCTTTTACTAGCAAAAATTACCATTTTTTTTACAGTCGTCAAAAATTCTTCCTTAGAATAATTCCCTCAAAATATTAGTCCCTCAACACCCTCTGAGGACTAATTAAATTACACACTTAGTGACGAACACAGTAAAAACTCTTATTACCACTATGCCAGTAATAAAGGTAAAAATTAAGGTTCGGGGCGTGACACAAATTCAGGGTTAAAAACTGCTTTCTTCACATTCTCAATCATTGAATTCCACCACTCATAAACTAAGTGAAGACAAGGCCTATCCGTATCTGACATCCTTATCATCTTATATATAGGACCCATGAGTGCAATCAAGAAATCAACTTGCTCTCAAAACTTCTCCTTCAATAGCATTTCCTTGACCGCTCTTGCTTTAGAAGCATCATATTCTTTATACAAATCTCATCTTGGACTAATCACCATTTGTTGCAAGCCACTCTTCACATCCCTAAACCTTTTAAGCACAATAAAATGAGAAGCAAACCTTGTCGGGGCAACTTGGAGCAACCTCAAAGCACAATGCTCATGGTACATAGCCAAACGCATGCTATAGTTCACCACAAAATTCTTAATGAACCAAACATCATTATACACCTCCAAAAGCCAACCCAACTCTTCTAGCACCGTCTCACCAGGAAGATAAGATTTTGCCTTCAACAAATCCTTTAAAGCAAGGTTAAGAGTATGGACCACACATGGTGTCCAAAATATGTGTGGATGTGTAATCTCAACTATAGCACCGGCAGCGCACACGGGTGCATTATCGGTCACCACTTGAACTACATTCTCCGGTCCAATCTCATTGATAGATTCCAAACGCAATCTGCCTATTTCTTCCTTGCTTTTAGTCACACCTTCACAATTTATTGCTTTCAGCATCATTGCCCCATCTTTAGCAGCAGCCATCATATTACTTAATGGCCTCTTTTGGCCATCGGTCCACCCATCGGAACACAATAAACTCACACCGGTCTCTTTCCATGTCTTCTTCATAGGTAGTAGAGTTCGTTCAATGTGACGTTTCTCGTTATCAAGAAGTGTAGTTCTCAAAGCATTGTACCCGGGAGGAACATAACCAGGAATCTTTGAAGCCAAAGTGTAAGACTCTCGGTAGTTAGGATTCCTTGCAACATTGAATGCTAAGCCACTATTATAGAAAAGTCTTGCAACGGAAGCATCACATTCTCTCCTGTCTTCTTGACTAAAAGCCTTGGATAGTTGTGGACTCAACCCTCTTCTCTTCTTGACTTCATCCTCCCTCTCTCTCAACGGAAAATAACTTGTACCACTTCTAGTCATACTTGAAGAAGGAGGCAAACCAACCTTGTGTTGAGCTTTTGTATTCAACTGCTGGTCACAATGATCTAAAAGTGCTTGCAATTCTGCCATTTGATCTCTAGTGATTGTGGGGCAGATCCTCACCCCAGTGCATTTGATTTTAAGCAAATGACCTTTCACTCTAGAATATGAACCTCTAAAATTCCCTCTACAGAAATTGCATGTAAAGGCAACATTCCTCCAGATTTGTCTGACCCGCTGGTAATAGTAGTGACATACTTCCATAGAGGAGCATCTAATCTTTCAGGCTTAGTTGATTTGACCTGTCAAATTAAGACGTTAATCAATAATAAACCCTATCGTAGTAGTATATGCAAGTAGTGTATCGTTCTAGGCCGGGGACACTAGGGAAGAACTTATTTCTGCAAAACAAATTAGTTAGCAATATTCACACAAATATATACATAAAGAATAATATGGGAGTTTGGTTCGGCAATATGGATTAAAACAGAAAATAAACAAAACAAATATTTACATACATGGTCACTTTACCGTTTAAGCAAATAGCAAGACAAAACACCGATTAGTAAACAAGTAGTCTTAAGAAACAATCAAGTTACTTCATCTAAGTTTTCACAAGTGTAAACTAATTCCAACCTCTAAGACTCTCTCAAGTTGTACAAGAAACTTCCTACCGGCCTGAATCTAGACATATGTGACACCCCTGTTTGAGATTTCCTACCGGCCTAAAACAAACAAGAATTCACTTACCGTTCTTGAGTCGGTTGGAGACATACTCGTTAGCAATGGCGTCACCCATCCTCGAACCTATGCAAGTTATTCACCCTAACAACCCTTGGCAACACTTAGAACTAAAAGTTTCCTACCGGCCTAAATTTAGTCTAAGTATTACGGCTTATTAGACACCCCCCTAATAGTCAACTTGTGGCCACCAAATTAACCTAAGGTTCGACTTCATGCTCAGGTGATAACTAATCAATTTAACACTTGTTAATAACCTAAATTTCGTATCCTAACAGATTCTTAATCCTAGCATGCATACTAATTCGTTACATGACAAACATGTTCATATCAAATCACAAAGAAGAGTCATAAACACATGCATCATATAAAACCTAAAAATCCAGAAAATATATATCAATATAATCATTGTTCTTACACAGATAATATACATACACAACCTTGATGTATCCATCTCTAACCTACCTATTTAGACCGGCTAGGATGGTGGGAGGCAGTCGGCAAAGTGGATGGATGCAGTCGGCAAAGGCTGTGTTGCGGCAAAGGGATGGCGGCTGTGTTTGTGTATTTTCTGTGTGTGGAGGGTTTTTAGGTAGAGTTTAGGCTAGCTATAAACTTAAGGCAGATAAAGGACTCTTTACTATACATACAACAGCCCTATTTATACAGAAACTAAGGGAGAAAACCCTAGCTGAATCGGCAAAGGAAAGGCAATCCTATTTTAACTCTCTTTCCTATTTGCTCAATGATTCCTTCTTCAAAGCAGCTTGTGTATCCGAATTTGGACTCCATCTTCTGATTCCTTGGACCTTCCTACATGTTTATGGATCCATGTAGGCCTCATGTACGAACTCTTGGGCTTTGATAGCAGCCAAAACCAGTGATAGGTCCGGCAAGGTCAGCTTTCCAGGTTTGACCGGGAAACCTTACACTTAACCAAAATATGGCTGCCTTGATGCTTCTTCGTATTTTCTTCTTTTGTCCAGCTTCCTAACACTTCATTAAAGTCTTGATACATCTCTTGACAAATTTGGGAAGCCTTTTGTTGAAGAATCATCTCCCAAAACTCGTTAGACAACTTAGGCAGTTTCTGCCCAGTTTTGCAGCCTGACCTCTGTCCACTGTTTTGCTCATAACTCCTTCGTCTCAACTCAGATTTCTGAGATCCAAATGGGGTTGAAAAGTAGACACACACAGCTTTGATTCCATATGTGGCACGCCTTCTAACTCCTCCTGGAACTCCAGATATGAATTTTTGAAGTTGATATACGTTTTCTGGCAGATTCTGTCCGAGAGCAAAACAATGTCCAAAAGTGTTTCCTCTTTTCCGTGGCCTCACTTGTTGTCATTCATGAGTCCATTCACCATGATTCTCGATATGTTAAGCGTATTTCCCTGTCTTCTGCACATTTAAACAAAATACATCAAAACTGACAAGGTAACAAAATAACGAATCATAATAAAACGTCCAAGTGATAGTCCAAAAACGGTTTTCATCATTTAAGTGCAATTTTCTGTATAAAAACGGCTAGTAGCCACAACTCTATAGAAAAACCCTCTTGACTCTAAAATAAGTAAAAATGACTATACTAAGGCACAAACAAAGTATAAATGGGGGTGAAAATACATTAAGAACATGGCGTAAAACGCACTTATCAAACTACCCCACACTTAAGCTTTGCTAGTCCCTTAGCAAACTGACTCTAACTAAAAGTAAAAAAAAAAAAAAAAAAAAAAAAAAAACGACACTAACAAAAACTCTAATACCCTTAAGAAATTTTTTTGTCTCAGATTCTTAAGTATGCATAATTTCAAGTTTTAATATTCAAGTGAAAAGCACAATTGCAAAAGTTCATAAACTTGTAATATAGCATGAAAAGGTGAGAGATTCGATATTCTTAAGTAAAACATGTTTGAAATTTTGATCCTCCTCACTTAGGTATACTCTCTTATTTTTTTACTCGAAAAAGGGTACTCTCTTAAAAGTATATGCAAGAGAAAAGATGATAAATAACAAGTAACTTGCATATTTCAAGAAATAAAAGCTCTTTTGAGAATAACGTTTTTCATGGAAAAACCTCATTTAATAACTAAGTGCAATAATGGACCAAAACCATATGCTTACTTATATGAAAATCTCCACAAATCAAAGTTAGTCATCTTAAGAATCATGAAATAATCTCAAGGGTTGTAACGGGGCTTGGTTTCATAAGGTAGGAATTTTTTTGGATATAAGTGGTGTTTATCAAACAAGACTTAGGCAAATTTCAACTCCATCCTCCTTATGTCTCCACTCCATGAACAGGACAAAGGTCAAATATAACGTTCTTGGACCTTCAAATAATTACAACTCCACATTCATGAAAACACCATAAAAACTTATGCCTTAGACATTTTCTTTCATACTTGTCCGAAATTCTTCTTTTCTTTTGCCGATTTCTTTTCTTCTCTTTTTTTTTCTTTTGTTTTTTTTTTCTTTTGTTTCGGCAACTTCTTTTGCAATACATTTTTTTTATTTCGGACAAGACATATTTTGGCATATAACAATATAAAACAATGGTGTATCAACCCCACACTTCAACTCTTCCCCACACTTGTTCTTTAACATCACGGCACAGCTTCATCGAAAATTCTTTGCCAAGTCTTGACAACAAGGTAAAGATAATCTATACTAAGCTCAGGAATTCTGTTTAAGGATGATGAAAGAAAAGGCATAATGTAGGCTCAAAGGGGTTTAACTAAAGAGTCCCACGACGGGCACAAAAATGGGCAAAGGCTTATTTTGGCTTTGGTGGTGATCCTAATTGAGATTAATTTCAATCCTATTCAAAATCAGAACAAGTTATGATTATAAAGCTTTGAAAATCACATAAATAAGTTCTAGTAAATTCTAGAGTCCATTAAACAGCTATAGCACATAGTTATTGAATAATGAAAATAATGAGGCTTTACGTGAATTTTCAAAGGATATAGAATTTAATCACTCAAAAAGAAAGTATATTAGGCTCAAAATCTCACAAAGGTTGTTATGGAAACAAAATAACAAAACATGCAAACTTTTCTTTCAAAAATCTCAAGTGTTCATACTTACAAAATTCATGAAAAGTTGCAATTTTCTTAAGATAAATGTTCAACCATCCATTATGCATTTTAAAAGATAATTTTCATCATAGACATTCTAAGGGTATAAGACTCAAAACAATTAAAAATATTTTAAAAATAAAACAAACTCGAAATAAAAACAAAAAACGGAATTTTAAAATTTCGGCAAAGAGCTAAAAAAAATAAAATATACATTTATTATGTAATCTCTACCCCACACTTAGAAAATTACATTGTCCTCAATGTAAGCTCAAAATTATGTATAATTTTCTAAGTAGGGATCGAAAACACATAATAAATATATACATAAAAATAACAGTGAAGGGATTAAGAATTTCAAACTCTCGGTGATGGCTCCTCCACAGCTACGGTTGAAATGAGTTGCCTCTCATGCAGCGCTTAATGTTTATAGTCTGTCAGCCTAGACTCGGCATCATCCCCACAATAAGGCTCGGCATGGCTGCTTGCTTCATCTTGAATGGCACTTGGATGTCTCATGGCGTCTAAGATGTTGAACTTAATGACTTCGCCATCAAACTCCATAGTCAAATTACCCCCAGCCACATCGATATTGGTCCTTGCGGTTCTCATGAAGGGTCTTCCTAGCAAGAGCTGTGTCGAATCATCAACTGACTCCTCCATTTCCAATACATAAAAGTCTGCAGGGAATATCAGGTGATTAACCTGCACAAGGACATCCTCCACATACCCCTTAGGGTATTTGCTTGATCGATCCGCCAATTGGATCACTACGTCATCATGTTGAAGTGGACCAAGACCTAGAGACAAGTAAACAGAGTAGGGCATGACATTAATAGAAGCCCCTAGATCGAGCATCACGTTCTCAAACCTTGTAGTTCCGATGACAACTGGAATGGAAAAACTCCCTGGATCCTTAAGCTTTGGCGGCATCTTGCGTTGTAGCACGGCGGACACGGTCTCGCTCATGCTCATCACTTTCTTCTCCCTTGTGTGTCTTCTTATGGTGCAAAGCTCCTTCAAAAACATTGCATACTTGGGCACTTGATTGATACATTCTAACAAGGGGATGTTCACATTCACCTTTCGAAAAACGTCCAACACTTCTTCGTCGGACTTGGCTTGCCTGCTCTTGGTGAAACGTGAGGGGAAGGGGATACAACAAGTGCTCGGCATGGCTGCATCCTGGGCAGCCGAATGTCTTCCTTCCATGGCAGCAGGGTCTTTCTCAAGAGCCCTTTTCTTCATAGCTTCCAAGTCTCCCTTGCTTGGCTTAGCTTGCTTGTGTTGCTCGGTACCTTGATCTCGGTGTTGTGTAGGCTCGGCAGTCCCTTGCTCGGCTGTTCCTTGCTCGGCATTCCTCCCACTTGGCTCGACATTCCCACCTTGCATGGCAACATGTTCATGCTCGGCAGCCCCTTGGGTGGCATTCCCTTGCGCGGCAGCTCTCCCACACACGGCATCATCATCATCACGGCCAAGATCAAGTTAGCAAGTACATAAGTGACGTTCAAACAAGTTATATAACAAGCTCGGCATTGGCATGCCAAACTCGGCATTGGTACAATCTCGGCAATGTGGCCACAAAGCAAAGTATGTAACTTGGCAATCATTAAACAAGTTAAAAGTTGTCACTTAAGCACATATGTCGGCAACCTAAATAAAAGTTGCTAGTTTATTTTGTTAACTCTTAACTTTATGGTACGTGGAGCAGTGAAGACCACTGTGCAATGAGCTTGAACAGCTCGAGGTAGTGTTTTGCTTCGTCCTATATACCATGATAAGTTAAGAGGATAAATTTTTGAACCATAATGTATGATGATTATATATCAAGTTATTTTACAACGTCTAAAGTAAGGTTTATGCTACGGCCCGAGTATTTGGCTAGGTCGAGCGGATTCCGTGGTTTCAGAAGACGAATGTCACGGAGGGCGAACCCCCTACAGGAATCAGGCAGGACTCGTTTGTGGTCACGGAGGGCGAACCCCCTATCGTCCCCTTCACAGAGAAGAGATGACAGTCTATGACCTTGAGATCCAGTTAGACATACCTGTGTTCCTTATCAATGACACACGACCCTTACTCAGCTTGGAACAAACTCGGATCCCTAGACCAGGCGCTTGTGTTAATCAAAGCCGCCCTCAACCTCAAACAAGCTAAGTTGCCTTTAAGAGTCTAAGACTCGAAGAAGCATCGCTCAAAAGAGGGGTTTAGGCTAAGATTAACACAAGTGACCCCACCTAACACGTTTTACTTTAGAAATTATAAAACAACTTTAATATATAAAAATCATACAATCGGTTTTTAGCCTAGTCCATTACTAGGTTCGGCACTTATAAAAGAGAAAATCTTCGGCCATTGACATGCATTCAAGTAGAGAATGTAGATATGCCAACTCGTTTTCGAACGTCTAAAGTGAAGTTATGCTACGACCCGAGCTTTTGGCTAAGTCGAGCGGATTCCATATGGAACAAACTCGGATCCTTAGACCAGTCACCCTATGTTAATCAAAACCGCCCTCAACCTCATAAAAACGGATCCGACAAGCGTCGCTCGTATGAGGGGTTTAGGTTATGATTAAAATAGGTGGCTCCACCTGACATGGATCACTTTAGAAATTCCAAAACAAGAAGCCATATAAAAATTCTAAACTTTACTAACAATGTCGACCTACTTATACAAAATTTTACAAAAACAATTTTCAAATAACACATAGGCACATAAATAAACATTCGGCAATGTAAGACATTAAGGTTCGGCAATGCCATGCTTGGCAATGCCAAGCTCGGCAACACATCCTACAAAACAAAAAAAAAATGTTAGTTAAATAGACATAAATACATAAATAAATTCTTTTTAGCATCCCCGGCAACGGCGCCAAAAATTGACCTGTCAAATTAAGACGTTAATCAATAATAAACCCTATCGTAGTAGTATATGCAAGTAGGGTATCTTTCTAGGCCGGGGACACTAGGGAAGAACTTATTTCTGCAAAACAAATTAGTTAGCAATATTCACACAAATATATACATAAAGAATAATATGGGAGTTTGGTTCGGCAATATGGATTAAAACAGAAAATAAACAAAACAAATATTTACATACATGGTCACTTTACCGTTTAAGCAAATAGCAAGACAAAACACCGATTAGTAAACAAGTAGTCTTAAGAAACAATCAAGTTACTTCATCTAAGTTTTCACAAGTGTAAACTAATTCCAACCTCTAAGACTCTCTCAAGTTGTACAAGAAACTTCCTACCGGCCTGAATCTAGACATATGTGACACCCCTGTTTGAGATTTCCTACCGGCCTAAAACAAACAAGAATTCACTTACCGTTCTTGAGTCGGTTGGAGACATACTCGTTAGCAATGGCGTCACCCATCCTCGAACCTATGCAAGTTATTCACCCTAACAACCCTTGGCAACACTTAGAACTAAAAGTTTCCTACCGGCCTAAATTTAGTCTAAGTATTACGGCTTATTAGACACCCCCCTAATAGTCAACTTGTGGCCACCAAATTAACCTAAGGTTCGACTTCATGCTCAGGTGATAACTAATCAATTTAACACTTGTTAATAACCTAAATTTCGTATCCTAACAGATTCTTAATCCTAGCATGCATACTAATTCGTTACATGACAAACATGTTCATATCAAATCACAAGGAAGAGTCATAAACACATGCATCATATAAAACCTAAAAATCCAGAAAATATATATCAATATAATCATTGTTCTTACACAGATAATATACATACACAACCTTGATGTATCCATCTCTAACCTACCTATTTAGACCGGCTAGGATGGTGGGAGGCAGTCGGCAAAGTGGATGGATGCAGTCGGCAAAGGCTGTGTTGCGGCAAAGGGATGGCGGCTGTGTTTGTGTATTTTCTGTGTGTGGAGGGTTTTTAGGTAGAGTTTAGGCTAGCTATAAACTTAAGGCAGATAAAGGACTCTTTACTATACATACAACAGCCCTATTTATACAGAAACTAAGGGAGAAAACCCTAGCTGAATCGGCAAAGGAAAGGCAATCCTATTTTAACTCTCTTTCCTATTTGCTCAATGATTCCTTCTTCAAAGCAGCTTGTGTATCCGAATTTGGACTCCATCTTCTGATTCCTTGGACCTTCCTACATGTTTATGGATCCATGTAGGCCTCATGTACGAACTCTTGGGCTTTGATAGCAGCCAAAACCAGTGATAGGTCCGGCAAGGTCAGCTTTCCAGGTTTGACCGGGAAACCTTACACTTAACCAAAATATGGCTGCCTTGATGCTTCTTCGTATTTTCTTCTTTTGTCCAGCTTCCTAACACTTCATTAAAGTCTTGATACATCTCTTGACAAATTTGGGAAGCCTTTTGTTGAAGAATCATCTCCCAAAACTCGTTAGACAACTTAGGCAGTTTCTGCCCAGTTTTGCAGCCTGACCTCTGTCCACTGTTTTGCTCATAACTCCTTCGTCTCAACTCAGATTGCTGAGATCCAAATGGGGTTGAAAAGTAGACACACACAGCTTTGATTCCATATGTGGCACGCCTTCTAACTCCTCCTGGAACTCCAGATATGAATTTTTGAAGTTGATATACGTTTTCTGGCAGATTCTGTCCGAGAGCAAAACAATGTCCAAAAGTGTTTCCTCTTTTCCGTGGCCTCACTTGTTGTCATTCATGAGTCCATTCACCATGATTCTCGATATGTTAAGCGTATTTCCCTGTCTTCTGCACATTTAAACAAAATACATCAAAACTGACAAGGTAACAAAATAACGAATCATAATAAAACGTCCAAGTGATAGTCCAAAAACGGTTTTCATCATTTAAGTGCAATTTTCTGTATAAAAACGGCTAGTAGCCACAACTCTATAGAAAAACCCTCTTGACTCTAAAATAAGTAAAAATGACTATACTAAGGCACAAACAAAGTATAAATGGGGGTGAAAATACATTAAGAACATGGCGTAAAACGCACTTATCATGATTCAACACTAGGTTCAGTAGAGGCCGCACTTGAACTCATCCTAATCATAATAATCCAGCAAAATAACATAAGATAGTAGCATAGACACATCAGCATAGACACACAACAACATAAGCACAGCATCATAGACACTTAACATCACAGTGCAGATGCTTCAATAGCACATTGCCTTACAAATCTATAAGTGGTATGGTATCAGAACGATCATAAAATGATTAAAATCTTATATGCTTTTCTATTACTGCAAATGAGACTACAATCATCAAACACTTCAAACCTGAGATTAAGACTAATCTTACAACCAAAGAAAGGGTTTAGGCTGCCGGCGATTGTAGGCGGAGGCAACGTCGGCTGAGGAAGAGTCGCTGTGATAGAGAAAGGCAACACCGTTCTCGCAAAGCGGCGTCGGCGGAGGAACAATCGCATTGACAGGGAAAGAGAGATAGGGTTTAGGCCGTCGACGGCTGTACGTAGGCGGAGGCGACTTTGGTGGAGGAAGAGTTGTTGTGACAGAGAAAGGCGACGTCGTTCCTCGGCTTCCTTTTTCCTCTTCTATGCGGCTTCCTTCCTATTCAATTAGGTTTTAGATTTTTTTTTTAATACACACTGACGTGGCGTGTCGGACGCTAACGTGGCGTGTCGGTCAACGTGTCCAAAGAGTCAACTTTTTTGGACACGCCACGTGGCGTATCAGACACACATTTTGGTGTATCGTATCGGTATCGGTGTGTCGGACACTCCGACACTCCATAGGTGTGGAGTATCAGTGTAACATAGCTAAAATCAAAGAGAGTTGTCGATACTCTTGAGGTTTCTTCTTCTCTAATATTGATATGGCAATCTGAGTTTCTTCTTTTGATGTTGATTCTGTGCTGATGATCATTAATATAGTAATTCACCCATCCCTCAAGATAAAGCTGGGAATTAATCAGTGGCGTTTCTTCTTCTTTTTCTCCTTGCACAATCGATTTCTTGTTTCAAATTTCAATTGGATATGGTTTTGTGCTTTTAATAAATAATGTTTAATTCAATTTGTTAAGAAAATAGGTAATACATGTCACTTGCCACATCAGCTAATTGTATGATATAATCATATTCACAATTAATCTAAACAATTGAGTTTTTAAAAATCTAATGGTTACTAAGGAGTGTCAAAATTTGTGTTAAAATAAATGTCCTTTGAACCGGACCCAACTTCATATACTGTTAAGATATTACATATATGTTCTTGGAAGATGAATGAACAGACACTTGATTGTAAATATTTATAATATGATGTGTGAATAGTAAAATACGGTGTGTTAATAACATCACCCTATTTTAATTTTTTTTTTTGTTGTAAATAAACTGCCGTTGAATTTAGTTACAGCATGATCACCGTTGGGCCGTGGAAGTGAAAAAACCCCGGCCGTCGCACTTTTGGCAGACGAGACACTACAGAGTACTACTGTGTGTGTGACCAAACAAAGATCTTGACTGAGAGAGAGTAAAGAAATCCCGCGGCCAGTGATGTAGCAGTGGCTTGCGGGGCCCGCTCTTCTTCGTGCGTGCTTCCTGGACCCCTCTCTCTCTCTCTCAGAGTCTCAGGTCCTTTGCTTTCTTTACCCAAAATACACAGAAATATAAATACTCATATTCAACGAAAATGAAAAGTAAGAACCCAAAACCAAACAAAGAAAGAAAAGAAATTTCCAACGTGGTGGGCTGCTTCAACTTTGACCGTCACGGCCTCAGCCCCATCCCACCTCCTCTCTCTCGAATTCTAAGTCGTCGTCTTCTTCTTCCTCCTCCACATCTCTCTCTGTGTGCAAGCTCTGTTACAGAAGCTCGGCAGTTCATTCAATCCGGCGGTGCGTGAAAAGCTACCAGCGGAGGCGGAACTTTCTAGAATCCGGTCAACGCAGGGCTGGGGGTTTTGATCGGTCAACGAAAAATTAGGGATTCGTGCGTTTATGAGGACGACGACGACCTGAGCCGGATATGGAGTTCTCGGCGACCGAGGCTCGGTGGATTCTACTAGTCTTGGCGTTTCTTCTTCAAATTACCAAGCTCTCCGCCAACGTCGAAGGTCTGTGTGTTTTTTGCTCTCTTTGTTTTGGTTATGGCTATTCGCGGCTGTTTGACTTCGTGTGACTCGTTGACTAAACTCACTGACTCGGTGACAGGTGACGCGTTGAACGCGTTGAAGAGCAGCTTGGATGATCCTAACAATGTGCTGCAGAGCTGGGATCCTACTCTCGTCAATCCCTGTACTTGGTTCCATGTCACCTGCAATAACGAAAACAGCGTTACCAGGGTGTAAGTAGCTCTCCCTAGTTAGTTAGTTAGTTGGTTTCGTCAATGTGATTTATGCTAGCGAAAAGTGGATATTGATATTTCAGCTTGTGTGTTTTGTGTTCGCAATCAGTGATCTTGGCAATGCTAATCTCACCGGTAGCCTGGTGACACAGCTCGGCGTGCTTACTAATTTACAGTACTTGTAAGTAATTTGCTGTTGTAATTGTGGTTATTTTCAAAGTTGAGTTCGTTTCGTTTATTTGGAATGTGAAACTGATTTCAGGAATTTAAATGACTCTTGCTTCACAGGGAGCTGTATAGTAATAATATAACTGGACCTATTCCAGACGAGCTTGGCAGTTTGCAAAACTTGGTGAGCTTGGATCTTTACTTGAACAATTTATATGGTGACATTCCAGGCACACTTGGCAGCCTTGAAAAGCTGCGTTTCCTGTATGAACCCACATCCTTTCTCTAAACTGTTCAGTTGTTAAATTTATCTGTTTTCTGTTTAAACTATAGATTTGACTTATTCTCTGAAAACGAATAAATGGGCATGCATAGTTTGATTTATTGGATATTTTTTTTTAGCTTTTACAGCAGCAAATATAAGAAACGGAAATCTATCTCAGTTATGTTTCCAGTGCTCCAATTTTACCTTTTTAGTGGTATTTTTCCTTAAAGTGCTTTATATCTGATAAGGTGAACCCAAAATTCTACAAATGTTGACATAATCTGGTGATCCCACATCACTGAAGTCAAGACAACTAGGTGGAGTTAAACAAATTAGAAAAAGGGAACATAATATCAAACAGATATAACAATGTATGGAAAGAAGACAAATTATAAACTGTTATGGAACTCCAAAGGCAAGAGGCTTTAAGGAAGACATATGGATTTAGTTTGTCAATGAACCCGTTTGTGAAGATTCGGAAGGAGGCAGTAGTTCACTGGTATATACAGTTATACGATTGCAATACTTGATACAAGGTGTTTTAAAGAAGATGTATTCAGTAATGAAATATGGTATGGAGATTCTGAAGAAGGTGCTATCAGGTAGGGGGAGGAATCAAAAAGGCCACAGCATACCACTTGTTTTCTCCTACTTTTCCTGCTAGTTTGAAATTCTAAGAGAAAATAATATCACAGTAGTTTCAAAGTATAGGAAGAGGTTACAAGGTTAAGCCCTTAGGGATTGCAGGATGTTGGCATTTTTTTGGTTTATTTGGATGAGTGAAATAGAATGATTTGTGAAAATCAGTCAAGGATGGGTGTGGAAGAGCTTCGGGATATTTAGTTTTTGGTCTGCCCTGTGTACGTTGGTCTCTGCAGAGCTTATACAGTATCGCCTGTTAGCCTTATTCTTAGACAATAAACGCCACACTCAGTTGATTTAATGTTGTGTCCTCTCAGACTTAATGTAACTTTCCTCTGTCTTGGTTCTCTGATCGTGGATCTCACTCTATTCTAGTTCGTTGACAATATGTGAGAGTGAGAAAGAGAACTTAATAATATCAACTTACTTGAAGTAGAGGAAAAAAATAATAAAAGGCCCAGGCTTGTCAATTAATTGGCATAACATAACCTGAAAAGGCCCTTTCACTGTGTGTTTGGCACTTTGGAGTGTTTGGCACTGTAGAGGAAAAAGATTATAAAAGGCCCAGGCTTGTCAATTATTGCATCCCTTATTAAATATGTGAACTATAAGCTGACTTTATTTAGGAATGTGTCCTAACTCCTAACCAATGAAGTTGCCTATTTAAGCAGTAAGCTCTTGGAGGATGGATTGGGAGTTTCTGTAGTAACTTATCCTTGATTATTTGGACACAATTTGCAAACATTACTCATTTTTATGTGGTGACAAGATAATGTGAAATATCTAATGTAACCTACACTATGTTACATATCTGACAATGTTAATTTTAGCATGAAGAATTTAATAGTTTATTTTATGGGATTATCTGAGTACTTAATAGAATGTCTATACATCGTTATATGTTTACTTAGAAAGACAAGTAACGATATTTTATAGATAAATGCTCTGTATAAGGAAAGTGAAGTAATAACATTTAATATGTACATTGTATTATGAGTATATAGGCATAACGGTTGCTATTCCATTGTATAGGCGTCTGAACAACAATTCCTTGACTGGGAAAATTCCCGCTACGCTGACGAAGATAAAATCATTGCAAGTCCTGTAAGTGTTGCATACTTTATCTCTATTCAAATATTAAATTAGCAAAGTATGAGAGAGAGAGAGAGAGAATAATAATTTGATCATCCACTTCCAAAAGTTTGCGATTAATAGAGTTTGTACATGCAAAGTAGGGATCTTTCAAACAACAATCTTACTGGAGATATTCCGGTCAATGGTTCCTTTTCACTCTTTACTCCTATCAGGTTTGTCGAAGAAATTTTATTCATATCTTTTGTTTTTCCACAGTGGTAGTTTCTGTTTACCTGCCACAACTGCAAAATAATTACTATAATTCTCATCTTGCAGTTTTACCAATAATCCCTTGCTGAATCCTCTTCCAGCTACTCCACCTTCTGTTACTCCCCCACCAAGTTCTAATTCAGGTTATTACCAATGTTATTACTATGCTTGTTTGTTTCAAATAGTTATTGACATTTGATCTTATTAGTTACATCAATTTGTTGCTTTTTCCCATGGCGCTCTTTTTGACTATTCCTATTATTTGCATCATCATTTCTTTTTTAATCATTTATGAAATACTCTTGTTCTGTATACAATCTTGAATCAATGTGTAAAGAGTGAAGCTAGCAATGTTAAGGAGTTTTATTTCATTTTATCTGAAAATTCGTGATGCACAAACAAGTTGTTATGAATTTTTTAAACAATTTTGTTCCATTTTGTGCGATTAATCTCATATTTGAAACTATATCATGCTTAAGTAGGAGGTTTTAGTCGGGTTTCTTGTTGAAATTGCAGTAGTTTGTCATTCGACTTTTTTTGGCTCTGTCTTAACTCTTGGGGGGTGGTAGTGAGTGAATCTTTTAAAACAATTTCATTGTCTTTTGCACAATTAATCTTATGTTTGAAAGTAAATTAAGTTGGAGGTTGTAAAGTTGGGTTTCTTGTTGAGATTGCAGTAGTTTGTCATCTAACTCTTTTGGGGTGATAGTGGGTGAATTTTTTTAAACCATTTCATTCTCTTTTGCACAACTAATGTTATCTTTGAAACTATATTTCATTGAAGTAGGAGGTTGTGATTGGGTGTCTTGTTGAAATTGCAGTAGTTTGTCATCTAACTCTTTTGTTTGTGTGTGGGGGGGGGGGGGGGGGGGGGGGGGGGGGTTATTTATTGAGACAAAGTGATGAAGGGCTATGTAATTATTAGATTTAGATGGGATTTCATCAGGGGTTGGGTTACTCTATGATCTCTTGTGATTTCTTTATCAAACTATGGTGGTTGAATCTCAGGTAATAGCCGTACCGGGGCTATTGCTGGAGGAGTTGCTGCTGGTGCTGCTATGCTGTTTGCTGCACCTGCAATTGCACTTGCTTGGTGGCGACGAAGAAAACCACAGGACCATTTCTTTGATGTACCTGGTTAGTGGTCTATAAAACATATTATTAATTTGACTCAGTGATAATGTGGTATTGAATGCAAGTTTCACTTGTATACACTCTTTGCAGCTGAGGAGGACCCTGAAGTTCATTTGGGCCAGCTCAAAAGATTTTCTTTACGGGAGCTACAAGTTGCAACAGATACCTTTAGCAATAGACATATTCTAGGTAGAGGTGGATTTGGTAAGGTTTATAAGGGGCGTTTAGCTGATGGTTCTCTGGTGGCTGTTAAAAGACTTAAAGAAGAGAGAACCCAAGGTGGGGAGCTACAGTTCCAAACAGAAGTAGAAATGATTAGCATGGCTGTGCACCGAAATCTGCTTCGTCTGAAAGGTTTTTGCATGACACCCACAGAAAGGCTGCTTGTATATCCATATATGTCTAATGGAAGTGTAGCATCTTGTTTAAGAGGTAGTCCTTCTGAACTCTTATATCGGTTATATGGTGATGGGTCCTTGTTTTATGGCATGTAGATATTATTTCAGTTAAATATTGGGGATTGAAATTAGCACCCCATTTTTTACAGACCACACCCCCTCTATAGGTTGTAAATGTCGTATGTACATGTCGAATTATGTGCAATTTGTAGTTTTACTCGTCATAGTGTGTAATTTTTACAGAGCGTCCGGAATCACAACCTCCACTTGATTGGCAAAAGAGGAAACGAATTGCATTGGGATCTGCTAGGGGCCTTGCATATTTGCATGATCACTGTGATCCGAAAATTATTCACCGTGATGTAAAAGCTGCAAACATTTTGTTGGACGAGGAATTTGAAGCAGTTGTTGGAGATTTTGGGTTAGCTAAACTCATGGATTACAAGGACACACATGTCACTACAGCTGTACGTGGTACGATTGGACATATAGCACCAGAGTATCTCTCAACTGGAAAGTCTTCAGAGAAAACTGACGTTTTTGGATATGGAGTCATGCTTCTTGAACTAATAACTGGACAGAGGGCTTTTGATCTTGCTCGGCTTGCAAATGACGATGATGTCATGTTACTTGATTGGGTATGCACTGGTGTATTCCTTTCGTTTTTGTTCCATGTATCTCATCTTCAGATCCCATGATATGTGTGACGTGCATCTGACCTCTGTTGACATTTCATCATGCTAATTCACCTCAATTTTTTCAGTTTCCGAGTAAAAAATGGTAATGGGGAGGGGGATTTTGGGCATATGTAGTTTATTTGTCCCCTATCTTGTTCTCTATTTTCCTAACTCTGCTCTCAGACTAAATAAATATATCACAGTCTCACACACTATTATAGTCTTTATTTATAGCTGAAAGTGAATGCAGAACCATGGACATTTTGTTCTCCTAGGGACCAGAGTTGCCTGACATTGTATTTGAATCTTCAGGTAAAAGGTCTGTTGAAAGATCGAAGGTTAGAAGCACTTGTGGATGCTGATTTACAAGGTAATTATATTGACGAGGAGGTAGAGCAGCTGATCCAAGTTGCTCTACTCTGCACGTCAGGCTCCCCCGGAGAAAGGCCCAAGATGTCAGAGGTTGTTAGAATGCTTGAAGGTGATGGTTTAGCTGAAAGATGGGAGGAATGGCAAAAAGAGGAGATGTTCCGTCAAGACTACAACCCTATTCACAATCCAAGTACTAACTGGATCATCGACTCAACTTCTCATATTCCCCCTGACGAGTTATCAGGTCCCCGATGATACCCATCCCGGGTTCCACTCCTGTATACAATGTAAGAGGTAATTGGGATTTAAGAAGCCCCATTTTGTAATTCAGTGATACCACATTTGTGTATATGATTTTTCTTCTTTACTTGTATTTGCTTTTGTTTTCCAATTTTATTCTTCTCTAGTGTCCTGTTTATATCAAACAATGGAGCTAGTGCTGCTGTAAATTTTATAGGGTGTTAACTGCCATCATAAAATTATGGTGCTAGCAACACAGCAGGATCTAGGAAAGGCCATGAGATATAAGCACCCATTGTTGTCATATTTATGTATCCCTTAGTCAAGATTGTCTCTATAAATAAATTATTATTTCCTTGGTCGCAGCACAATTGTGTTGCAAAGTAAATTTGTGGCGTATCTTCTCATATTACCCAATTTTATTTCTATTCCATTGTTTAATTTACACCTCAAATTGTTAAGTACGCATCACCAATTTTCCCAAAGTTGCCCAAAAGCCTATCCAAGATCATCGACTTCCTTTTACCTCTCTTTGCATGATATTGATATGGAATGGCCATAGCCAGGCTTTCAGTCTGGTTTATTGCTGCCATCCTTTTCTCTTTGGCTTTTGTGCTTAGCCTAGGAGGGGAGGTGGAAGAAAAGTGAGCAGGGTAGAGGTTGTAGAGAAGAAAGAGGAAGAGGGATGGAAGAGAAAAGGAGGAATAGTTTGAGGATGAGGGATGTATGTTGATATGATTTCTCATCTTATGATCTATTTTCCTAAACAAGCAGAAACTTCTGAAATTCTTTTGACATACAAACATCAGTGGACTTTTTTCCAGAAGCATACTTCTCAATCTGCGTCACTCTTTGCAGTATAGACAATCGAAAGTGACTGTGAAACGACCTTCAAAAATCGGCTAAAAATGGCATTATGATAACCACATAACTAGGGAGCAAATGAAATTACCCAAACTTACAGGGTATTCAGTTCATTCGCTGTACTAACACGCCAATCTAGTACGTAGCAAACAATCTGAAAGACATGAAACTTCAAAACAACACCAGAGAAACCTTCCTACCTAAACATCTACTATGATGGGCATAGCCTCAATCGTGTCCTATCACAAATTTTCTCACAGTTCCCTAGCCTATCCAAGATCATCGACTTCCTTTTAGCAGTTTTCACCTTTTTGGTTTTGGCAAAGGCAAGTCCCCTATAACCATTCTTATGCAAAATATGAAATGGCCATAGCAATGGTTCATCACTGCCATCTCATTTCTTTGATTCTTGTGCTTATTCATGCATTGATGCTCGTGTTTATATGAATTGAATGACAAGTTAAAGTGAGTCCAAGTTTAGGTGGCGTTCTGTGCTGGTGTACGTACCACACAAAGCAGAGAGAAGTTCATAGGGAGTAGAGAGAACATAGACGAGGCCTTGGGGACAAGACGGAGGAGAGGTGAGCGGTGCAGAGGTTGTAGAGAAGAAAGAGGAAGAGGGAAGGGAGGATAAATGAGGGATAAAATGAAAGCGGACTAAAATGGCATTCGAAACTCATTAGAAGTGATATTAGGACAACCACATATAACTGGGGGAGCTCAACGAAATTACCCAAACTACACGCCAGTAGCAAACAATCTGAAGGGACATGAAACTTGAAAACAAGACCAGACAAACCCTCCTACCTAAACATCTACTATGATGGGCGTAGCCTCAATCATGTCCTATACAAAACTAGCTTATACAACGGCATGTCTGATCACGAGAATCAGGACCAGCTTCATTTTCTTCCACCAGTTGAGATTCTTGGCTTGCTTTTGACCTCAGATTCCTGCAATAACAGCGCACATTACTTTTTAACATTTCAACTTTTCAGGTCATCATTAGAAAGACTGTTCAAAAATCACAAAGGTCTATATACCTGTGGAACATGGAGGTAAATGTAGTTCTTCGCTGTAGCCGGGTTATGATTTTCTGCGCCCTTACTCCAATCATAGCAAACCTGATAAACACAATTACAGAAAATAATTTGAATGTAATATTTAAGGGACACTATTATTTAAGCATTGGGCTACAAAGTTTACAAGTAGTTTATAGATCATCATTCACAAACAAACAAAAACTGCAGATCTGTAAAGCAAGGAAATTGATTGCTCTCAGAGATTGCAAGTCCGAAGTGCCATAAATGACATGGTTACCGAGAGAAATGTTATACATAATAACAAAACATAAGCAAAGATGAGGGCAAGCCAAGCAACTGGTACCAAGAACAACGTAACAATGAAAAGATGGTTTACTCAAGAATCAGTACAGTTCTGACCAAAAAGAAGTGTCAGTAGAGTCATCATTCCCTACAGACGTTTGTACAGACTCTCCTGACAAGGTTTAAATGACAGACGAGAGTACTATGTTCCCAAGATGTAATTTAATGAAATCATCTACCAATTTGGACCATAGAAGCATAGAACTGCTACTGGTAGAGATGCTGTAGTTGGATTTGAGCTCGTAGGAAAGGGAACAGAGGGAAACCATGCTATTGATCATAGTTGAGGGATCTTGGACTTCTTCATTCTATTTCAAACACTATGGCAAGATGACATAGTTTGGCTTCATTTAAAAAGAAAAAGAAAACACACACACACACACATTTTGGTTAAAGCCAATGTGGGATACTCCCTCAATTATCAACTGAAAAGCAGTGTGACGAACAATACACCACTACAGACTACACTACCTTGGGATGTGCCGGTTCTAGTATTTTAGTTGAGCACATAGGTGTACACACACACACGGAGTTGATCCTTGTATCGGTATCAAGAAGAGAAGAAACTTACCGAGTATGCAAATATGGAACCGTCGTTGTTGAAGGTACTGCAAGGTATTGGTTGACTGCACCTTGACATGGCCTGAAAATCCGAAAAGCTTATTAGACGCCTATATGCATATACTAGAAATTATTGAAGGTTCAGCCAAACACCAAATTTAACCAAGATGGAGAGAGTCAAGAAACCAACAAACAGATCAATACTTCAATATGGTGCCACCTTAGCAGCAACTTAGTTAACTTAGACATATAGAGGATCTGAAGCAACGGTATTACATTCAATTTACTTACGATACTTGGTTAACATTCATAAAAAGTATCTAATGAATTATGAGTTCAATGCATCCTGTTTAGCAGAAAGGCGGATATTCCTTGCTCATTATCAGACAATCACTTACATGGATATAGCTAGAGAGATTGGGAGAAGATAATACAGATTAGCGGTGTGTTAAAATGGTTATATAAAATATATTTGAAAATAACTGAGCAGTAAGTAGATGTGAGTAAAACCTTTAATCTCTGTTTGCTGTCCTTATCCCAAAAGTTGAAAGAACCATCAGAACCAGCAGTAGCAAAGGTGTGGTACACCTGATAAGGAACACAAAATGTTCTCAAATGATGAATAACAGTGAACAGAAAATAAAACCATCCACCAGACAAGGATGTCTTACAGAAAAAGGCAACTATTATGTTAAATGACATTAATAGTATCAGAGATTTGCAGAAGCAACCAGCTGATTGAATAATTTGTACAAATATAACATTGGTTAACTGGGTTCCTTCTTGTTAACAAGAAACAAGGAACATTGAACACTGAATATCAACTATGTTTGGAGATTCTTTGATGGAATAAGTCCATTAAAGCATTTGATAGTTTACATTGTCGATTATGTTTCATGGACCCTTGGAGTACTGAAAAGAAATTCTACTATCATCCTAGTAAAACTGAACACTAATTTCTATAATGACTCTTGGTACCATGGAGACTTCAGTTTGGAACATTAATTATCCCACCATTTACAAAAATGGACTCTAAGACTACCCTGCGGACTTCATTTTGGAACAACAAGGACCGGGCCTAGTCCTGAGCATGCAAAATAGGGTACTTCACAAACCAAATTGCGGGTACTACAGCGCATGTTCCCTGATTATAATATTTACCATTTTACTAACAAAGGGGATGCTTTCATGTCCTACCTTTCACAAATTTTCAGTTTTGTCTGTTTGACTTGTTTTAGATTAAGAGTAATACACACAACAACCTGATAATAACAACTTAGAATTTATTATGAGCTAATCTAACAAGTTTCTCTCCTCGCCTTCACCTCTACCATCTGTCCTCTCTCTATGCCACCCTTTTCCGTTTTGCCTTTATTGTTTAACAATAGAGAGAAAGGAAAACAAAAAAGAGCAAAAACAAAGCACAGAAACAGAAACAAAAGACCTCAGTAATCACCCCACGAGTCTGGAGAAAAAAAGAAAAAAAAAAAAAAGAATGGACAATCTTACAGGATGGAAGTTCAGTGAATTGACTGAGTATATCTCGTTGCCCTCTCTGTGACACTTGAAGGTAAAGTTTTTACTTTGCTGTGCCTCATCCAGATGATGTACACCAACCCTCCCTTCAATAGAGCCAACCTGATCATAGATAACATTATAAAATTGATTACATTAATAATAGAAGATGATAGTTATCGAGTAAAAGGAAAGAGAGTATCCAGTTTTACATATGAAGCTCACTAATCTCAATATGTAATTCAAAAACATATATCTAGTGGCATATGTACGAACCAGGGTAATGTTGAGGTCTAAGAACTATCTTGGCTAATCGTGGTAGAAGTTTATTTCATTATATAAGCAGGCAGGGGAAACAAATAAACTACTCAAACTGGTTGACAACATAGCGGGGTAAACTATCAAGCTCAATAGATATGATCAAAAACAAATATAGTGGCATATGTATGAACATGTGTTAATATTGAGGTCCAATAACTATCTTGACTAATCATGGTTGAATAATTCGTTTTCATTATCTAAGAAACAGGCAGGGGAAACAAATAAATGACTCAAACTGATTAACAACATAACGGAGTAAACTATACAGACAACCTTGAAACTCAGTGGAAATACACAACCCCCATCTCAACTGAGGAAATATGCTAAAGAGAAGAGTTTTTAAAAAACTTGCGCTTGCTTTACTGAGTCCATCTAAACTTGTGCTTTCTAAATAAACACGAGAAACGTAACCATATAAATTGAAGAAAACAGATCAATGAATACAGAAATTGGATAGCATCCGTGGACTGCAGGAATGGAATGGCTAGTAACAGCAGGGAACCAAACCCCTGAGTGCTGGGCTCCCGGACCCAAAAAAAAAAGAAACGAAATATAAAACAATGCTAAGAACCTAGCACTCATGAAGTAATGGTTAATTATCAAGCACCCATCACAGAATTGTAAGGTTATTAATGTACACTCTACCATTATAACGGATTGTCCATAGTTATTTCATGTTACAAACTAGTACAGTAAGATTTAAATCAATGCCAAACCAAAAGAAAAAAAATTTACTATAAGATTTAATACTTTGCAAGAAAAATCTATAAGAATTTTATTTCTATGAAATAAACATATTATAATTCAAAAATTTATCATATGCATTACGACTCTAAAATATACTGCAACTATTGTTTTGAACTCATCAAACTTTGTTCTTTTTTTGGCATTAAAATTTCTTCTTTTTTTTGGCAAAAATAAAAGGTATTATTTCTACTTTCACCACCCAATCTCTTATGAAATTCCATCTTGTGCAGCAGTCATTTGAAACCTACCGAGAAAAAATTCAAGAGTAATCTCAAATAGGAGGTTCCTATTGTGTCCCCAAGACTTGACAGCTATTTACTCAATATATTAGAAGCAAAACCATCATAGCAACGGTGTGTCCTAGGCCTTTATGACAAGTAAAGGTTTTGCAGAACTTATTATCCACTCATACTGGCACACATATTAATAACCTTTCTCTTCATCATGTCCATGGAGTTTTGAAAAAATCAAATGAGATGGGGCTTGGGAAAGCTTGAACCCAATTCCTACAGTGATGAATATAAGCACAGCAATCCAATCCCCATAAACATGAGTTTATGTGATATGTTAAGATACCAACTTCACTTAAACGTGCATTTCAATGAGAAAAGAGGGCCCATACCTGCCTGATTTACACACATTAAAAGTTTTGTTTTGCTTCTTCAACAAACAAAAAAAAAGGTTTGTTTTGCTTTGGTCTGTAAGGTATAAAGGGTAAACTTTTAAAATTGGCACATTTGTTCAAAACCTATCAGTAAGCACTGAATGTGAAATTATCCAAGTAAAAGCAGAGAATAGACATTTGCACGCAATTCTTCTCTGCATTTATGTCTATCAAATACTACCAAAAAGTGAAGGTCGGTATAAAAGGTAAGGTTCTGAAGTGGCATGCTGAATGAACTCTAAGTGGCATGTACCCAAGGTCAAATAATGCCAAGAAGCAGAGCAGGAAGAGATTTTTCCATCACTTCCTCACATTTATGGTTAATGAATAACACAAAAAGGAAAAATAATAAAGAAGAGAGGATGCAGTTTGTACCCATCCCCCTTGACCGGCTAGAGCACCAAGATTTACACGCACACGAAAAAGAGAAGCTGAAAAGTTCCTACTGTCACCAACTTTTAAGGCTATACAACAGATATGTATCCAATCACCTCAATCACACTGCTTACATATACCTCCTTCTAGCACACACCACATAAATAAATAAATCTATTTATATATTATGCAAGTATAGAACAAATTAAGTATGTTCAATGAAACTATTCATGCAAGAATAACATATTTGAGTTAAATGTTCTAAAACACAATTTGAAAGGAGAATCTAAGACAGAGAAACTACAGCACCTGATACAAAACTAAAAGGCCATAAAGAAAGAAAAAGTGCACGGAGTTCGCACTTAGTTACGTACCAAGAATCCTTGCTGATCAGGAAATGCGGCAACACACCTTGTCTGATACTTTAGGGGTGAAATGATTCTCTTGAACTCAGCCTGTCAGTAATTGGAAATAATCATAAGCCACAACCTAATTTGAGAATCCTAAAGATGGAAACGTAACAGAAATGCAATTTATTATCAAAAATAGTGAATGACTACAACAGGAAACTGAAGGCTTATTCCTCAAGCACTACACAAGATAATTATTAATTGATAGCCTAACTAACTGGTAATTCTGGAAACTTGTAAGATTACTAAAACTCACTGAAAATGAAATGATACCTGTGGATTCTGCAAGTTATAAACAATAAGATTTCGATCGGCAGTTCCAACCACCATCAGAGGGTGTCGCACTGATAAAGCATAGCAGCGCTCCGGGAGCTGTTGGGTATGCACTGGATTTGGCTGCCTTGTATCCCAATACCTGAAGGAAGGCAGTAACAATAATGTGAAGGTGGAAAAGCAATAAAACATATCAGCAGCTACAAGAATAGTAGCTTTCAGATTATAAGGGAAAACAGATCAACACAAAAGAAAAGTTAGGAGCAAAAGGTTATAGACTGGCAAGGGCAGAGCACAACATTCATCACTGCACCGCTGTACATAACCTATTATAAACTAATTTTACAAGAATATAATGGTACTGGCACATATTCTGATGTTCAAAGTTCAAAAATGAACACTATGATTGACTTACTTCAGGGTCTTGTCCCAGCTTCCTGTCACTAAGAGGCTCATCTCAGGGATCCAAGCAATCTCCTTAATGGGCGCATCATGCATCGCAACAGTCATTGCTTGGTTGCCACCAGACATCAGAGGCCACATCTTAACTTGCTTATCACAACCCCCAGAGAACACGGTTGTCCCATCATCTTTCCAAGTTGAGCACAAAACCTATATTTGCAGATATGTATTAGACTACGGACTCCAAATCAACCATCATACCATAAATTTCTGACACTATCCAAAGAAGTAAAACAGTAATAAGTTCCATGATAGAGTTTCCACAGATGTGTAATTGTACAAATCAACCTGATTTCAAGTTTCGCGCTCATGTGAGTATAAATTTTTAACAACTCTATCTCCTTAAATGATATCTCATAAAACAGCACTACTAAACTTTCTTCTTTAAAATCAGCAACAGATAAAGAATCGTCTTTACATTAACCTAAGATCTTTCAAACATTCCTCACAGTCACACACCTTCAATTATGACATATATGTGTTACACATAACACTCTTGTAATTGAGCGACATCGGCATTGATCTTGAAACAAACGGAATCAAGAAACTGACTCCAAAAACAAAAAACAAAACCCAATCGTAAAATTATTACCGGCTGATCATGCGAAATGGCTGCCTTGGGCATACTAGCAACATTTCCTCCACTCTGCTGTATCTCCCAACACCGCACCTACACAAAAAGCCACATGATTTCTCATTTCATAAAATTCCAATTCCTCTTTCCGACTAACCGAAACCGAATCGCAATGCAGCATGAATCACACAAACAAACAGAATCCAAAAGAAGGAGGAGAAGACGAACCTGATTGTCCCAAGAGGTTGCGACGAGTAAGTTGGCCTTGGGGCTGAAACTGAGACTGGAAACGGAGTCGGTTGGGGGCTGAGCAACCTGTGAATCGGATCAAATTCAAAAGGATTTTGGTTAGAGAGAGCCGCGGGGAGTTGGAATTGAATTGTTAGTTTTTTACCTCGAAGGATTTGTTGGGATTTGGATTGGAAGCGGACATGAACGTCGACATTGGACTCTGCAGTGGGCGAAGGCTACGAATCGGTTTTGATGATTCTGGTTCTGTCTAGAACCCACCTTTTCATTTTATTGAAATAGAAGTTCTGGATGAATGACATGTTTATTAACTTGGAATGAAAATTATTATGAATCTGTATCAATAACAATCGGTATCAACAACAATCGGTATGAGAATATTTCATATCATTCTACCATTTACTTATCATAAGAAATCAAAACACATAAAACTAATAAAAATTGATGTAGTTTACTTATCATATAGAATCAGAATTAAAACTAGTTTAATTACTAAAATACCTCTACAAAAAATGGATTTAAAATACCTTTAAAATACAATATATATTTTAGGGGTTGGGTAATTTAGAAATATTATAATTATGTGAGGATATTTTAAGGAGAAAAAATTGATTCCATTACTTTGATTCTGATACCCATCTCTCCCCTTGGGTATCAAATAAGTGGTTCAATTTCTGATAAGCATCTGAGACCCATATCCGTTCTAATACCTTGACATATTAGTAAACGTCAGAATTCATCCATCTTGGAATCAATTACACTACTTTCAATTTCATTCCAGGTTAGTAAACATGCCCGAAATAGATTCTAGTTCGGTTTTGAAGTAAAATTGGGAAAATTACCTCCACCTGTAATAAATAAATATTTTATTTTTACCCTGAAGTGTAATATTTGGTCAAATCAAAAAAAGAAAAAGAAAAAAGAATAAAAACTTTATCAATCAAAGCGCAACCAACAAATCTAAAGTAAAAGTCCAAGTTTTTTCTCTAGAGAGCGTGTCTTACATTCTTACCTTATACTGAGCGCTTGGTTAAACGTAATGTGTGCTCACTGTATATTTGTGGTATGTGCGGAGGTTCTGGTGAATCTTTTATTCATAGTTTATAGAAGGACCGAAAAGCAAGAGAGGTCGAAAATATTGTTGGCTTGAGAGTGTTGTAAAAGGTTGGAGAATGCAATCATTTACAGACATTATCCACAAAGTAAGACGGGATGAAGTTCTTCCTGGGAAACCGGGTCCGGAACCTATGCATATCATGCATCGTTGTGTGGAATGGAAATTGGACTTGGAGTTTTCTAAGGGCATCTCCAACAATAGGTTCAAAACCCATACCCAAAATCTATACCCAATTTTTGGCATCTCCAACAACAAAAACCCATACCCAAATATGGGTTTGGACTTCATAGGCGACCCAATTCAGGGAGGAATTGGAGAACCCGTTCTATTACTGTTTGTGGGCCCCAGCTGCTGCGCCAGCCACGTGATGCTGCCCAGCATCACCGACGAAGACGCGCGAGAGAGAAAGCGCTGTGACAGACGCGCGGATGGCGACAAAAGCATGTCGGTGGCATGCAGGCACGCGTGCCTACGAGGCTCGGCCAGAGAAAATGCTACGCGGGCCCGGCCAACATGCGGCTGCTCAACGGTAACAACTCCAACGGTCCAAATTTGTTGGCTTTTTCCAATCAACGGTCCAGATCAAATCAAGGGGAAAAAAAACTCGTTGGGTATGAGTTTGGGTATATTATAAAATGATTAAAATTTAGGTATGGGTATGAGTTTTTAATGGTTGGAGATGAAATATGGGTTTGAATAGTAATGAGTTTGGGTGAGTCAAAAAATGAGTTTGGATATGGGTATGGGATGTATTGTTGGAGATACCCTATGGTCACAAGCTGCTATGATATAATTAGCTCTACTTAATCAAAGTGGAGAAAGGACGCAAGATCACTAGATCAGCTATGTAATAGACTGATAGTTGCTGCCTAATTTTGTACTTTGATGGTGTTGTAGATAACGAGAGTCGAAAAGTTGGCTTACGTGTAGTCGTATTAAGCATGTCAGGGGTCTTGTTCGGTGCGCTCTCTATCCCATTTTCTTTCCCTATATCTCCAGCATCTACCTGAGACTTGCATTTACTAATCCCTAGTGGGATTGAGAAGGAATGGGATTAAAAAGGAATGGGAGAGAGGAGTTATTCCTATAAATGTGTTTACTTGTCATCCTGAATCGGAATTATTACCAAGATTGATTCTTATTTAAGTGTTTACTAAAATGAAGGAATCAGAATCATGGTAAGGCTAATTACAAAAACATCCTTAAATATAATTAAACATCTGATTTTGTCAAATGCAAATACAATAAATAGCTGAAAAATGAAACCAACTGATATTCTGATTTAGAAGCCAAATAACCAGCATGGTTACAACAACCATACACCAAAATAAGTATCCAGAATTATGTTTCAACATTACTATACCATAATCCAAAATAAGTACAAATTAAAAAGGGCAGACATAAAGTTTCAACAACCACATAAGTCCAACAAGTGTGGATTTCAGCTACCATAAAAAGTTCTAACAGAGACCATAACAAGTACAGCAGATCTAAGCAAAATGCACCCCTAGCAGAAACCATAAGAAGTCCAACAAGAGTAGAGGTTTTAGCAAAAGTCCCCCATCATCATGGTAAACCATATTGGAGTAGGTTAAGGACATATGATTCTTTCCTTTCATCAGTCATAGTAAAGAACACTCTAAGGAAATCATATTTTTGTGCCAAGATGTTAGTGACATGAAACACTTGCACTGGAGTTAAGAAATTCATCTTGCTCAGCTCACCATCAAGTTTAGATTGCAACTCAGTTAAATCTTTGTCTATAGATAAAACATTAACCAACCCATCAAGTTTAGGTGTCATTCCAGCCACAGCTTTTGCCATCAGAGAAAAGTTCTTGCTCATTTCATCCAATGTTTTTCCTTTCCGACGAGTATTACTGGAAGCAACACTTTGTGAAGGAAGCTATTGCGAGACAGTTGGGGTTTGAGAACTAGGCTGTGTAAAGGATACATCAACATCTTCAAACCCTTCATGTTGTGGTTCCATATCTGCACTTTGGTTCACATTGTCAAAGAGAGTCTTATCCTCTAATGGATCAACGTTGGTATTCTAGACGTCTAATTTCCTCTTCATCATCATCAGCATTTCCCACATTTTGTCCATTTGCACGATCTCTTCCATATATCTCTCCAAGATTATAATAATACTGAAATGGCTTACTGTATAATCCATCAGCATCTTTGTTTCTTTTCTACAAGGACATATAATAATAATAATAATAATTAATTTAGAAAGAATCTCATGTAATTGACATAAGAAAACATGTTCATATAGTTGAAAGCAATAAGATTAAACTTCTGCATTTATAATTAATTTAGAAAGAATCTCATGTAATTGACATAATAAAACATGTTCATATAGTTGAAAGCAATAAGATTAAACTTCTGCATTTATAATTAATTTAGAAAGAATCTCATGTAATTGACATAAGAAAACATGTTCATATAGTTGAAAGCAATAAGATTAAACTTCTGCATTTACCTCTACCTACTCAGTAAATACACTTTGGTCGCATACTAACATCATTTCTTGTTCGTTCCAGCTAAATTCTCTTTGGTTTAGCATCTCCGACAAAACAGCATACTTATCCTTCAAAGTCTTAATACGGGACTCAATATGTGGGTTTGCTAATATTCCATGACCCGGAAGTTTAGCTTCCATCATAGTTTGTAAATGCTTGAGATAACCATTCTTGAAACCAGTAGCAGCCTTCCACTTTTTGTCATGGGATAATTCAAGAAGTGACTCTGCCAGTTTTTCATCTTTCTCTTATGTCCAGTAATGTTTGTTTTGGCCTCCTCCTCAGTAAGTTGTTATGGAACTCATCCTAAAGTATAAAACATATTATTTTTATACCATTAGAAATACACAAATATGATATTGTGAACACAACATGTTATATAGATGTAGAAGGTAAGAGTGACAAGTAGTAAAAGTAGTATCAAAACCAGGGCACTAAGTAATTATAAACATAAGGATCAGTAATTGACATCAACTGCATAAATTAGACGATGGTACTAATATTGTCAAGACCCACCCCGAATTTCATCCTGAAACCCGACGTAAGTCTTGCGAGCTCCACCTCCAAGGAAAAATTTACTAAAGAACTCGGTAAAGCTCCCTTGAAAATGAACAACCCTAACCCGGAAAATTCAAGAATTACCCTCCTAAACGAATCAACCAACCTCCAATTCATCCTATAAATATCCAAATAATATAACAAACTTCAACCTTCGAGAATTCGAAAAATATAACATAAATCTTAGCACACACCAATAAGGTATACGCTAACCTCAAGGATAATCAGGGCTACTAAAGAAAACTAGAGGAAGCAAGAAACTACACTGGTAGGTTTAACAAGTAACCTACTAGTGAAAAGTGATGAAGAAGTGGGTAACTGTGTCTCGCCTCCTTCTAGTGTCAACCGGGACTCTACAGACTGAACATTTTTAAAACGAAAGGCCTAGGGGAAAACATTCGAAAAACGTTAGAGTAAGTGGACAAAATAAAAGAATAAATAAAGAAAATAAATAACAATATTTATGCTTTTCCAATTTAAATTCCAAAGAAAACAAATGCGTGCTCCAAGCGATGAATCTTTTATCTCAAAAAAAAATACCAATATATGTATGTATTTACACACGTTCATACTCCCAATATAATTATTTTATAGATTTAAAATAATTTATATAGGGCTACTACGCTCGCGTCGAACGCTCACGTCACGCCGTAATGCGGTGCTACACTATGTCATTAAGGTGGACAGACGAGTGTATAAATATGTGCTCATACCCCCTATATGAATTAAACACTCATATAGGACTACTACGTTTGCGTCTAACGCTCACGTCACACCGTAATGCGATTATATACTACGTCATTAAGGTGGACAGACACATATGACTAGTTTTTTTTTTAAAACTTTTTTATTAATAACTCACACACCCTACATATGTCAGTGAGGTTTGAACTCATGACCTCAAAGTTGTCAGTTAAACACCTTAACCAACCAAGCCACAGTTCACCGACACATATGGCTAGTTAGCATTTATATACATACTCTCCTCATATAAATATTTAATAATTTACCGAAAAATCTCTTTTTCGGTAACTCTTCAAAATAAATAAAATCATCAAAATAAAATGACATCAAATGCTCCAATAAAAGAAATTGTTCTACCCAGAACCAAAGCATGAATATTATTTAAAACAAAAGTCCACTCACAAATTAGGCCTAAGTCTGATGTCGGTCTGAGGCCTCTTCAGCTCGAGCCTCCTCACGTCCTGTTTCAATAACATAAATTAATGGGTACAATATTGTATAGTCTTTGTGGTTTGAAGTCGACATCTGTTTAGTCCTTGTGGTTTTATTTTAATCTGAATAGTCCTTAAAGTCACAATTTTTTATCCAAATAGCCTTTATAGTTTTATTTTAATCTGAATAGTCCTTATAGTCATGATTTTTCATCCAAATAGTTCTTTTACTTTCCGCACACTTATACAAAAGATCGCAAAAAAAAAAGCAGCATCGTTGAAAACGCCGAAAGTCCTTGCAACAAAGGCAAGAGAACTCAACGGCCGAGACGGTTCCTTTCTCGGCCTACAATGTCACATTCTGACTCTTAAATTTTTACCTTGTTTACTAGCTTAGTATTAATAAGAGTTTTACCGTCTTCGTCAATGAGTTTATAGTTTAATTGATCCCTAGAGGAGTTTTGGGGGACAACTATTACGATGGAATTATTCGTAGGCGAAAAATATGAAGACGGTAAAAATAGTAAATTTTAGCCAGTAAAAGGTAATTTTTATTGGGGTATTATTTTGGGGTGTTAATTTTTGGAGTTGGGTTTATATTTGGTGTTGGACCGGTTGGGTTTGGAAAGCCCAAACCATTTTCTCTCTCTTCTCTCTCCTCCGTCTGATTCTCTCTCTCTCTCCCTGCCGGACGTTTCCCGCGCCCGTCCATCGCCGTCCGGCCACCGTAGGTCGCCGCACCGATCACAAACGGTCGGCCATCTCCTTCTCTTTCTTCCTGGACCGGTGGCAGTCTCCCTAGCATCGTCGTGAAGGAGAAATCGAACCCGGAAGGTCCGACTGTTCGGAGTGCTCCGTCATCGGAACTCGCTCCTCCGGCCACCATAGCCGGAGCCGCTTGGCTCGTTTGGAAGCCCTCCTCCCGTATAAAAATCGCTCCAAAGTATTCGCTCCCTCTTGAGCTAGGTAAGGAGAATCGGTGAGTTGAAGTTCTAAGGCTCAAATCACTGTTTTGGTTTGATTACCCTATCTAAGCTTGGAATTTGTGTTTGTGCTAGTTAGGAAAGTTGTTGTGTGTGTTGAAAGGAAAGTTGTGCTAAATTTTGGTAGGCATTAGAGGTCGCCAGAGCCGGCCGCGGGCCTCCGCTGTTAAAGAAATTTTTAGGGTTTTAGATGTGTTTTCTTAAGGGGAGTGTATTGTTATGAAGTTTGGAATATTTTAGAGGAGTTTTGAATAGGTTTTGGATTTTTTTATAAGATTTGTGAAATATGGCGGTTAATGAGATATATTCCAGCTGTTGGTTAATTGTTGTTAGGACTGGAGAGAGTGGTAGTAAGGATGTCGATATTGTGGTAAAGTATGAATCGAAGCGAAGTTGAGAATTAAGACGTTATACATGGATGAGCGTGCAAAACTCATAATTAATTTTGCCTAATTTTATACAAGCCTTGGGTTATAGTTGAGGTTTTAATTATGTTTTTGGAACATGACGTGAGGAGGCCTCGGACTAGGGTTGCGTTCGGGTCGGTCCGGGCCGAAAAAAATCAAAACCGAGCCCGAACCCAAAAGTTTCTGGTCGGGTCGGGCCGGTTTTTTTTATCTCTAGAAACCGACCAATTCGAGCTTTTTTTAGGCCGGGCCGGGTTTTCAGGTTGTAAAAAAAATGGTATCTGCACTCATGTTCAAAAATCAAAACTGAACAAAATCGGTCCGATCCGGAACAAAATCGGTAGTAGACGAAACCCGGCCCGATCCGGAACTTTCAAAATCGGTCCGGGTTTAACCCGACTCGCTGTTTTCTGTGTCAAAACCTGACCTGATCGGGTCGGTTTAGGGCCAAACCGGTCCAGGTTTTCGGGTTTTGGTTTTAAAAAAACAGTCCTACCTCGGACCGACATCAGGCTTAGGCCTTATTTGTGAGTGGACATTTGTTTTAAATAATATGCATGCAAAAGATTTATTGATGAATCTTTTCTTTTGTTGGAGAATAACCGAAATTGAGAATTTCGGTGATTATATATTTATATATGGTTGATTATGAGGTTAGTATGTATATAAATATATGCTAGCTAGCTATACGTGCTTTTCCGCCATAATGAGGTAAAATTCCATTATGGTGTGACGTGAGCGTTAGACGCAATCGTCGTAGCCTTATATAATAAATATAAGAATTTATACAGAGAATATGCGCGTATATATACACTCGTGCTTTTTTTCCATAATGAGGTGAAATTCCATTATGGTGTGACGTGAGCGTTAGACGCCGGCGTTGTAGCCTTGTATGAATTTTTATTTTTCGTATTTATTCATAGAATTCGTACAAGGAATATAATGAGTGTAAATACATACTTATATATATATATATATATATATATATATATAATGTTAGCCTGAGAGGCCTTTTTATTAAAGTTTGGGAAACTAGCGAGACTAGTCTCGTGTTAGTTAATTTTTGAGTTAAAGCTTTTGAGTTGTCTCATGCAACGTGTTTTCTATGGAAATTATATTTTGGGGAAGCATAAATATTTTATTAAATTTATTTTTGTCCACTCACTCTAACATTTCTAAATGTTTTCCCCTGGGCCCTTCGTTTTTAAAATGTCTAGTCTGTAGAGTGCGGGTCGGTACTAGTAGGAGGAGATGAGGCATAGTTACTCACCTATCAGCCACTTTTCACCAGTATGTTACATGTTTAACCTACTATGGTATTTTCCTGCTTCCGTTGGTTTTAGTAACTCTGAATACTCTTGGGATTATTCTATAATAATTTCGGGGGTGTGCTAAGATCTATGTTTAGTCTAGTATATTCGAAAATTGAAGTTGTTAATGTATTTGGATACTTATGGGATGATTTGGAGGTTGGTAAATTTGTTTTAGGAGGGTAACTCTTTAATTTTTTGAATTAGGGTTGTCTATTTTCAAGGGAGGTTTGCCGAACTTTTCGGTAAATTTTCTTGGGGGTGGACCCCGCAAGACTTACCTCGGGTTTCAAGGTGAAATTCAGGGTGGGTCTTGACATACAATCACTTTAAAAAAAAGTTAATTCGGACGCAAAATATTTATCAAAAACCTTGCTTGGCCAATAGGACTCGAGTTGGCACGCCTGCGCAAATTAGAAAGATGATTGTTATCAAGACTCTCGGCACTCATCTCGGCCGAGACGATTTTTGAGCAAACATGTCGTTAGACTTAGTTTATGTTAACTAGCTAGATTGAGGTTTGGGTTTCTCTGTTGAGAAAATAATCCCAACTAGATGTAATCTGTTTATTTCAATAAATTACCATCTCAAACTCGAAACTTTACAATAACTATGTCGACTTCTTAAGAGACGTGGCCAAGTGTTATCTATTGATAATCTTTACATACTCGTATTGATCTCAACTAAACTACAAACATATCCATCACTAATCATAACTAATATTATGACCTGTACACTATTGTATATTGCATCCCCAAGAAATGATCATAGACATTGACCTAAACCTCTATTCTTGTCTATGAAGATTGTGAATTTGAACATATTTATTGATCGACAAAGTTTCCTTGTTTGGCATATTGCTCTTGTACTCTTGTATTCAGCACCGGCCATGACCATTATTAACATTAATTTGTTTCCAATGACTTATTGAAATGTTGTACTACTCAGCATTTTTGAAGTCCCTACACTAGCTAGAAGATCATGGTCCAATAAATGGTGTATTGACAACGCTTTGACTGAAATTGGCCTTGCACTCAGGAATTCTGTAAAATTTCAAGAAATTATTTTGGTACACACTAATGAACGAGTAGTCCATCTTCTTGAAGTGATAGAGATTAAAAAGAATATGTGTATCACTACATTGGTTTAACCAAGGTGAAAGGCAACTCTTTAGGAAGGGCTTCATCAAGC